>JADLZN010008711.1:0-47669 GCA_018155175.1 Sinocyclocheilus anophthalmus
AGATATATTTCAAGATAATTAGTTTTGCACACTTATTCAGCTCTTACTTCCACTCAGGTATAAATGTAGATAAAGCATCTCAGTGGTACTAAATAAAACAAAAGAAAATGTGTAATTATTTATGACTCTAAGGCCCTATAATGTCAAATCAATAGACTTGATCAATGCCACAAAGTTGTTTTTTACGCAAAAAAAAAAAAAAAAAAAAAAATAAAAAAAACCCAACCTAGTCTAAATGATCTCTGCTGCCTTACCTTCATGAAAAAGAGTTTGTTAATGCTTTCGATTAAACGATTTCCTTGCACTCTTCTTTTGCCTTCAGATGCTGCCGGTGTTCATGATAAACTACAGCTATAAAACTAACTATAAAATAACTTTTGAATGATTGAGGTTATTGAAACTTGAACTTTAATTTACTACTCAGTGCAAAATTACTATACGTTCAGTTGAATCAGCTTCACTGGAATAACACTTGTTAAATCTGTGGCATGCAATGCAGCATTTTTCTCTGCAGAAAGCACTGGAAAGTGGCATATACATGTAAATTACGTAGTTAAATGGTAAAATGCTCTCAAAAATAGCTCTTAGAAGCTTCCTGTAATCACTTTCTACTTCCAGAAGTACTTTTTCACTCTGGTGCACAATAATGAAAAATCTTCATATGAGTGAAATTACGCCTCAAGTAAACTTTGTAGCAAAAGTTTCACTTTAAACTTACAATGCTTATGTTTCACATAATCATTAAACTTAAGAGTATTTTTGCATCTATAATGATGAATGCAGTGCATTATATACAGCTATTGGTACACACACATTATCCTTTCCTTTCAAATTCGGTTACCACACTAAAACTGCATAATGCTCCATGAGGCTGAATCCATGAAATAGCTTCACCTGCGGGGTGCTGCTGAGGAAATGTAATCAATCTGTTTACACAGGCGATGTCAAATTCTATCCCCCGCTCTGTCTCTGTCCGCAGAGGATGAGATCGATACTAGATGTGGGAGTCTGCAGGAGCTGACGGCTTCCTCAGGGGAATTCTCCAGTGGGAATTATCCCAGCAGCTACGACAATGGCATGAGCTGCAGTTGGCACATCACAGTAGAAGCCAATAAGGTACCGGATGACACTTACCTCAGCTCATTAGCCGTTAGCTGCTCATTAGGACACTGTGTTATCGGTTTTTTCTTTTACGATAATGAGAACCGAGTTCGAGGAGATAAGATCTCGGCTTGTGTTGTTTCAGGTCCCGTGGGTGAGAGCGAGGGTAGTCTTTTTTTTTCAGCTGAAGAGAAATCTCTGAATCTCGTAGAGATCCACGTCGCTCGCGGACATGCGGGTGCTGCACCTGGGTCACAATACTTCACGCATGACGAGTCACGCGACGGAACCCGCGGGCCACGCGCTCCTCCGCATTAAATACAGCAGCGCGAGCTGATGCGCGCGGGGACTCGCGGGGGCCTGACCTGCGGCCGGGATATGAGTTCACTTTACTGCCGCGACCGCGAACACACGCCTTCAAGCGATTGTTTTCGATAAATTTGGGCATTCTTTGCTTGCCTTAAAACGAGACTGGAAGATGCGGAATCACAATTCTCATTTCCGTTTTTCATTTCCGAGTTTTGTTGATTTCCGTTCTGCTGATTGCATCGTAAGTCAGTGTGATCATGCAAACATTACGAGATGCTTATAACACTGATAATATTCAGAACAATGTTAGATACATATCGGTCTTTCAATGACAGATTGTTGCATTAGCTTGAATCTTAAGCTAGTCCTTGATGCTAATAAACGACGCTTTAATGCCTTGCTGGTCTATAAGTCTATATTGTTGTAAAATATTTTTAATAGCCTACTAACACCATTGACTGCAATTGATTAATTTTTCATATTATTTATTGCCTCTCTTGGTTCTGTTACAGCTGGATTAACAATGTTAGCAAAAGAAATCGGCTATCAAAGGAACAAGATAGTCGTATCTTTCTTTATAAAGAAAAATTTCATTTTATTTAGGGTAAAAACGTGTATTTTGGCGTTTATGATTACATTTATTTTCTAAAGCCAGTAATTATTGATTATTCAAAAGCTAATGATATTAGGCTACTATTGTCTTTTTTTCCTGAAGTAAAATATCTTTAGCAATTCGAATGGTATATAGCCTGTAAGATGTCGCCTGGGGTGTTGCCTGACTTCTTGCCTGTCTAAAAAAATGAACTTTGAATGCAAATGAAATAATTACATGGACTAATGGTATATGCTTACGTAAACATTTTATTTATCTGATCATTAAAATGTAGGTATTCGGAATTTAGGCACGTTTTAGATCAAAACTGCTTTTTGAAATGTTTCGTGCGTATACCACGTTAATATGACACGGCCACAACTACAATAAAACACACGCTTTATTCTTATTTCGAGGTAAATGAAAATCACCAGACAAGAACCAACTTCTAGCCTTCACCACATAACACCGTATCTATGAAACAAAAAATACAAGATGCTATCTAAAACAAGCGTCCACCCACGCACAGAGACAGTCACAGATAGACGACCCAGTCTATTCCTATGTACAAACGCCCATTAAATTAAGCATAAATAAATATATACAAACATAAATAAAAGAACCTTCCTCACACAGTTAACCAAATATTAACTTTGACAGACAGGCTATACTCCAGCTTGCGGAACTGAGAAAGTGCGCACTCACTGGCGAGCAAAGGCTGCGCGAGGCCGTGTTCCAGCACGCGCGGTCACCTCGGTTCTATGCAGCCTATAAGAAAGCGCACAAATCCGGGACCTTTTTCAAGACCTTTTTATGTCTGTTTTCAAAAGTCTTTTTTTTTCTTCTTCTTCGGTCAAAGCAAGCTTCCATTCAGCTGATGTAGGGTTGTAAAACAAATAAACAATATTTAGGCCATAAAATGTGTTTTCTTTGTTGATTTAGCTCTGTGTAAATGTTAGCATATATATATATTAAAAAATACAGAAACAACAGATGAATTATCAGTGAAATAGTTGATTCGGTTGGTCAGCTAAGGTGATTGCCATGTCAAAAGTAACTTAAACTAAATGTCCTCACTATTTTCACACCACATGCCAAGACAGCACAACAATAGCAGTTTCAATACAAGAATACAACAAAAATACAACTCCCCTGGTCATTTAGTAGACAAGCTCTTTGATATTGCCAAGGTAGGTTGACCATACGTGCCATTTTCCCAGGACTTTTTCTATATTGCCTAAAATATCTAGGGTTTTGCTTTGTTTGCGTGTGCAGACCGATCGGTGTATGACATCAAAATACCTTGAGAGCATTTTGAAAGCATAATGAACCGTCTGTATGGTATTTTGATGTCATACACTGATCTGTCTGCACACGCAAACAAAGCCAAAACTAGATATTTTAGGCAATATAGAAATAATGGCCTGGACGCGTCCGGGAAAAATGGCACGTATGGTCACCCTAACACAGTGGTTTTTAAAAATGTAAAATCTCAGTGTTTTAATCTTGGCTTTAATCTTTCTATGAATAATCAGACTGAGACCGTAATTTCTAATGAATTGCTGATTACTGTAAATATATGGTATTTTATTGGCGCAGATGGTGAATCTTTGCTCATAAATCAGACTGGATGTAACATCTGTGATGGACTGTAATGTAAATAGCATGATGCTTGTTGCACATTTACAGCCTCTTTTTGGCAAACACTCAATTTCTTTGTACCGCATGTATTACTAAATGCAATAAAATCTCATATTTGAATATTCTGTCTCTTTCAAATCTATGTGGAGGCAATTTTTGCTTAACCACTTTTATGGACAGAAGATGATTGTTTTATTGTAAGTGTAGTTTTGGCGAAAGTTGCGTGGAATGTACTTAACATTGCAGAACTGTGCACCTATATTTTAATAAGTATAATTAAATATAGTAGTTAAAAATGTCTCCACCAGTATCCCAAGCAAACCTGTCCTCCTGTGTGCTGGCCATTACACTGATGAACACTCAAATATTAGGTGTTAGATTCATGAGCATGTGTGTAAAGGACAGCCTGCATCTAACATCATGTAAAATGTCATACTTTGATACACAAAAACACACTCACAAACACTCCTTGAATATTTTCACACTCGCACACGAATGAAATGAAGATGGTGAACGTGTCACAGCAGACTCGTGTCCTCCAATCTCTTTTATCGTATCGTTCCTTTCATCTTCCCGTGATCTGTTGTCCACTCACCACCTTCAACCCAGAATGTAAAACGCAATGTCATAAAACTAGAGTTTATAGAATCTCTGAACATCTCCAATGACTCAACTTCCTTGATATCGTATTTCCACAGTTCATTTCCTGTGCTTTTCCTCTTTCTCTCCAGTTCCTTTGGAGCCGTCTGCAGGTGTGTGTCGGTTGGGGGTGGGGTTGTTGAGGAACATCTTGTCGAGGCCTTTAAGGGCTTCAGTCAGGTAATTCTGAAAAGTCGTGAGGGCGGCGCAGATGGCTGGAGAACCAAAACCGTGTGTGATGAAGCTAAAGTGTGACAGGCAGCTCTGGATTCCTGGCTCCAGGATGGGCGAAGGCCGAGAGTTTCCTAATGGAGTGCGATCTTGAGCCAACAGGTCCATGAACTCCTTACACAATTGCCTGAGAAGAGAAGAGAGACAGAGTTGAAACCCAGAATTTTCCATTATCAATCCAAAAATTACAAAATTGTTCTTTACTGGCATTGATGGTTCCACGAAGAACATTTCAAATCCATGGAACCTTTCCATTGCACAAAAACATTTTTCTCTACACACGAAGAAAAAATGGTTCTTTAAAGAACTGTTCACTGAAAAGCTCTTTGGGGAACCAAAATGGTTCTTATATGGAGTCACTGCTTTTATTTTTAAGATTATGATAACTCTAAAAGTTTTACAATTTGGCTTGTAATCTTTATATGAATAATAAGACTGAGAACTTCATTTCTGATTAATTGCTGTGATTATGTAAACTAATGTATGTTTTATTTATTGGCTCTTTTAGATGGTGAGTCTTTGTCATAGACCATAAAATGAATGCAATATCCGTGATGAACTAGCATGACACTTCATTGTAGCACAAATATTTACACAAGAAAGACAAATGAAGCTCAGAATTTTGTAAGTTTCCATTATCACAAACAAGCCACAATTTCTAATTAATAACAACAAACTTGCCAGAAGTGTCAGCCACAGCTGAGAATGTGGGGTTTACTGGAGAGTAGCCTACAGATATTAAACCAAATGTAAGTTTTTGAAATATCGGGGGGGGGGGAAAGAGAAGGATAGAGTTGGGGGGTGGTGGAGGGGGTCGTTTTGTTAATCATGCTGATGTTCCTGTGGACCTTTAATGGGGCGAATGGCTTTACTTGCACAATGGAGTTCGGTCGGTCTCGCTGCAAGTGATGGGGGTTTTCTGGTTGGTGTACGGCAGCGGTACTGTTAATTTCCGCGAAAGGTGCTGTTCGTTCTGGTTTGCTGTGTGCACGGCAGCACAAAAGCTTTCTTTTACTAGGCTATGGTACGGGAGGAGAATTGAGCGGTCGGCAGAGAGAGGTGCCCAAAGGCACAAAAAGAAAACGTGATGCAGTGACAGTGTTCGGAAATCCGTGTGGTAACGGGTATGGCGGCCAACTGTATGGTGGTGTGTTGAGCGGATTTTGCCGACTAAACGGATAGGGAATATTATAACAGAACTCTAATGATGGAGGGTGTTAAGGATTCTGCCCAACCATGGGCCCAAGCGTCAAACTTTACGGCATCCGAGAAGAGGCATGCCAAGCGGAAGCAATGACGGTCATGAGTGTGGATGAAAGGTACCAAGAGAAACATGTGGGGGTCAGTGGCGTGTGCTGTCTTTGCTGGCGATTAAGGGTTGGAACCCGAAGACGATGGGCCATGTGCGGCGATGGGGGAAAATAGATAGGTAGGTAAAGTGAAGGTGTGTTATGGTGGCAGGCGGGCCTGGTAGATACGGAAGGAGAGTTAACCACACACAGGGTCAATAACGTCGGGGGGAGAATGAAAAGCCGGATGGTGTGGCCATGGATGTTACACCAATTGCCGTTGACGTAATGGCGCGGCGGGTTAGCCTTCCACGATTGTTGTCGGACTATGGGCTGTATGTCTGGGGGGGGCTGGGAGTCGGAAACGTGGCAGTGGGTGGTGGCGCGGACCCTAGAGGCCAGGTGCGGTTGGTCAGCGTGGGACGGGAGGTGGGGGGTGGCATAGGTGGCTAGGCTGAGACGGGCGGGCCGCGACGGGGCGATGGCGTGAGGGTCAGTGTAAGTCACGTGCGGCCAGAAAACTACATGGGTCAGTTGCCCCTCGGCCACGACAAGGGCGGGCACCTGGGGGGACGTGGACCAAGGAGCACACCGAAGCGTCTGGCCGACACACGTGGCCACAGGGCAACGAAGAGAAGTGAGTGTGCTGGGCGAGAGAATTAGGAGATGGACGAAAGGGGGCGTGGAAGCTGTGCAACAGGAACCTCCCCTTAAAAACCGGATGCTGTGGCGGTGTCACTGGACTACCACGACAGAACAAAGAAGAAAAGATTTCGGGAACGTAGCAAAAGCGCTTCAGCAAGGGACGCGCGGGTGTTCGGGAAGGGCCGCGAGGTCTGTCGCCGTTCGCGTCTGATCCTAATCAGATACGATCGGTCGTTGAAACGACGCACGCGTTCTGAAGGGCTGGGTGGAAGGTCAACGTACTGACAGTTCGTGTCCACGACATGAGATGGTTGGTCAAAATCGGAATCGGACACGGACTATCGTGACCGTACAAAAGATGTGTAGGGTCCTGGCTGCGACCGGTGGCCTGACAGCAGTAGGGAGTGGAGTTTGCTACACAACCTAAAAGACAACAAAGGGGGAGCGACGCATCAGGCGGATGGCGGCTACGACATCAAATTAACCGGGTGAGGTATTAGATGGTTGAGCGGACACTGAAGGTGGTTGGTCCGACCGATGAGGCACGCTGTGTCAACTGGGATTTAACCAATAGTGCGCCGTCGTATGAGGGGTGGGCCTGCTGGTAATTTAAAGCTAAAGGAGATTCCGACACTCAGGGAACAAACGGAGAATCTACGTATGTCTCAAATTGAAATAGTGCTGACAGGGCGTTAATGCTCGGCGTGGGCAAAATGTAATTGTATTGCGTTACTTTACGGGGTCTATGCTGTCTATAAAATTGTGGTTACTATCTACTGGTTCATTGTTTCTGTATGTTTTGTAGAATTGTTGGGGGGGGGGGGGGGGGGGGGGGGGGGGGGGGGGGGGGGGGGGGGGGGGGGGGTGTGGGGGTGGTGGGTTGCGTGGGGTGGTTGGGGGGGGGGGGGGGGGGGGGGGGGGGGGGTGGGGGGGGGGGGGGGGGGCGGGTGGTGTTATGTGCTGCTGGCTCAAGCTGAGTGGTTGCACAAGGAAGGTGGGGAGGGGAACAAGATTAGTTCACGCTGGGGGTAAGCGTGGGGTGGGTGCTTGAAAACAGCGTTGTGCCTAGGGCTAACATGCCAATAAATGCACAACATTCTGCTAATGGGAAAGTGTGGGGTCTAGACATGCTCTGCCTCCAGCAACACTAGTCAGGTGGGTTTTAGGATCAATCCCACTAACTGTGTCCTATCCAATTCCTTTACCATCTACACAACTGTGATCCAATCAGAGAATGTCATGACATTTTTTCATGGCACATCAAGCATGACAAATTCTTCATTCACATTTATCAGAACATATATCAGAAGGGACGTGCTTGATCTTCTGTATCAGTTAAAGAAATGCGACTTGCTCGCTCATGGATTACAGCATACATTTTTCAAGAAATGAATTTAAGTCATAAGTTGAATTAAACAATCAAATGGAAAATACATCAACCATGATTCCATTAAAAAAAGCCTTTCTGCCTCCCAAAGAAGCTGAAAAGAACTGTCATTTTACTGCCATGGATATTCCTACTTATTTCTTTATATATAAATCTACATATTCTTTTAACTGAGTGTGAAATATTGATTATAAAGGAGAACTCATACATAATATCAAAGCCACTGCATAGCAACTCTGAAAACCCTCATCCATAAATTACAAACACTGTGACTTCAGCATTTGGACATTTATGATGAAATTGATCAAATGAAAAAAATATTAAATAAAAACTTTGGATATGTTAGGCTCACAGAGATCAAACAGTAAAACAATTACAAAATATTACAAAATCCTTAGTTCATATCAAACCCATGTTTGTCGATCTCAATATCTCACATAATGGTGATGTGATTGCTTGATGCTCATAATTATTTTGAGTAATAGAAAACACTTAGATAACAGGTGCTCTGACAGGTTCAAGCTTGCAATAGTTCAGTCGCTTTGTGGTGTTCCTGAGAATCATGGGTAAAAGGCATGTTTCTTATCCCCCAATCACACTGCGAGCAAAAATAAATATATTTAAAAAAAAGGCTATAATGAAACTCTCCAGTGTTCACTGTCCATACATATGAAGAAAAAAGAGAACTTGAAGTTGAAATCCTCAGAGCAAAGCCTGCATATTTCTGCTTCTGAGAGCAAAGCCCATCAATTAGAATAAAGCCATCAGTTTAACTTTCACTGGAAGAGTGCCTTTATCTGTCATTACTGGGGAATATTCCATTCTCAGCATATTTCACTTCCTGAAAGAGGCATTGCTCTCAATATTCATGCTTTTCTTGCTTTGGGGAATCATACAGAAAAATACAGGCAGATATTTTAGCCTAATACTAATGTCCTCTCAACATTTGACCTCCATGGTTCTCTGAAACTGCCTGCTTGACCAGTAAGCATCCAATAATTATATGATCAGCAAATGTAATTCATATAATTATGATATCTGAAACTTGTAAGGTTAATTTAAAAGCAATTCATTTTCCAAATGAAGAAAAAAAAAATGTTGGCCTAATTTATACAGTATTAAATTCTTGTCTTTTTAAGAGCATGCATCCAAAACTACTTGTGTCGTGTTCATAATAACAATGCTTTGAGGTGCAATGTTAATCTCAAATAAGAATCTGAGCAAACGATCACACTTCAGTCTTTAAAAGGTCATTTGTGACAAACAGTTCAAATGCCTCCGACTGGCAGCGTTGCAGAGCCCTGCTGCGGCATCTGCAGTTGTCTGGACTTGTCAGATTTTGACCCACATTCGCTTTCGCGTCTCAGAACCACAAACAGCCTTGTTGTCCAGTCGGGAGAGTGCAGCACCCCTCTCTCCCATTCCAGAGCGACAGAACGTGAGTGCCCAAGGCTGACTGACGGGACTTTGACAGACAGACTGTGAAAGGAGAGGCGAGGGAGGAGGGATGACCTTAGGCAAAACTTCAAGGGGAAAGCTGGCACTTTAAGACTTGAAACATTTCACTTAAATATAATGAGTTTCTAGCTCGGTGCCAGGCTGAGATGGATAAGAGACGCGTGTTTCTGCTGGACCTGAACTTACTCATTAGGAACCAGCTAAACGTGTCAAAACGCACCAGGCACTAAGCGGACAGCTCTCAAAACGACACTCCATGATGGATTCTACATTCACCTCGAAATGTGGCTACACATTTGTTCAGATGAGGGCGGTTATACCAGCTTCCAAAGAAAGCAACGAATGCATAGATCACAGTTAAACAATGCAGTGAGACGTTATGTAGTCTACGTACTTTGTGGCGAGCAGCATGTTCTTTCGTGAGTGCAGTTCGTTTGGATCTGTGTGCTGTCTGTTCAGATATTCAGACACGGCCTTTGTGGGAAATTCAGTTTCACAAATGTAGCCAAAGTCCCGAGCCAAATGAACAGCTTCTCCTGGAAATGAAAAATAAACACAATATGGTGAAATGGAATAACTCGCTTAAAATATTTTTATACTAAATTACAGCTGTAGCTGCAACTGAACTGGAGGGAAAGACAGCTTATTAAGCGAATGAAAGATTGCTGTGCAGAAACAATCAGACAGTCACAACAATAATTATATGAAATTAGCTGTACTGGTTAAAATGTCGTTTTACTGCTTCTGCATCTGTTAACTGTTTGCACCGCCTAAGGAAAATAAATCAGATTAGAGAAACTCCCAAGGCAATAAAATATCATCTAGCCAAAAAATTCGGGCTTGTTTTCCATTATTGGCCATTGTTTTCTTCATTTGAAGGGCCTGGATTCCCAAACACGGTGGAAAAGACAATCTAAATGAGAAATAAGAATCAGATGTCCTGCTTTACCTTCTACTAGAGACGTCAGTAAAGTGACATTCGCTGCTTTGCGTCTCCCCGCGGGCAAATTCAAGCCGATTTTCTCCAGCTTTTCCCTCAGTGATCTTCCGCCGTTTTTCGACTTCGCTCTGAGGACATAATTAGAGACGTGTTTTATGACGGACTGACAGCAAAGAAGCACCATGAAAAGTGAACATTCTAAATCAGACATGTTTAGGCAGGAGCCATTTAAAAATCTCTCAAAAACAAAAAAATAAATGTTGTTCAGCGTCCAACGTAGCCTGTTCAACGTCTCGTCAGTCACTGCAGATGTGGTCATGACCCAGATGTTTGGCGTTCAAATTGAATATACGTTTTTGTCTTTAATCCATTGACCTCTGCTCAGCTAATAATGTGGATTCTGGCTGATTTATCGATGCTCTCACCTCCGTAGAACCCCGCCAAGCAGCGAGGCGTTGAGGCACTCCGGCGGAGAGAGGCGCCGGTGGACCTCGCCGACCGTCACTTTATATTTGGATGTGGAGCTAAGAAGCGACAGGCGGCCGGGAACCGAGCAGAAGACCTCGTTGACGTTCACGGTGATCCCGCCGATTAGACCGTCTTTGTTCATCATCAGAGAAGCGACGCTCTTGTGTGGAACTGGAACTGTGCGAGAGAAACAGACAGAAAACTGAGCTACGTCGTGTAATAGAGACCTAGTCTCACATTTAGCCTACTGAAATATGAACACTAGCTGTGGTTACACACTTCTCAAAATGACTCTATAGCGAGAGGTGTTATTATTTTAAGATAATGTCTAAGACTAGTTACAGACAGCCCAGGCTTGTGGGAATATTATGCAATGTGAAATCTTGGCACATAAAAGCACCGTGAGCTCGAGAGCTGCCCGGAGCTGCCAGCGCGTGCTCCAGCTTCTTAATAGAAAGAAAGCCAGAATTGTCCATAAATGCAAACATAGCGGAAAGCCTGTAGTATTTTTAAATAAAATGTATTAGGCTATTTTATCTAAACATGTTACCAACTTTATATATAACAAAAATAAAGGCATATGCATGGTTCAATTTGTGCTGTAATGTTTTGCAGTTTCCAACGTGATTAAAATGCTAGCATTACACTTAGAAATGCTGCCAGGCACTGAGATTTAGTCCTTTCGTTTATTCAATTCAGTTACACTTTCCTGTCAGCTTTTGTTTCCACAGTGACATTTCAACACTATTTACTACGCTCATTTTTTATATTATCGATTGGCCATGCACACGTGCTATTAACATTAACCACCTATTTTTCAAATCACCCCCTCCCCTCCACACACAACCCACAAGCTGACCGTCAAACGACGTCTACTAACTTAAGCGCTAATGGGGTAACGAGCGCTCGAGCCCGCGGAGAACTCTACAGGGGATAATAGAGAAAACGTGCTCTAAACGAGCTCACGAGATCCGCGCTCAGAAAACCATCCATCACAGCGGCCACTTACAGGCCGTCTCTTCTGGGAGGCCTGTGTTCCGTTAACTAAATTACCGGCAAACGTCCCTCATAACGGACAAATATTAACACGAGCCCAGGGAGTTTTGCTGGAGCTCTTACTGACTGCATGGAGGCCTTATCTCGGAGTAAATATGTCAAAACAAAGTGGTGCTTAAATGTCGATTTTAAACAGTCATGTTCCCAAAGAAAATAGATAGGCATGAATAAATCTGGAATTTGCGCTACTGTTTTAATGCATAAAAGACAAGAGGCAGCTGATAATAACCTAAGTCTATAACAGACGATAGATTTGTCGATTATTAGCTACTAATAAATAAAGCTATAAATTCTTTGTAGTGACACAAATAACAGTTCGATTATAACGGTGACGATATGATTCTAAAAATATTCAATGGCTTCCAATTCCACTTGCTTTGGCTGGGCGTCCAAGGTTAAGAAAATAGGCAGGTGACATCATTTAAATAGCAGATGTGTTTCAGCGCATGCGTGAAAAGGTGTGCCAAGGTGTATTCACCTGAAATGACTCTTTGCCCTAAATCCATAGAACAGTAATTCCTTCTATCAGCATTTTTTAACCAAAAACCAGTGAACGTTGAAAAATATGAAATGACCAAATAATTAAATACAACAATGGCATAATTCTTCCAGCCATTTTCTAACGTACCTTTTTTAATGACTGACTGATCCAGGATGTTCATCCCGTTGTTTGCGTCCTCCATAGCCTAAAAAGGCAGCATAATGAGTAAACATTTACATCGCTACAGCAATTATACAAGTTCAGATAACTTCAGAACAATGACCTTCTGTTTAGTAAATTTAGACAGATTTAGACAAAAATAAATCAATCGATCAATAAATAAATAAAACAAATTTCCAGTCCAGGGTTATTATTATTAAAACATTTTTGGATCCAAATAGTGAACATTAGCAATTGAAAAAATATTTTTAATTAAGTTTAGGACGCATACCATTGTTTTCACTAACAACTCGTCCAAAAATAAAATGTTCCATGTAAGTTTTCGGAATGCATTTTTAATGGTATTGTCTAGTCAGGAAACGTAAACTAATCTGAATTTAATTAAATAAAAAAAATGTTTTTTTAAACAAAATGTATTTATTTTTTATTTAAAAATGAAAATAAACCCGATGTCAGTTAGGCTACGTTTTATAATCATTTTGGGTGGAGAGGCAGACAGTCATTGTCCAGTCAGCTGAACGCATAAACTTGTCAACTGACGAAAATTAGATATGATGTGTGCAGAGATATATTAATAAAAAACAGATGGTTAGAAATGTGAACCGAGCATGGCTTAACAGATTTAAGGTGGGTGAAGTTTTCATTTTTAGCCATTGCAACAATAATTTTAAGTTAAACAGTAGGCTAGTTTTCCTCAACAGAAGCCTAACGTTATTGCTTTTAAATATTATTTATAACGTACAAATATAGTTTCAAAAACCAAAATGTGATTACAACCACGACAGATAACAAGCAAGCTCTACTACTATTAGCCTACTAAATATAGGCTACTTAGTTTGGATTCCGTTAATTGATAAATATTAATTTGATAAAAATGTTTGTAACTTGTCTCAAAAAATGTCAACAGGTCAGAAAACACAATGAAAATATACAGAATTATGTCAAAGAGAGCTACTGCAACTATTTAGAATACAAGATAAAAATAACCAAAATCAAATCGTTAAACGTTAGTTCACTATTACACTAAAAAAAATGCTGGGTCGTTTTACCCCCACTGTTGGGTCAAATATGGACTAACCCATATGTTGGGTTACATTTTTACATTAAATGTATAACCCAAAAGTTGGGTTGAAACAAACCAGCATTTTTTAAAATGCTAACATTCTTAATGATTTACTACCCGTCTTTGTGCAATTTCCATCCGGGGGGTGGGGGGGGGGGGGGGGGGGGTGGGGGGGGGGGGGGGGGGGGGGGGGGAGGGAGGGGGAGGGGAGACAGGGGGGGGGGGGGGAGGGGGGGGGGGGGGGGGGGAGGTGTTGGGGGTGGGGGGTGGGGGGGGGCGACCAAATAGGATTTATTGGTCCAACCAAGAAAGAAAAATCAGAACCAACCTGCAAATCTCCATGCCTTGCGCCAGGCCATGAGGGACCTACCATCTCCCATCCCCACCTCGAGCCCGTGATGCGTGGAGTGGAGCAGCACGTCTGGTCGGCGCACGGTGTAGTCCCGCCGGGGGTCCAGACCCGAGAGCTGCGGTAAAGAGGCTCGAGGCTGGGGCAGTAAACCTCCGCTCTCCGTGCCCACGTCCTGCCGCTGCCGGGAGCCCCACGGGTGCTGCTGGGACTGGTGAAGAGCGTTCAGAGAGTACGGGTCACTGACGTGTGAGTACGGGTCCTGACTCTGGTGATACGGCAGCGGCTGGTACGGCGGGGGAAAGTACGGAGGTTGGAAGTCCGAGGAAGGTGTGTGAGAGAGCGGCGGAGCGCTGGAGTACGGACCCTGAGAGACCGAACCCAGCTGGGACAGTCTGGAACTGTGGCTCGGTACCCCATCATGGCGGTCCTTCAAACGAGAAAAGAATATAAATACGATTACAAACCAACCATTTGTTTTAATATTCTCATTTTTTAAAATAAATGATCTTTCTGGATGTTTTGAATGGCTACTGGAACGAATCCAACGACATCGAAAGAGTATTAAATAGAAGCTTACAGAATATAGCATATATCTGCGCCCGCTGTGATTCAATAAAGTACAAAAGCTTTCAAAATATTAGCATTTTCGGACTGATTCATGTGTAGTAACTTAACAAAAATTTTTTAAAACGAGACATAAACGCAGGTTTTTCAATTTCGACCCTTACGAAAATTACCATGGTTTTACCACAATAACGCCAATAACGATGGTTTACAACAACAATTAAACAATGGTAACCACAAAGTAGTCTAACCATGGTTTTGCTACACTAACCATAGTTTAACCATAGTATTTGTAGTAAAACGGTTTTTAGCTATACAAATGGTAATCAATACGCCAAAAAAACGATGGTTACTACACTTTAACCACAATAAAACCATTGTTGATTTTCGTAAGGGTAAGCTCGCAACATAAGCAAAACACGCATGCCACCTTTTACCACGCAGCTACAAGAAAGTATTCTTCTTGCTGTTCTCAGACTCACCGTGGAGGAATAGGTGTGCACTAACATCTGGACGAAAAAACGCGAGCTCGTTCAGAGCAGAAGGACACGCGACAACGCGACAACGCGACACACGCTCGCCTGAAGAAAAACGCGGTCCTTTCTCAACTCCTCATGACCGCACGGAGCAAAAACTGGATTTTTTTCCACTTCAGCTCAAATGGCTTCTCCTACACAGACTTGTTCCTCCAGGTCTCGGTTCTGTTCTTCCCGATCCGGCGCTCTGATCCAGAGTGCGGTGCTCCGTCCGTTCGCCTCGCTACACCTCCTCCTCAGAATAATTGTTATTCATGACTCCTCTAATATTGCGGGCATACTTAAAGCAGCGGGGAGCAGCGGAGCGTGAAGGCGCTGCTGCTGTAAGTGACGTTCATTCAGGAGGAGGAAACTCTCGTGCTCTGTTGTACCCCTCTCTGTTTGAGGTCCGGCATGCACGGGTCCGGACTTCTTTCTTTTGCTATTGTTGCCTTTTATGTTATTGTTGTGTGTGCACAGTCCATTTATCTCCAGCCAGAACAAACGAATCGCCGGAATCAGCTGCTTTGAGGCAGATGGACAGAGGCCTCATTCACAAGCACTATATACTCACATACTTTAATATGCATTAAATACATCACACTCACCATAGCAATTCAAACTCACAATAGCAAAATTGGATTCCACCATATAGGGTAGCCTACTAATGTTACTTCATTTAGGCTAAATCAATAACAGCCTATATATCTGATAAAAAGCGTTATTTGGAGCTTATGTACCACAACTATGCCCTTCGCCCTTCCTATTCCAAACTCACCATAGTTTCACATGCATGTGTGTTTAACCAGGCCCAGGTCTCTGGTCAACAAAAACATGAACTTCACGATAACAATATTACACTAATATGATAAAACACTCATCGCGGTTTAAACCTTCCCTAATAAGTGTCTGAAAAAAGATGAAGTTTTAAAAGTTTTGCTTGTTTGTTTCTGCACCGGGTGACAGTTTAAAGTCCTCCACTAATAGTGCCCCATTAAACAGCTCGTATAATGGTCGATTTCACGGACTGGGGTCGAAGTGTTTAATTACACGCGTGACGGTTGACTGTGAGAGAAAAGCCATGTGTGACTCTCCGGGTCGGCATCCCGCGAGGCTTTTCCAAAAACCACCACGAGTCTCTCCCACGAGCTCGAGCCCATTCAGGGGAATCCACGGGACTCCCACGCGTGACACTGCGTCCTCTCCTTCGGTAGATTCTGCGATTCTCTTATTAATAAATCGATGGCAGGCTCTCAAGAAAATAATGCGAGAAGTTTTTCAGTGCATATAAACATTGACATTTTCTTTTTTTCCCCCCATCTGTTTTTTTATGCTAACTCTTTTTAGACAGTTTTTTTTAAACATCACCTTACATAAATACAAACAGTATTAAAGTGTAAAAATAGAGAATTTAAACGTGCCTCTTTTTTTGACAAAGCAATTACAGATTTTTTTTTCTTTTACAAATTCCAGAATTTGTAAAGTTATAATATTAAAAACTCTTCTGTAAACAAAGGAAAAATTATTTTTTTCCTAAATTTCCTACTTTTAAAGGAAATAAAGTAACCTGCTAAAATCATTACATTGTTAATACAAAAATAACATAAGCAATTGGGTAGAAAATGAATGAGTAGGCCTATGACAAAATTCTTCTAAATCAAACGTTTATCATTTGATTTTTTCCCTTATTTATATAACCAGAATAAACCTCCTGTCAACAAGAGACAAAACATAGCCTATTAGAAAAAATGTAACACGACCAAATGCAACGTAATTTTTTGTCGTTAGCCTATATAAATCATACAGTGAAAAAAACAGATGTGGATGCAGTTTGTCTTCTCGTTACCTCGTATATATCTTCATACTTGACATTTTCCACCAGTTTCCACAGCATGTTCGCGCGCTGATCCCTGCGTAACGAGGTGCATTCCGTGAAGTAGTGAAGACCAACCTTCTCTCTCTCTCTCTCTCTCTCTCTCTCTCTCACCGGGGGGGGGGGGGGGGGGGGGGGAAAACGAAACTCATAGAACCATTCCCGATTCCCCTTTACGGTGTTTGTCTGCGTGTGTGCTGTAACGGCGTTGATACAGTGAATGTCTGATGTTAAGTGTGTTGACTTTGAGCTGTATGTAAAGCTGCTGCGGGGGGCTTCGCTGAGACCCCAGCTCCATCATCAACTGCAGATGAAGTGAACGCTTAACAAAAGCGGTCTGCCATTTTACACGACAGAGTCAACGTGTGAGCACGGAATTTAAAGGAAACAGAATAAAAGTATTAAATCAAAACCACATAACGTAAAATAATCAATAGCTTTGTTATATAATTTTAAAAGTCATTCTTGCAAAGTCATTAAATAGCTGGAGAAGGCGATGATAGGGGGAACTGTTTATTCACGAGAGGGTTTTGTTCGCTACAAATCTGTCATTGCTGTAAGCAGACATTACCTCAAAGTCCACAACCCGAGCGATGCCGTGATGAGAGGCGGTCCAGTGCGCCCCCTGCTGGTCAGTCAAACATACACTTAAACACTAAAAAGAGAACAACAAGCTCGTTTCAGGTTGACTAAAAATATTATAACAAAACGTTGCACCTTGTTTTGAGACGAGGTCAAACAGTAGGCTACTTAACTTCACGTTACCGTGATACTCACAGTTTCTGACATCCTCAAGAACCGCGGTGCTCAATCCAGCTCCTGCAGAGTTTAGCCGCAGCCCTGCTCTAGTCTAACACACCTGTCTGTACCTGACCCTTCGCTAAGCCCCGCCCCTTGGTTACTGCTGCTGTCTCAGAGAAGCTGTAAAGAAAGTTCCATAGAAACAAACTCTTAAAGGAATTATTAACTGCAAATCAGAACAGAGGCAAACACTTCTCACAGTTAAATCAAATAAAAATGAAAAATAAAGTATCACAGTGAACAAGCCTGTTCTTAAGGCGGTACTGAGAACTAAGTTTTATCAGCACTGCAGTGACCTGAATCAAAATGAAAACAAACAAACAAACAAACACGAATTTACCTTAAAGCAAATGAAGGATATTTGTAAAACTTATTTTGAAGCTGTATTTGGGAATGAGAGCTGACACATAGTTTAAAACGCAGGTTTATCAATAATTTAGTTACACAAAATTGCGTTTAAAACTGTGCAAAAATACACAAATTGTCCAAAGACTGACATTAGGCAACAGAAAAAGCTTATCTAAAAATGGCGGACAAAAAGTCCCTGAACTAAAAGTCCCTGCAAAAAATACAATTAAATAAACAAATGGAAACAATAAACTAAAATATGGCTGATGTAAAATTATAAGCAGGGGGTAATTATTACAGTTTTTACTCCAGCAAATATATATTTCTTGAGGTAGGTTTATTTCATAAGGCTACAGAACATTATTATTGCTCAGGAAAAATAGGCTACAGGTCAATGAGAACAAGTAGTGACAACATGCCCCAGTATAGTGGGAAAGTTTCACAAAGGAGCCTGCCTTAGAATACTCTGTCTGCTACATGTAAACGTACAACTCTTAGAACAAACTATCCATCTTCTTCTATCTATCTACGCTATCTATCCTGCATCCTCTCTCTGGCCGCTTTCTCTCTCACAGTCATTAATTTCATAATAATCATAAAATTCAATATAAACACATAAAAACAGAAAATTAGGCAGACAGATAATATTAAAATACCAAATTAATAATTTAAAATTAGTTATCAATAATGTATGCATTTCAGTGCTATAAATATTAGTTAGAACTTCCACCCAGCCCATCACTGGACCTTTCAGACAGTTGCAGACAGAGCTCCCCGTGTATCTGTTCCTTAGAGCGTAACATTCCCCTTCCCTGCTCAAATGTCACTATGTCACTAGAACACCAGTTTTACTGAATATGATTTGTATGTAACATTTTTCCACTGTCCTAATATTTCAGAACTGATTGAAATCAACTAAATGTGTCCTGTGGGACACTGTTTGTTTGAGACTAACTGAGCTCAGCTTGATCCATGACCCATTTCATGCCAGATTTTTCTCAGATCGTTTCATTGGCCATAAGATGCTGCCTGACGTATGACCGAGAATATCGTGATGATGTTTTAGGCCATCCTGTGCCACGAAAGTGCCAGAGGCCACACAAACACCCGCTCACTCTGTGCATGTCTAAGGCCATGACAGATGGTCCAAACAGTTGAGAGAATTATGCTCATTCTGTTCTGCCCAGCTTTGATGAGAATTTTCACTAATCCCACGTTAAAATTCGCACGACACAAACACACACGAGCACCACAGAGAGTATCCGTCATACCCCATGCACTTATGCACAAACACATCTCTGGCATGGCAAAACTGTTTGCACATGTTCAATATTAGAATATATATTTTAAAAAAAGACAAAATAATTATTACATTTTATATTTTATAGGTGTGCACATTTTTTTTACTAAAATTAAAATGTGCATAGTAAAAAAAATATGTGAACACTTGTATGCACACTACATTTATTATATAATTTTAACGTGTGTGTGTGCATATGGCTGCCATTACACAAGCTGGCCACAAGATAGCGCGCGAGTAACGTGATAAATATCCATCGCGTTCAAGTTCATGACTTTCAGAAGACGGAAGAAGTCTTCAACTATGATAAACCAAGTCCAGATGCTTCAGATTCCTTCAGATTGTACGATGACTTGTACAAATAATAATCTTCACAAACACGTTTCCCATTGGACCTTCAAAGTACCCAGTAAAATCTGAGTAGCCTAAACCAAAAAAATTAAAAGAAAAAAAAATCCGGTGACATCCGGGGAAGTCCTTACTTTTAAAAACTATTCATAAAGTAGACATTATTATTATTATTATTATTTTAATGTGAGTAGTTTAGCTAATTATCGTTGTTTAAATGCGATGAAAAATCGATGGTATGGTCAGATAGGGAGCTTGTAGTAATGTAAAGTAAATGTGGACTCATTTTGGTACACTAATTCAAAAGCAATATTAACATCTAGTGTAGCCTATGCGTGTAAGAATATATTTAGACCTTCGTTTTATCTGAATAAAATTGTTGTGTCTATTATTTATGGTAACCGCTGGGTTGGAACAATCGGACTTGATCGGTTGAGAAATAATTTACTCTGAAAATGGATGTCTGTTTAACGTTACATAGAATAAGTGCCAATTGTTTGGTTGAGAGTAAACTGGCTTCTCTGTATTTTCCTCACGAGGACTTTTCATTTGCATTTTACTTTTTAAACTTGCAATTAATTACTCACCGCGTAAACTAGGTCGAGTCCACCTCGTAGCGTATTCAATTAAAGCGGAACTTTATGTACTGAACGCCACACATGCATCAGAACTGATCAAACACACTCGTGATCAATACATGCGCTAATTATGCGTCAAGGCTTTTCCTAAAATGGTGTTATTGGGAGAGCCTATTCAAGCTACGTTCGTTAACGTTGACTAGTCGCTGATTATTGAAAGTACTGAGATCAGACAGCGTTTTCCTCCCAAAAAATGTGAATATGAATCGCTTTTATCTTGTGCAAAGCTTCGCATCGATCTGTCAGTCGCTTATTGACTTTGTAAAGCCTTCCAGTGCAGCATTGGTCTTTCTGTGCTGTTAATGATCTGTTCTGCTCGGGTGCTTAATTTATTCTACATCAACCATTTTTTCGTAATGTATTCAATAATAGTCCAAACAATCAAGTTTAGCTGCATTGTGATTGTTTTTAGAATTAATAAAATGCAATAATTGTATAAATAAAGCTGCGTCTGCTCTCTTTTCGTTATAATTTTCTCCCAGTAGTTCCTCAGTGTTTTGTTGAATGAGTTCACTGGGTATTTTCATTCTTTGTGAATGAAATAAAAGTGTAAATGAGTGAGGTAAAGCAAATACTTTCCTACAGCATTTACTTACAAATCTATTAAACCTAAACCAGCTACTGAAGGTCTTCAGGCTCATTGAAAAGCTGCTATAGGAAGGGAGGCTGCTATAGATCTCCTGAAGTAGGATGATGAAAAGCCAGAGAGGCAGGCCAGCCAAAGACGTGTCTGGGTAAAAACCGCTTGTTTAACATGTAGGACAGACCCAGGTGAGTGAGATTTTTTGGCTGCAGCAGGTTGTTAGGTTGAAGTACGTGTCTGATTAATCAATAAGGAGTTGTCTGTGTCGAATCCATTTCAAATGCACATAAAGATTCGTATTCAAGAAGAAGCACAAGAATTCAAGTCCAGTAAGGTGAGTTAATATAAGACTTTGAGCAATATGCTTTATTGAACACCAGTAGTTTGCATGTAGGGTTATTTATATGTAGTTCAAAGCCTACAAGAAAAGATTGAATTTATATATTTATATATAATTTTTGTACAAATGCAGTCAAGAGTTTGTGTTTTGGAACAACAGTGGGGAATGTCAGTTTCAGATGGTGTACAAAGTTTAACATGCACAATATACAGTAACTAACAGGGAAAGTTACCTGTAATAATTTACAGTCTCAAACTGACCTCAAATTTGGTCTTGCCAAAAATGGAATGCGAGTCTTTTAATAAAAGATAATGCATTTTTTAAATCATTATTTGAACTAATTACATACAGACAAACTTTAAGCAAAATAACTTCTTCGATAACTTAGAAAACAATGAAAATGGTTCGCGTTCGTCGGGCAGTGAGAATGCCGTGACTGGTTGGTACATACAGACAGACTCTGGTACAGGGAAAGCTGAGGTCATAGGAAGTTATGCCAGTTATATAAATAAAACGCATATGGAATAAAAACCCTGTAACCCCGCCCCCAGTAGCCACGCCCTGAACGAGGCCCGCCCATCAGGGCTCGGATCAGGAAGTGGGAAAGCGGCCACTCCTGTGTCAGAGTCATTCCGTTTTCTCGATTTTACCGTCTTTCATCTGTGGCTCGGTGGTTTTGCGCAGTGTTTTGTCCGAGTTGGAGTTGATCTGGTTGGTGTCCGGTGTTCCCGTGTTCTTATTGGCTGAGTGTTTCTCCAGGTAATTAAGCATTTCGCTGAGAATCGTTTGAAAGGTGCTAAGAGCCGCGCAAATCGCCGGCGTACCGAATCCATGCGTGATCAGACTAAAAAAAGATAATAAAAATGGTGATTAATAGCAATACTTGCATTAGCATATTCCCCTTAAAAATATCTTGTATGTGCAAGACTTCCAGTAATTTTAGCTGTACAAAAACAACATATTGCAAACTTATATTATTTTAGTTTATAATTGTAATCATAAATGCAAATAGGTTTACAATTTAATGCACTTTTGTTACCTGTATCAGCTCATGAATCTAAAGTCTTATGGTTATTTTTTGCATAAGGTGCATGGATGGTTGCTCTATTTTTGCATGCAGGTTTCGGCTTTATACCTGAAGTGTGTTAGATGTCTCTGAATGTCCAAGTCCAGAATAGGTGTTGGTCTAGAGGAACCGAGTGGAGATCGATCCTGACTTAACAAATCCTGAAATTCCTTACAGATCTGCCTGCAGACACACACAGCCATTCGAACAGTTACAAGGACGCATTTTCAAAATGCAAACCAAAGCAGAGTTCCTCATAATTAATGCATAGAGCAGATTTAATGAGATCTTAGTTTTCATACGTTACACTCATGCAAACACGTATGCTTTCCTCCAATCCTCAATAATAAAACCTCATTCTCTAAGGTGCATCTGATTTTGAAGACGAGTTCTTATGAAGACAGACTGCACTAGATCATTCAAATTTGGTGCATATGAAGGTCTCATTTAGAAATGTATTATTTCAAGTTCAAATGTCTATCCAATTAAGTGGTATGCATAAACACATTTGGCTAAAAGTAGTAAAGAACTGCCGTCTTACTTGGTGGCCAGCACCATTTTCTTGCGCGCGTTCTGTTCCTTTGGTTCTGTGTGCTGGCGGGCGAGATGCTCCCCGACCGCTTTGGTGGGAAACTCTGTCTCACAGGTGTAACCAAAGTCCCGAGCCAGATGTAGCGCTTCCCCTACACACACACACAGATGAAGAAGATGAGGGATGAATGGAGCAGGGAAATCAGTTCAATCTCTAACTGCTGCCTAAAAAATTGCATAGATGTTGCATCAATCTGTCTCACACCATTCTAATTCTTAAACTCTTCCCTTGAGTAATAGAGATTTTGTCTGTAGACTAAAAATATTTCAGACTTTTTCTTTTATGCCAGAATAGATTTGTTTCAATCTTAATAAGAGCTCATCCACAACAAATATATAGAAACTAAACCAGATGCATCAATATCACGCTTACAACCTGTTGAACTGCAAAAATGCACTCAACAGGTCCTAGATATTAAATAAAATAGAACGAAAATATAAACAAGTTGCTCACATTTTGCATCATATTTTATATCTGCTTCCTTTAAACAACTTCAACAAACCAAATTCATTAAATGAGTCATTGTCCAAACATCAAGTATCAAATCAAATCAAATCAAGACAGTATTCAATGTCAGAAACAAAAGCATGCATATGAAAACAACCATGAACTTGATAAACAAGATATGGCATTATTTTTTTTAAAAAAGCACAAATGACTCCATACCTTCCACTAAAGAGGTCAACAGCGTGACGTTCGCTGCTTTCCTGCGGCCTGCTGGGAGATTGAGTCCCAACCTGTCCAGTTTCTCCCTGAGGCACCGACCGCCGTTCTTTGACTTGGCCCTGACCCACACAGATGGAGAAAGTCCATCAGCACAGCTGACTGTCAACTTACTGTCCCCATTTCATATCCACTGTAGAGCATTTGCTGCTGTCTTTTTTTTTTTTTTTTTTTTCAAAATGCTTTTAAATTATTGAACCTAAACTAACTAAAATGAGTCCTGACATTTTTTTTCAACGGTGCAATTTTAAAAATATTTAGGACTAAGCATCACAATGCTTATTTTGCCCATGCATCGGCTTCATTCAGACTATAATGTGTGTAAAGACCAATATTCCATTTTTCCTTACAGACTCAATTTCTGAATGTTTTTCTGTCGATTCTTTTGTTTCTGCAGGCATTAATGAACCTGAGCTTTACCAGCATGTGTTGTCCTGTGTTTAAAATGAGTGTGTGTGTCTCTCCTCTCTTCTCGTCACTGGCCTCATTTCTGCTCTCCAGTCTGTGTCCCTCATCAATAATGGAACCTCAGCTTCACTGTTCTCATTCCCTCTCCATCTCTCTCTCACACATCCACATTCTCTTCTTTATCTCTGGATTAAGTGTCCAGGACTCCATGTCCCATCTCTTTTTCCTCTTTCTGTCTTGCGTTTTGTTTTGCCAATTAACTAAATTTAAAAAAAGGAATTTCCTTCATTTTCATTATGCGTTTTTCAATGCCTTGAGAAAATATTTTGGATTACTAATTGTAAAACTGTGCTTCTCTTAGACATGGTTTCCTAAAGCCTTAGTTGGTTCAGAATTGGATGCTTCCTTTCAAAATTTCAAACGTGTGCATGAGTTTCATGTGTCTAAAGTTCATCTCTTACCTTCTTAAAATCCCACCGAGTAGTGAAGCATTGAGACACTCTGGAGGAGACAGGCGGCGTTTGACTTCAGCGATGGTGACTTTGTACTTTGAGGTAGAGCTGAGCAGAGAAAGTCTTCCTGGTACAGAGCAGAACAGGTCTGTAGGGTTCACTACACACGTGCCACCTGCATGTGCACAACAACAAACCACAACACGTCAACCCTTCGGAAATGACCGGCGACGGTGTTTGCATGTTCTGTTGGGGGCCGCAAATGAGAAAATCATCCATATGCAAGCTTTGGTAACTGAATAAAACTGCAAAGAAATCAATTTAATATGATGCATAATCATTCATAATGCTTTTTTATTTTGCAACCATTTCTAAAACCATGCACTGAAGCTGTGCAGTTGCATATGAGTGGCCAATGACACATAACGTGTCCATGACATACAGACAAGCTTATGTATTGTAGGTATTTTTGCTTTCTATACTTCATTTCAATAGATCATGTGGTGTGACAAACGAGTGCAAATATTCCATGTAGTTAAATACGAACAAGCATGCATACAACTTATTAAAAATGCCACTAAAATTAAAATGATTGTAAGTAGCTATTTCATGACAACCACTTGTGTTAATAATTTTGTTTTGTAGGCTACATTAGTTTTTTGCACATCTAATTGCATATGAAATAGTACGCATTTATTTATTAAGCACTGTATATGTCATATCTATACCACACCTAAATCCATGTTGTAAAGATCACAAGTTCAGCTCCAGCTGCACTCATGCTCGCTACCTATATGTAGCCACATGTTTATTGTGGGGTTGATGTCCAGGTGTACTCCACACCTGAAGGGGTTTTCTGGCTAGCCGGCCTCTAACCTGCTCCTCATCAGTCACCCTAAAGAGCTCTGACAAACCCAAGATCTCTGCTAGCATGCAAGTTCACTTCACATTAATTCCACCCAAAATGTTTTGATTCAAAGTAGTTTGTATTTTATGTTGCCAAGGGCAATTGAAAAAGAGCTATTGCCGGTAGTCTGGTCGCGCGCGCCGGGCCCAGAGGCGATAGCGGGTATTTAAGCGCGAGGGAGAGTAGCCCGAGGCAGCGCGCGAGCGATCACAAAGCGAATCAAGCGCTTTTTGCAAGTTTGCCACGAAAATTAAAGAAAAAAAGACATAGGCCAAATGTCATTCTGTTTCCATTTCAACTGTAGCGGTGGTGTGTGTTTACGGCGCGCGCCTCACGCCCATCACCCAAAACACACACATAGGCGAGAGAACGGTGCGGTGCGCGCGCGTGTAAAGGCGGGGTGAAGCGCGATCAAATTCCTGAAAGCGAAGAGGGATGGATAATCATGATTAAAACACAGACGACTTTTCTAAGTAGGATCCTCGTTTCTTGACTGATTTCTTTTGAAAAAGGTTATCTGAATATTCAACGAAGCCAAAGCTGCAGTCAGTGTGAACAACATTAATATGATCTCCACTGAATTTGGATCCGCGCGGCATTAACATATCAAAGCGTGCGCCTGAGGCGCGAGAAGCTATCGATACCGGAGCGCGAGCTAGAGCAATGATTATTGGTTGTGATGGTTGGAGCGGCGGAGCTCTCGGCTAAATCCTGCACACCATTAACTGGAAGTGATGGCGAGCCCAACACCTAGACAGAGTTTATTAAAAATTAAGCGCCCGAGACACCGCTCGCTTTATGGCAAACTCCACACGTGTGTCGATCCGCTGCAGCTTTGAAGAGTCAGACAAAGATGCGACTGATATTAAGAAAATATTAAGAAACGTGGAACACGATTCGATTCATCCGCACAAGACTCGCGGTTTTACAAAATACCGCGGCAGACAGACAGAGAATACTGACATTCTTCTGAGATTATTTCTCAGTGGAGAATGACCTTGAGAAATGTATGTTTTATCGGGGTTTGAACTTCTCAAAAAGATATAGTTCCTTAATTATGCAGCCTGAATTGCGACGTCAGATAATAAACATGCTTTGAGACAAAAGATAACATTCATTTCAATACAAGTAATACACATTTTCAAAGAAATACTTCTTTATGTCTAGGACAACATAAACACCGATAGTAATACTAATAATAATTTTGAACATCCAAGATTTGCCTTTTTATATATAATACGTTAAAATGAATTTGCACCTTTTTACTTGAGGACAAAAAATGGTTGCATCAAATAGCCTATGTAAATATGCATTTAATTAAGCTAAATTCATAGATTTTTTTCCTGACGATACTGAAATGTTTATTATTTCTTTGTTGCATTATTTTTTATTTATTTTTCTTTCTACAACAGTAATAATTGAACAGTCTAACAATGAAAGCAGTAGGCCTGTTGATTGACATTCACATTAATGCAATTCCTTATGAAAGGAAAGACAACATTTTATAATATTACAAATAAATTATTTTCCTATCATTTTTATTAAAATATTACTATTAGTTTTCGGTATTAAAACAATATTTTTGGATTCATAAATGAATAAAACCAACGCTGATTTTTAGTAGCCTATCTTTAAATGAAAAAGGCTAAAATGCTTATGCTAAAATATTAAAACCTTGTGCTTGTCACGGGAAAGCAGTACGTAGGCTATTAAATATACAAAAAAAAATGTAAACGATGATACATTTTTTCGTATTTACTTTAATTATATTCTCATGTGATTATACAATAAGAATCTAAATCATAGTTAACAGTCAAGACTGGCGTTAGTGAAAATATAATTCGAAATAAATAAATAAATAAAAACAGCTTATAAAATAAATGAAATGAGTGTGTGCTTCTCTTGTTGTGACCTTACCTCTCCGAATCACTCCACCTTGTCCATTTAACACGAGTCCGCATTGCGCGTCTACAGATCCCTAGACACACGCACACACACACACTCACTCACACACACACCCACACACACCACACCACACACACACACCACACACACATTATGACTTCATTATCAATATACCTAATCTAGACATGGTGATTATCAGTGTTTAGGTTTTGACGAGGCAATGTGACTAATAAGAACATACCACGTGGTTTACAGGTAGTTAAGTGCATCCAATGAACCGTTAATTAGGATGGTCAACCACGATTATTTGCTTTCTTCTCTTATCAGGGATCATCAGCAAAGAACACTGGTTGGCATCAAACGAAAGATTATCCGTCTCACGAGCCCAGACCAGTCTGGAGCCATTCAGAGCCAAGTCTCAAAAAATTATAAGCACACCTATTCCACCCCCACCCGCTCACATCCATACTGGCGTGCTCTTATAACCCTTTAACAAACTCATGCTCTATTTTTCTTTTCCCCGCAGTTAAAGTGATTATAAAATCAATATACAAACCCGTCGGATCAGGCATAAATTACGCGTGTGCGTGTTAAAGGTGCGGCAGCTTCTATTGTTCCGCGTGCCAAATCTGTTTAGCGGCTCAAAGATGCGCTTGTGCGCACGAGACTGACCGCATCTGTTCCGCGGCCTTCACCGAGCGCACGGTTTCATTCAGCACCAAAGAAAGGTCCAAACCCTTTTCACGGGACGTATGTGTTGCTTTCTATGTTTTTGTGTCCGTTCTCCTGTGGGCCTTTTTGTGTGCGTGTTTGCGTGTGCAGAATGTTCCTGAACACGCGACAGCAATAATAATCGAGTCTTCACGACTTTTTTGTAGAAAACACGTCTAAACTTTATACTATTGTGCTACTTTATCAGTTTGTGTGAAGCTATTATTCAAAAGTATACCATATGATAAAAATCATGTGATAAAATAATATAGGCTACTACAAAATTACATCTCTGCTAAAATAGCTTAAAACGGTTTACGAATGTTTTCTGACAAATTATGCTATTGCAAAATAAAATGTTAAAAATAGAAAACGTAGGTGATGCTATTTTTTCAGGCTATTATTTAAACAGGCCCTATAAAACATGACGGGCAAATCAAAAATGAATTATTCAACAATTATTTATTTTTTATTATTAGTCAAAGCAATACAAATGTTTACATTTACTACACTTTTTATATTAGTTAGCCCATTGGTACCGTATTTTACTATTATCTAATCTTTATAAGAAACAATTTCTATTCATTCTATAAATTGGATTACGTCGATGTTATCATCTAAATACTCTATTAGAATTTAATTTGAGTAAAACAAATAAATAAAAAATGTAATCTGCAAGCTAAAATATGTTCTCTCAAAAGCAATATATTTAATCTGTTCAATTTCACTGAAGTATTAAAAGGATTGTATAATCATTTTGATTTTATCATATTTTTGACTCACCGGTTAAACTTGAGCTGTTTCAGATGTCTGTGCATAAATAACCAGTTGATTGACATTAAGTCCTAAATTGGATAAACTACGGTGCTCTAGTGCGGAGGATTTGCCTTTTGTTCGCACTTTTTCAAGCCCTTAATCCGCCTTTTAACGGAGGAAAAAGAAACAGCGGCTTTACAGCAGCGAGGCCCGACATATGCGCAGCCGAATTCAGACTTCTCAATATTCACTATATTAAATATGTAAAATCCACCAGCTAAATCAACTGAAAAAATGGTGCCTCCAAACGTTTCGATATATAGGTTTAAAAAGTCAAATTTCACATGTTGGGAAATAACGCATTTCTGCAAATCAGACGATTTTTTAAATGTATTTTATTTATTTGACGATTTTAATTAGCTATTTCGAAATACTAATGCATTGTTCGTTATTAGGCTACATTAATTTGTTTTGAGAAAACGAAAAGGCCGAAAAGAAGCGATCGCTCGGCTTCGATTTTTCTCTTTCAGACTCTCCTGACGTCTAAGGTTTTTTTGGTCGAAGCCCTCGGGCAATCATTTCTTCTGTTCGGGCAGTGAAAGTGACTATACAACATCCCTGAAGACGTCAACCTCTCTGCAGCCTGTGTGCGTGTGAGACGGTGGTGGCACGTTGAGTGTGTGTATTTTGTGCTTGAACGGTAGAAATGCCGGTGAGGTACCTGTAGGTCATCGGCCCCCGATGGCGGCAGCCCCAGACCCGCCCCGGGCAGCAGTCTTTGCTCGGGGTGCATGCCGTACTGAGAGCCGTGGCTCATGATTGACAGGTCATGCCTGCGGTACGCGTCCAGACAGCCCAGTTCCCGCCGCTGCTCGTCCAGACACGAGGACTTGAGCGCCCGGGCGTTGTGAAGGTTGATGAAGTCCGTCGGTTCGCCGTGATGGAGCTGCTGGTAATACTGCTGCGAGTGATGGAGAGAGTTTAATGAGTACGCGTCCGGGTTCACGGACGGGTGGCTGTGCTGGAACTCGTAGTGGAAGGACTGGTGGTGTAAGGGCGTGTACTGGTGGTTCGTGGGAAAATACGGGGAGGCAAATTCGGTTCCGGTAGCTGGGTATGTAAGCGGAGACGATGAAGAGTAAGCGACAGACGAGTTGGCCACAGATTCCAAGCACCCGAGTTGCATCAAACGGTAGCTGTTTGATCCGTCGTGACGTATCTGTGCGGGGAAAAAAGAGAAAAATATGAGGGATGTCATTTACACGCGCTCGCAGCGATCCGCGCGCATTTCTCACGCGGCGGAAACTCAAACCTTCCCCAAACACACAAACACACACAGCAGCTCAAAGTGTCTTTAGAAAAGTACCTGACGGCGATGTCATCTCTCCGTGCCTGGGAGGGAGTGCGTGAAACACACTGCAAACTGCTCCACGAGCGCACAGCGTTTTTTCCCTCCCTCACTTGTCTATCATTTGCCGCGGAGTGTGTTATTTGACTATATTATTATTACTACATCGTGCAAACTCTATTAAAAGCCGTTTTGTGCCAGCAGTCTACGCCCGTTTCACCGCAGGTCAGCGCAAGACACGAGAGTCTGCACAACTAATAATTATTATGACATATATAAAACGTTTCCAATCACGGCAGAGACTTTTACATGAACTAGAGAGCAATATTGGCCACGAAAAAAAAACCTAATAGTAAAAGCCATTTTCACTAGAAACTAACACATGGTATTTCTTCATGGTAAGTCTTCACTTCCATTCCGCTGTGCTAAGTGATCGTAATTTCCCTCCATGCCACGCTACGCTAAATGAAATGAAATTAAACGATTTCTGTGAGGTGATAAGAAATGAATTGAAATACCTCCGCATCGTGCACCAGTCCCGGAAATGTGGCTGACATTCTCGCGATCCAATAACCCGATTTCCTCGCGCTGTTGGACGAATGAAAGAAAAAAAAATCCCCAAAATAGCGCGTGAAAATGAAATCGCGCAGTCGGTAAAAGCGGCTGAAATGCCTCCCCTCTGCACAAAGCGCTCCCTGGCTCGGATTTTGTACTTGCTGGGTATTTCTCCGGCTGATGTCGTAGGTCCCTTGGTAATATAGAAGTTTTGAAAATTAAGCATCAGCATTGAGGAAAGGGAGGACAATAGAGAGAGCAGCCTCATCCCTGGAGACACGGAATAAATATTGTATCTTCGCCTAATAAGGAACCAAGTGCGCTTTCAACATTTTTGATGATTTTTGTGGACATTTCTTTAAGGTCGTTTGTGCTTTCTTTAGCAGGGCCAGTTTTATTTGTCTCTGTTTTCCTCGCGGCTTTACCATTTACCTGCTTTTTGGATTTTTTCAGCAACACGTAAGTTTAACTCGGTGTATTGTGTCACTGTAATTTGGATTGCACGATTAAACGTTTTGTTTTGTTATTTCACTGCTTCACAGTGTGGTCTTAAATCTGTTTTTATCAAATATTTTAATTTCTGTTTAACTGAAGGAGAGACACTTGCATGGAAGCAAAATTAATTGCAGATATGGAAGAACGAATATTTCCCTTTTACGTTTTCTTATTTATCATCACAATGCATTTATAAATAATTATAATCGAACAATTCGTTTGGAAATAATGTTGCACAACAGCAGAAGAATATTAAATCTACGAATTATTTAAAGACTGTTTTAATACCATGGAATGCAAATAGCCTATTTATACCACTTTATCGTCCGCTGTATACAATAATTCGACCACATTATTATTTAATTCATTTAGTGGCCTATTTCAGATAGCTACTTTAATATAGGCCTAGTAGGGAGTTTAGTAATGGCTTTTGACCAAATCGGTGCTGCACGGTCAATTTGGATTCAGTTGAATTCTCTTGCTGCCAATCCAATCAACATGTATTGTTTCTGTTCTGTTCACCGCTAACCGAACTGGGACAGTGACCCACGCTGGAAGTGCTGTGTGCACGTTTAGGATGATGAGTGGGGCGCGCGTGGGGGGTCATCGCTCAAATCAGCCTGTCGGTCAAATTTACGCTTTAAGAGCCACACAGGTGCATGAAAAGACTAGGACACCCGTTTTACCAATAGCATGTTAAAAAAATCCAAAATATGAATAGCTATATATATATATATTGTTACTAGGAAAATAAAACCTATAATGACGTTTAACACTGTATCAGTAAGACTTTCTGCTCATGTGCAAATGTGTGTGTTTAAGTCAGCCCCAGTCAGTCTCCTCCCTCCCCAGCAGCAAAATACCCGAGTCTTTAGGTTGTGTCTATGAGAGCGTTGGCAGTTTTTAAGTTTAAAAAGCTGATGCTCCTTTTATTTAACCCAAATTACCGCCATTACCGCGGGCTCGCGCCCTCGTGCATGAGAAGCGCGGACGGAGACGCCTCGAGCGCCCGGTGTCTCGCGCAAAGGGAGGATCCTCTCACAAACATACACGTATACTACTGACGTATTCCGCTTCATAAATGTTTTACCCGCAAAACAACGTGAGAGAAGGGAAGCCTCAATTTATCTTCCATTAATGGGTGAGCTAAAACGACTGATGTTATTTTAAGTAGACATTATTGAGCAGGCCTACATCATTGGCTCTTTCTCTCTCTGTTTCTCTGGCAAACAAAACAGAAAGGAAAGGAACGGAAATATATGAACCTTGAAGACCCAACACCAGGATGAATTCAGATTAACATAGCACAATGTAGGTTAAACTACTAAAATCTTAGCGAATATAGCCAACAAATGGTTCGTAAACTCAACGCTGAATAACAAAAACACGATAGTCGAATAAAATGAGTTGGTTGTTGTGGCGTAAATGCACGTTTTAAAGGTCTCGAGGTGACTGTGGAAATGAATCGCCCAGCAGGAGGCTCTTATGAAATAACACGGTCTGGTTTCAGATATATATCTAAGGCCTCCAGGCAGACTGTAAATTACACGATGTGAGCGCGAGAGAACCCGTCCTCTCACGTGAGGGATTAGAAGCTTTCGCTTGTGTAGTCTGCGAGAGCTCGCGGGATTGAGCGAAGCACCAGTTGCACGGTAGACGGTTTTAATAGGGTTTAACGCGCAAAGCAGCGGATGCACATACACGATATACCGGTCAGGGCTCGAGTCCATCTGTTCGGTCTGGATGCTACTCGAGATGGTTCCACCACGTAAATCCGCCACCAATAAATGGAAAATTAGAAATAAAAATAACAGATGCAAAATGAAACTTTAGAGGAGGTGTCCATCCCAGTGTAGATTGACCCAGAGTTGACTGTAACTGATTTAACATAGGATTAAAAGCGTCGCAAACTGTGACTGGCAGCTGGCTGCCACCAGATCATAAGAACTGTCATTTGGAGCAGCTACAATCATAAACTAAGGCAAATATGCTGGACACTCTTAAAACCTGAATTAATTTGGAACCATATCAACATACAAGATCGAAATGTTTTGGCCGACACTCAAACGTTTAAAGAAAGTTACAATAACCAATAAAGTTTGAAAGACGAAAACACTAGTATAGAAATATCAGTAGCCTATATGTGTAAACATGGTCAATTTATCCAACTGTAGAGTTAGTCATTTTGCAATCTTACAATGGCTAATTTATGAGCAGTTCAGCTTGGAAGGTCTCATTATCAGAAACTGATCGTTCAAACGTTATATTTAACCACATGTGTTAATAACCACCATTGGTGATTAAAAACAGACTTTCTTAAAGAAAAAAATCGACGCTCTCAAAAAGTTTGCTAGAGCGTTGCTCTTTTTTTCTAAACGAAGTTTGACATCAGTTAGGGTATCAGACCTCTAAAATGTTGACTGCTATAAATATAGAGTGAATCTAAAATATAGGACAGTGATAGAGAAAATAAAAACGTTTTAATTCAACTTAAGTTCATACACTTTATATTGAAAATATTGTTTGTTTTACATTGTGTAGCCTAGTCTATTTGACAAGTGGCCAAATGAAGTTCATCTAGTTGAGGATGTGAGTGAAGCTCAATATGGTGTCGGCGTCCGTTAACTGCTCTCTACACTGTTAAACACGAAATAAGGCGTTTACGAGATCCTATACTGACCGATGCAGTTTTTCATCAATGGACCTACATTTACCACACCCACACACACAAACACACACCACACCCACACACACACACCACACACACACACACAGAGAGAGAAGCGTTTAATATGCTAATAGATTTTGAGGGGGAGGGGCGCAGCGTCAGTTTCAGCGCGTTGTGTTTGGCGTATTTAATGAAGTGCACTAAATTAATTTTCTCTGTTGGGAAAATGTTTGGTTATTTTCATTAGATGTTTAACAGGGTAAATAGATACATATAACATAAAAAAACTTCACACAATTTAGGCCTATGCCATGAAAAGTTAGCTGTAAAAAGACAATATGATTAGATATTTACCTAAAAAAATCCACGATGTCCGTCTTGACTGTACGGTCCTTTTCGTTACCTTCCAAGAAACAATCAATAAATGTTCGGTGAAAGACTCCAATCACAGAAACTGTTGATCAAAAACGTACGAGAGCATTTAAACTACTTACACTCAACAGTTTCTCTCCCTTCTCCTAGATCCAACCCTAGATCTGTCAAAAAATCAGCCAAATGTAGTTTCTTGACAAATGACCAACTGCAAATTCATTTCGTCCAGTAAACAAACACCACTGACCACCAGTGTATTATTTTTCCTTGAGTGAACTAAGCTGAATCTTAAACATTTATTTAAATCTATACACGTGCCAGATGCGCGTAAAATGAGCGTTAATTAAAAGAACAATCTACCAAAATAACCGTAGAGCGCGGACACACACATGCGCACACACACACAAACCAAAACTCACAAAACCGCAATGAAGGCCTCAAAATTGTTTTCACAGGCTAATATAAAATTTATAAAAAAATTTAATAATGACAATAATTCACATAGCTAATGTATATAAAGTTCGTTAAAAATGGGCCTACTAATATTCAGTTAGGCTACAGAAAAGACCTGCCTAGAAGCATTATTTTTAATCGAACTTGGAATTTCTGACAAATTAAAGGAATAAATTCTACATACAGCATCTGATCGATGACACAGTCTGTCATCGATCAGATGCTGTATGTAAGATGCTGTATGTAGAATTTATTCCTTTAATTTGTCAGAAATTCCAAATTCGATTAAAAATCATTTCCGTTTCATTTCCGAGTCAAAGGTCCGTTACAAATGGAGCGTTACGGTCCGGTGAACTCACCAAACTTCTGGATGCTATGCTCAGTCGGTTTTATAGCAATGTAAAGCTTCAACATCATTCCAACACTGTAGGCTATATAACCACAATAGTGCTCAGATAATTCTTAATTTAAAAGCACTTCATGTGCTAAAATGGGATTAATCTCAAAAATGGAAGAAAAAAAATCCCATAACCCGTAGAGGGCAGTTTGTGGAGTTCACCATCAGAAGTCATATTATAAACTCAATTTTGGGCATGGAAATGGATCAATACTCCATTATGTTCACCAGAGCTACACAGTGAGGAAAACCCTTCTTTGATGTTCGGTGGGCTTTTCAGTGACTGAACATGTAGTTTGATTTTTAATCCAGACCAGTTTAATCCAATTTCACCTAATCTAGATTATCTGTCATTACTAGCCTACTCATCCTTCTTAGCAGAGGTTATTCAACAAGATGACAAAAACGATCAGTTAAACAGTTGTTGTTTATAGTTGGATAGCTAAATTTATAATCCATCCTACAGTTATCAATGGATTTACTTTGTTTTCCCATGTCTTGACTGACAGCTCTCATGTTGCCATGTTGAGAGAAATCGGGAGTAAATGCACAGGCCTTGTGCGTGCTGTGTGAACATGCTATTGCTGTAGTTCTAGACTAAATATGAACATGTATTTAGGCTCATATCACGTGCACAAAAACAGATTCAGTATTCCTAAAAATGAATAAAAACAGTGAAATGCAAACTCAGAATATTATACAAACCTCTAATAATATGTTAAATAGCCAATTAAATTTATGTATTTATTCCCATTTTATTAACCAATGTCTTTGTCACTGACCTTCGATTTAATTCAACCATACTACGCAAAAGGACCCTTTGTGCGTTCATTTTTGTTATTGCTGAGTAGTGTTGAACTTTCTTCTCCTGCCTCATATTCTTCATGCTATTTGTTTGAGCTGCGCCCTCTACTGAACAGACATGAATTTACATTTCCTTCAGCGCCTGAGACTTATTCTTTTCACTTTTGGTGTGAAAGGGCTTTTTACATTTGGCAAAAATAAATATTTTTTTAATATTAAAAACAAACAAGCAAGCCCTGCCCAAATTTAAAAAGTAACTCAAAAGTAACGTAACACATTACTTTTCATAAAAGTAAGTATGTACTTAAAGGGATTAAAACATATTGTAATGCATTACTTTTTAAAAGTAACTTTCCCCAACACTGTTCACTACTAATCATGATCTTACAGCCAACTGCTCAGTATGACCATTAACATAGACAAACTCCTTAAGGTTAAAGATCTCCTCTCTACTACATTCTACGTGTTTAGCTTCTATTGGTCTCGAACCCGCTGAAATCGGATTCAATGGCAACACCATTTTCATTGCAATCCAATTAGAACAGATACTATTCATGTGGTGTTGCACATTTATATGTCAATGAAGTTTTATTTGAGTAAATAGCATGCTATTTTAAATAAATAAGTAAACTTGGTGACTACTGCAGCCTGCCCTCTCGAGCACACATTATTTAGTGCAAATCAGTCAGTATTCATTCACAAAACAGTGTGAATTTATAAAAACATGTTGCAACGCAACAAAATGTTGGTTCTTTGAATGCATGTAAATGCATTCATGTGTTTGCTTGTGTGTGTGTGTGTGTGTGAGTGTCAGAGACCCTGAGGCCTGTACCAGAGGGCGGGATTAGCTGTTACGTTCATTCAGCACAAAATGGATTCCCATATCAGATAGAGCAGGGCAAGAGGTGTATCTCTTTCTCTCTTCCTCACACACAAACAATCTCCTTCTCACTCACACACTCGCTCGCTCGCTCTCCCACTCTCTTATACATCCCGACTTCTGCTCTTTGATCGTGTAATTCCTTTGTAATCTGTTAAACGAGGTCGTTTTGTTTATGGATATGAGCTTAATCAGCAGGCAAAACAGGAGAAAATCACTTATACGACTGCACAAAAATACTCAGAGAAGGAGACAGGCTCGGAAATTGTAAATATTGGTAACTATGGCATCTTCTAAGCAAGAAAACTCTAAGCAGAGAGAGTCATGGTCAAAGGCTCTAACAAAAGTTTTCCTCAAGATGATTTGGGTTTTGAACAATCCCCCGAAGTTTATTTGCCGAGCAACAATCACTTGAAACATTTGTAAAATCCTTCCTGAAACACGTGGACACACGGTCAGGAATGGAAAGAAAGAAAGAAAGAAAGATGTAACGAAAAGGCAGATAAACCGACTGACGGCCAAGGAACGTTGTGAACATAAGTAGTTCTGACGAAAGAGAGAAAAGAAAAAGCAGAGAGGAAAGAGAAGTGATGCTATTGACTTCCTGGAGCTGAAGTAAATGAGGTTCAGCAGCAGTTCTGAGAAACGCCGGCTTCAATAAAACCTTCACTGGAAAAAACCGCAGCTGCCCGGAGAGGATGGAAAGTTTAAGCCACAGTAGCATCAGCTCACTAATGGTCCAGCGCGGAAATTACACATTTACTTCATTTTACAGCTATTCATTCATCCAAAACAAGCAAAAGCGATTAATCCAAGGAAGAAATAGTAATGTTTAACTTCAAATGTGGTGCTTAACCTCATTAAGTAAGACGACTGGATGTGTTTTCAAACTTACAGGTTCTACAAATATTTAAAATTATAGTTTAAATCAAAATAAATTCCACATATCCCGACAAATGTTCTATAAAACTCAGAAGACAACAAACTAATGCAGGAAAACATCTCAGATACAAAAATATCACTAAGCCCCACCCACCCGTTTGATTGACTGACTAAGAGTTCGTCCAATCAGAGCGTCCGTTTTATCGGCATGAGGAGCACTGAACAGCTGGAGCAACAGCACCAGGGAAGACGTGCTCAGAAATTAATCACGCTTTTGATCTATCAGTCATAATGAGAACAACCCTCGTTTCAAAACACACACTCCGAGCTGCGCACATACTCAAAAATACACCAAATACACTACCTGCACTCCCCAAAAACACACACACTGAGAACCTGTTCAAAGGAGAGCAAAGAAATAAACAAAGGAGAGAAGGCAACCCCTCCTCTCCTCCGGGAATTTTACTATTCTGCACTTCTCTGCTTCTCTCATCCCTCTCTTCCCACAATCCTTTGTGCTCGGAATAAAGCTGCTGATTATGAAGCCCAGAGCACTGAGACTCTGCTCACCTGTCAATCAAATGGTAACCTACACACACAAGCACACACTCAATGTCAGATACTCTGTAATACACCCCGTCTCGTATAGACATTATGACATTAACACCGTTTCCTCAACACACACGATATCAGATGGCTGAAAAGGCTTTAAATGACAATGTCTATCTTCAAATGTATTATTATTGTTTTTTGCTGTTCTCATTACTGCCACAAGAAATGAACCAACATGCCCTTGGTTTAGTTTTACAGCTAACTCTGATTTTACTTTTTGGGTTTTACTTTATATTATGGTGTCCATGCTAATGCAATAAACTACAATGTATCATTACAAGCAGACTAATTAAAGGAACTCTGTAATTAAGCATGTGAATGTGTCTTTGTAATCTGCTGAATTGCAATTTATACATTTAAAATAACATCATCTAATTGCATGATTCTAAACGGTCTGATTAGTATTATAGATAGTACTGTATACTATGTAAATGCATTGTAACCAACTCATTTATGAGGAAAATGTCTGAACTCATTTATTATTATTTATTTATTTGTTAAAATGTGTGCATTATTTAAGGTGTTTTACAGTTGTTTTAGGGTTTATGGTGTTTTGGGGTCCCAGATAAGAGTTGTAAGTTCTCGAAACTCAAATAGTAAGGTTAGGAAGTGATTTTTTTTTTTTTTTTTTTTTGCTCTAAAATCATAATAACCTTCATATTGTTTACATCTTGTGGCTTTAGTATTGAAACAGTGAGTATGTCAGCGTTTATGGAGAGCCAATCTTTTCCCTTTCCATTGTAAGAGCCTATCTTTAAGCTTTTTTTAATAGAAAATGAGAGACAAGTAGCCAGCATAATTAGAGAAACGCTTTTGTTGTAGATTCTGTTCACCACCAGGAGTTTGCCCAACTATGACGACTTCCTCTATTCTGACAACCCAGGACAAAGGGACCGTAATTTTTGTTTTTATTGAGAATTTAATCCTGTTTATTCAGCACAGATGCATGCAAATTGATCAAAGTGACAGTAAAGACATTATAATGTTACAAAATATTCAAATGTAAGGCTGTCTTTGAACTTCTATCCATGAAAGATTCTGAAAATGTTCAGTGTCCCAGAGATAAGCAACGTTTTAAAAACATTGGATACTAATAATAAATGTTTCGTCTTGAAGCAGCAAATAGCATAGTAGAATGATTCTAAGGATCATGCCACTGAACTGGAATAAAGAGTGCTGAAAATTCAGTCTTTAATCACAGGTAATAAAATTATAAATTGAAAATTTTGCCAAATAGAATCTAATATAAGTGCATAATATTTCACAATATTACTATTTGTGATCAATAAATGCAGCTATGGTGAGCAGAACAGTCTTCTTTTAAAAGCTTTTGATTTAATGCTTAATGCGTTTCAAATAAGTTCACATTGAGGTGTTTCGCATGTGTAGCAGGATCATCTGTCACTGATAAGCTTTACCCCAAAACCATATTCAGGAAAAGAACGCAAGATTTTTTTGTCCTTCATTAAAGAGCACAGTAATTACCTGAGTGACAGGTCGGTGTGCAGTTCACCCAGTGCTGTGTGCTTCACACACACACACACACACTCCTGGAGGAGAGACTTTACAAGAGGTGTACGGTTAACTCATGCGGCCTGCTATGAGGTTTCCATAGAAACGGATCTGTCCTGCGGCCTAGGTAATCCACAGGAGCTGTGTGTGAGAGTGTGTGCTGCGGTGCAGATGGGTAAATGTCGAGAGGAGAGGGACCCTGACCTGCCAAGAGAGCTGAATTAGTATTCACACAGTATGTGAACCCTACTGTGCTCCCTACCTCTCACTCTCTCTATCACACACACACACACACAAACACATATTTGTCATACACTTTCATATGTTTGATGATGTGGAAACACTAATAGACTTCAGAGTGCTGGAGCAGGAGAGATCAATACTGCTCTTCTGCAACCAAACATCTAATTCCAGCAACTGTGAAATCTAATTTCTGTACCACAGAGATAAACATTGATAAATAAAGACATTTTCACCTACCTTGCATTGTTCTCTATCAAATGATACAGCAAAAATCTCTTGAGTTTACTTGATTTGGCTGCTTTAGAATGAAAGCTGAATGAACAAATGAAAACTGAGAAAATGTCAAGTCAACATGAATGCATTTGCAACCAATTTTACTTACTTATTACATTTTCAAGTATAACTGAATGTTCAATGAGGAAAAACGTTGGGAAGGACTTGATTTTATCTATTGGGAACAGATTGGCTGATGAAAAGTGGGTGTTCCCTTCCCTTGACGCCACTGCTGGTTATTCTAACATGGAGACGTGTTATTATGAAAGATCTTGGCCTCCATAATGTAGTTTTTTGTGTGGGTTTTGAGAAATGAAGCAACATGTGTCATCACATTTAAAGCAACATAACACAACAAGATTCTGCTATTATACATAATATTATTTACCAAAAATATTTTACTCACTCTTGTGATGTTCCAAACAATCTATATGACATTTCTTTCTTCTGTGGAACAAAAAAAGGAAGAAATATGAAGAATTGTGCTGGGCAATCTTTTCAATGCATTTGCAACGAATGGCAAATAAAGCCAAAAAAGGATGCAAAATCAGCATAAAAGCTCAGTCTGAATAATATATCACACATTCTAACTTTGATATTGGAATATATTGCAAGAGTCATATGGATCACTTTTATGATACTTATTAATCAGCATATAAGAATGATTTCTGAAATATCATGTGACAATGAAGACTGGAGTAATGATGCTGAAAATTCAGCTTTGCCTTCATAGGAATAAATTACATTATTAAATATATTCAAATAGAAATTTGACACTTTAAACTGTAAAAATATTTGACAATATTACTGTTGTACTGTATTTTTTTAATCAAATAAATGCAGCCTTTTTGAGCATAAGAGACTTCTTTCAAAAAACTTCAAAACTTTCAAGAATCTTGCCAACCCAAAATGTAAGAACGGTACACTGCAATGCAATTCTATCACATGTTTTTGTAGTTCAGCACTAGACATTTCTTCTTGCACTAATGAATCTGAGATGTCAACAACAGGTAGAATTACATGCTGAAAGAAACTGAAGATACATCAGAGAGCATACAGCGTTAGTTTTAGACATTAAGAAAGCAAACTCCTAAACTAAGCTAATCAGCAAAACCACCGTAAAAACCACCCTCTCATTACGATGCAAAAGGAGATTCACTTCCTCCTCCATGAGCTAATGCTAAGCCCATGCTAAACGCTAGCCCTTTACTGCCCTGCCCCGACACACCCTGATGCCCTTCTGCCCGCCTGTGCTTTGACGGACAGCTGTGGAGTTCTGGACCAACTCCAGCCAGTGGGATTACTCATGCAAGTAATCTCCCATGATGCCCTGCGGCCAAGCTAGGGCGTGCTGCGCCTCTGCTCCTTATTAATATGCATGAGAATGCTAATGAGCAGGAAGCACACAGGTGAGCTCGCTCAAAGAAGCCAGTCACAACACAGGAGCCCATATTCTCAGTTACGCGCTAGACCAAAAAAAAAACGCCACAGACCTTCCCACTCGACACAGAGACAATATCACATTCTCACACACACAGCGTGAAAACTCTCAGCCTCTCGATGTGATAACTGTCTGACGAGACGCACGTCTGGCTGTTGCAGAAACACTCTGCAAACTCATTCCTGAAATACAGTGTCATAGGTGTTAGCGAGACGTTTCAAATCAAAACCTGGTTTTATATAAAGGTTACAGGCAAAAGCCATGAGCAAATTCCCTGAAGCCTCTATCAGTCAATCTGAGTTTAAACACACACACACACACACACACCAGTCCACACGCTCAGTGAATACTATGACACATTACTGCAGTAACAACCTGACAAGGTGATATGAAGAACTCCTAAGCATAAGAAATGTAAAATACTACTATTATCAATTCTGATCAGATCATCTTGGTACATAATACCAGTGTGGGGGGAGTTTTTGTTGAAAAAAAATTTGATTTTACTCAGCAAGCATGCACTGTATGCACTGTTGACGAAACCTTTTGGGTCTCAAATACTAAAAAAAAATTATATTTTCTTGAAACTACATAAAAACCCTAAAAACAAAATGACCCCAAATGTTGTCCCAACTAGTCAAAACACAGTTGTCTGAACAAAGAATTCCATATTGTTGAAATGTTAAGGCTTTGTGAGTTCCAGCATGCATTGCAGTATGAATAAATATGTGGTTACTGTTATAGGATTATTGTTTTGCTGTTTGCTGACTTATTTTAAACTTTTTTTTGTTTTTGTTTTGTCATTATTGTTAGTTATTTGTTGTACTGTGATGCAAAGAGCTCATCTTTTTAACATCTGTTGATTACCACCGTTCTTGAGGCTTGTGCGTCTAGTTTTGAGGCCTAGAGAATGTTCAGCCTGATATCCATTTTCTGGATATATTAATCTTGTAAGTTGTTTTACAAGCAAAGACAATGTTGTCTACATATTAGACTAAGTTATGCATTCGGGTTTGTCATTCATAAATAAACATAAAATCAATGTGGTGATTTATTACACATTATTTTTTTCTTCCAGGAAACAGAAAAAAATAAATGACCTCAACGACATTGTTTCAGTTGCTGTGACAAGAATTTTTCTATTAGCAAAATAGGACAATCAGCATTGCATGAACAAACAAATTTACGTTGGCTAAACAAAGTATATTTACTGAGAAGAACTAAAATACTATTGTCGAGAGAACTCAAAAGTCTTACTGCATCAAGCTGCCTTATTTTTATTTTTTTACGTTTTCTCAACTATTTATTTTTTTACAGTGTGCATTAAACTGGTCAAAAGTGAAATTAAAGACATTTATAATGTTATAATAATAAAATATTTATATTTCAAATAAATGTTGTTCATTTGAACTTTCAATTCACATGAAAATTTTGGAAAAATCACAATTATTCCAAAAATATGAAGTAGCACAAATGTTTTCGATATTAATAATAATAAATATTTCTTGAGCATATTAGAACGATTTACGATGATAGTATCTGATGCTGAAAATTCAGCTTTCCTTCACATAAATAAATTGCATCTTGAAATACATTTCAATAGAAAACTTTTTTTAAATTGTAATAATATTTCACGATATTACATTTTTACTGTATTTTTGTTCAAATAAATGCAGCCTTAGTGAGCACAAGAAACTTACTACTTATTACTGCTATTGTCACTAATGTAAAACCCATGATACATTTTTATGGGTTCTGCTTTCAACAGTCTAAAATGCAAGTAGTTGACAGTGGTGCCTAATAACAAGTTTGTTTTATGGTAGTAACACTGTCTGTAGTGATTTATATGGCATTTTGGCAGACACCATGGTTACCATGGTGAACATTTGTAAGAGCTGTCTGGTTCCTACAAATGAGCTGTAGAGTTTATTCTAAACAGCATTTCTGGTCAATGTTGATGGGTATTAAAATGTGTTTGACCTGTTTTGGGAATGAACATGTAAACAGCTTTAAATACCTGCTTCAAGGAGAGCAGAAATGATTAAAGCAGTGGTTCTCAACCAGGTGGCCAAGGCCTCAGCAAACTTCTGGGGCCACAGGATGACTTAAAATTGATTATGTAACAAATTGAATTAAAACTTAATAGCCTAATGTTAAAATATGAAAAAAGTTGCCATAAGTACAAAAGAAATACCAGAGTATGTAATATCAGGCTATATTTATTTTTGCCTCAACACAGAGATGTACCCTAATGGTAATGGTTCTGTATAAAAATCTACCTTTATTTGCTATTTACTACAGTAAAATTGATGTATTAAATTACTGTGACAACTATGGAAAGACTTCAGAAAGACCCATAACAGTGCCCTAAAAACGATCAAAGAGCTGTGTGGTCTAGGTAACTTTAGCTGAAGAGGGAAATTTGTTCAAAGAAAGTTATTATAACATGCACTTATAAATCATTCACAAAAGGACTGAACTTATTAAAAAGTAAACGGGGACTGAACAAAACAACTTTGAAAAGTAGGCTATTAATGGTCTCCCAAAATGTGAGATTGGTGGACAAAATAGCAATCTCTGTATAGAACGTTTATCCACCTTACTTTTAACGTAACAGTGGGTACGGTCATTTGTAACTTGAATGTGCGAGGCTTCCAGTGTCATTGCGTTGTTATTTTCAAAGCCACTAGAAGCAAGCCTGCATCCTTAGCTAAAAATTAAATGCTGAATGCTACGTTTCTGCGCTGACAGTACTAATGGTGTCAATGGATGATAGGCTTCACTACACTAAATTAACAGCTTTTTAGAGGAAACCGCTTATCATTTAATGAATCGACAAGCCTATCGCTATCTTCAAAAGTTTTCAACACTAAACAATTTTACTTTGGATTGAACTATTTTAGAGTTTTACATGGGTAAATCGAGTCACTAACTTTTTTTGCGACGGTTGATTCAGTTTAATGGCCTTCGCTTCATATTTCGGTTTTGTGGCTGGGATACCAGCCTAAAACCGGAAGCTAATAATAAATTACATTTTCCATCAGACTGTGTTTTATAACAGTTGCACCTACCCCAACCCTAAACCTACTCCTTACAATAATGCAAAAACAGTATGCTATATCGATGTGCGCATGCCAAGTAGTTTTAGCTGTATTCCTTGTAGCTTTAACCCATTCATTCCTATGGTATGGTATTATCGTAATCATAAACACACTGGTTTGTAGATTAAAAAGTTTGACCGTTTACCGCACTTGTTATTCTTCTGGTTGTTTAGCGGCTAATGAAACAGACATCTCGCACACATTCACAGAAAAGAGCTTACTTCCGCGTTGCAAAATAAGGTGGCCCCGTGTTTGACCCTTACCAGAATCATGTTTCTCACCATTACGAAAGACTCTCCGAATCAGCCGCACCTGCAGGATAAAAGTCACTCTGTCAATCTAACCAGCTCCAGGTCAAACAACAGTAACACAACGTCTTTCTTAACAAGACACGGTTTGAGTCTGAAATGAGTTTATGAGCGGTGACGTGCCGTCCCCTTCTGCCCGCACAAGAGCCCAGCACAGTCACACTTCAAACACACACTACTTGTATTATTGCATGGTAAACAGCAGCCGCAGAAAGCTACACACACGGCGTACTAGAGAGAGAATCACATTAAACAGAACGCTTGACACCGCAGATGCCTCACATTACTCCTGCTGCGTGCGTGCACGATACGCTTCATGATGCCTGACAGCTCTGAACTCCTTCCCATAATGCATTGTGTGGAGAGACACTCTAATTGATGACACAGGTGAGACTGTGCGAGGTGATCGAAAGTGTCGTCGCGGGTGAGACAACGTGCGTGTGCGTGTTTGATGTTGATTACATATGGAGGAAGAAATGAAATCTTCAGTCAGTTCTCTCCGGATTTAAGGAGATATCAAGAGGCAGAGAGGGAGAAAGAGGGAACGGGGTGGAAGACAAGGTGATGCAATAATTTAAAGAGGAGGAGTTCTCCTCATTTCTCTGGTTATCAAACGCTCCCTGAGATTTTATTCTGTTCTGAGGAGATCCGTCTGTGCGGTTTTGGGAATGTCTTCATCTAATAAACCAAAGGCTTTGCGTGCGCTTTAATATAGTACAACAAATGCAAACTTACGTGGTGCACGTTAGACGCATGCGGCCTACAGAGAGACACGCAAGCCGAAAAGGTGTTTTTGTACATGCAGGCAAAAAAATGTGGATGTGTGATGTGGCCTGTCGTGTTCTTTTGTTGTGTGATGTTGTGTGTTTTGTGGGAGTGTGAGATTCATGATATTCTGGAGTTAAAATATTGTTCTCTTCGGATTTTAGAGATTTAAAATGAGACGACATTAGACAAGAAGACAATGAAATCAGAGGAGATGATAAGAAAATAGAAGAAACAAAAGATGAGAGTAAAGAAAGTAGTGAGTAAAGATGAAAGCGGAAAAAAGGGCGAAATGGGAAGAGGCAAGAAAAGAAGAAATAAGCAGAGAAGGAAAGAATATAAGAGACGAGACAAAAATGAGAATGAATAGAAGAGATTAGGAAAGATAAGTTGACAAAATAGACAAAATGAGAAGAAATTAAATATAAAAATAAATACATATAGAAATAAGTCAGTGAATAAGATTAAAATAAGAAGAGAAGAGAAAAGAGACAAGACAAATGAGAAGAAACAAGAACAGGGAAAATAGCAGAGACAAAGTGAGAAGAGATGAAGGAAAAATTATGGGAGGCAAGAAGAGAAGAAATGAGCTGAGAAGAGACAAGACAAGATGAAAAAAGAAGAGAAGAGGATTCAAATAAGAGGAAAGGAGTGATGAGAGAAAATGAAACAAGACAAAGGAACAGATGAAATGAAAAAATATGAGAAGAAATTAGAAGAAACAAGAAAATGATGAGACAAAGTGAGAAGAAATGAGATGAAAGAGACAAGAAGAGCAGAGGTGAGAAAAGAAGAAAATGAGAGAAGAGACCAAATGAGAAGAAACCGGACAAGAAGAGTCCAGGGAACAAAATATAGAAGAGTTGAGAAAAGATGAGCTAAAACAGAAGCTAAATAAGAGATGGAATGAGAATAAAATAAGAGAAGAGATAAAATTATAGATGAAAGAAGAAGAGATGAGAAAAATGAGACAGAAATAAGAAGAGAAAGGATAAAAAGATGAGCTGAAAATGACAGATGACACAAAATGTGAAGAAACCAAAGAAATTGTGAAATGAGAATGGGAGAGACGAAATGAGGAGAAGACGCAAAATGAGAAGAGATGAGACAACATGAGAAGATGTGAGAAAAATTCAAGGAATTACATAAGAAAGAAGAGATTAACTGAAAACCTCTGAAAGAAAGTAGAAGAGAATTGACTTGAGAAAAATGAGAAGAGATACTGTAAAAGAGATGAAAAAGTTGAGACAAAATGAGAAGAAAATAAGAGACTAAATGAGAATGAAGAGAAGAGAAGAGAAGAGAAAAGAAGAGAATGTGAGGAGAGGGGGATGGAGGGAAGAGGAGAGGAAGGTTTCATGTAAAAGAGGGAGACTGAAGCTCCCACGAGACTCTCTCCATTAATTGTGAAGTGAAGGTGCCTTCAGGCCAACACAGGGGAACAGAATCACTCACTCTCTCACACACACACCCACCCACACCTGACAAACACACACACACACACACACTCACACTAACACACACACACACACACCAACACAACCACACACACACACACACCTGACACACACACCACACACACCACACACACCCACATACTATACTCCAAGCTGACACATTACTATAACACTATACAACAAATACACACATTCTATACACTACAACACAGACCATCACATTAAGAATAACATGACATCAGAATCATAGTGTAATTGTGTGTGTGTGTGTATTTAGCTCTTTGGGCACAAAATTATCCCAAGAAGTGACAACTCATCCCTAGAAAACTGACAAAAACCTCCCTAATTTGGACAAGCTAAAAAAATTATTTAAATGATTTCAAATATTCATAAAGAATTATATTTTTAATTCTACAAAAAATTAAAACGTTTATAATGACT
>JADLZN010008712.1:0-22687 GCA_018155175.1 Sinocyclocheilus anophthalmus
GCGTTCAGTTTTTCATTGTAGTGTCTGTTCTTTTACTGAACTAAAGGATTTTTATTACTATAAAAAAATCAAAACGACGGTGGGGGTCGGTGACGCGGTGGGCAAGTGACGTAACCGGTGTTGCGGCTTAACACTGGTATCACCGTCAACACAGTCTATCGCGGCAAGCCTAATTCCCACCCTGTCTTTCATCTCTCATGCGATGAGCGGTGTCTGCAGGCTGTGCTGGGAACAGACCAGCCTGCACTGAAGGCCGTATAACAACTGCTTGAACTGTACACAACAACAGATGCTGTTCTCTGCCTCCTGCAGCCCCCCTACAGCTCCAACACCAGAGCTGTCAGATGCCAAACGCTAGCCAAACTTTCTCCAGCCAGGGAAAGAGCTCATTAGGTTCAGCAGCATTGCACTTCTCAGTGACAGGGAGTGTTAAAGGGGGTGGCCTTATTTAGGGACGAAAGATGCTGTTTTCAAGCAGAAATCATCCGGAGGCTGTCTGTCCATAGGCGCTTGCACATAAACAGCCTCTGGCATGAATTTAACTGCATTTTTTTTTATATAGAGGTCATAGGTTAACAAGAACCGTTGTCAAAATGCAGACAAAACAGATCTAGCAATTTACAGAGCTGTAACATTACTGGAAAAGTTCTGCATTGATGCTATATGTGAACAATGCTGCAACATTAACGGTTCGAGGAACAAGGTCAGAGCGCTATGATGCGAGAAGTCTGCTGTCAAAGAAATAGAGCTAACCACAAAGTTTGCAAGAAGCGGAAATTATTCCATGTGACTCGGCATCACAAACGACTATAAAACAAACATTCGTCATGGGAATGCAGCAACAATAATGTGGACATCATGCATTCAACTACAAATAATTGGTGTAGAAGTAATTCTGGATTAGGAAGTGAAAGGAATTGTCAAGAAACGACAATTGATTTTAAATGATAGACTTGTGGATGGCAGAAAGTGGTATAACAGTTCACTTGTTTTTTAACGCATAAATTAAGATGCATCAATCTTGATTTTAAATGAAACATTTGTGTTAGTCAAGAATTGAAAACGAAAAAGAAAATATGGTAAAACTACAATAAGGTTATATTATTATATCTATTAATTTATATAGGGTCTTACCAGGAACTGTCAACTAACAATGACCGTGAGAAATACTTCTACAGCATTTATTAATCTTATTTAATAATTTTTGTATTTTATTTTTTAAATACAATTTAATGTACTCTGAACAAACATTGAGATATTATTTTTGTTTTAAACAATAAAAGATAAACTATTGAACAAATAATAATAAAAAAGACTAATAAACGTTGTTAGAAAATATATAGGTCATAATGAGACCTTATTGCGAAGTGTTACCAGAAAAATAAAACTAAAGAAAAACAAGAACCAGAAGAAAAAAGGTTAAAGACTACAAAAAAAAAACAAACAAAAAAAAAACGGCAGACTTACCGTCCCTCCCACTATTCTGCCCAGTGGGTACCAGGCCCTCTCATCAAACCAGTTGAGAAACTCGTAAAAGCCATTAGTTGTGAGATGATGAGTTGATCTGTAGTTGAACCTTTAGACAAAAAAGAACAGAATAGAACATATTGTCACTTCTAATGGGGGAAAAAACAGCATTTTATCAACATTGGCCTGTCACAATGTGTTTGATGGCTAGAAGTGGTACGTGTGTTAAGACACTTCCTAAATGACAGATTAAATACTCAACTGCCAATCATCACCGGTGCCAAAGCACAAAGCCCACAACAAGAACATCCACTGGAAAGCACTTAAACGGTTAACAACCAACAGAAATATAGATTTAATAAGACGTTTCAGTTATTTAATCTTGAAGGACAAGTATTTCCAAGGACAAGAATTGTTGACTCACTGTGTTCAGTGCACACAGACAGAAAGACACCTGTTCAATCAGTCATGCATACTTGAACAAGGATTTCTGCTGATTTTCCTTTAGGCCAGTTTTCTGCCGCAAGATGAATAAATAAAATAAACTCAATTATACAGAGTTGTATTTTGGACACTTAGAAAAATCACTAGCTATTTTAGTTTTTTTTAAGATATATAATATATATATATATATATATGTGACCTGGCTGGCAAAATGAGTCCACCGACTGAGCCAACATTTTCAAAAACCTGCAAATTCAGTGCTGTCGCAATACGTCGATTGTATTTAGACTATTGATTATTTAAAATCCCTAGACTCGATTTGCTCGCGTCGACTAATCGGCAAAATACCGGAAGTGCCGCATTTCACAGACGAGAATGTATTTAACACATTATTAGTCTGTTTTCCAAGCTGCATGATATATTAAACCCATTTTAAAAAATCATAATTAAGCATAATTGTGAATTCAAAAAACACTACGATTTAATTAAATGATTATATGCGAAGCAGTTCTAATACAGTATATGCGCTTTAATTATTTACATGCGTGTAGGTTAAGTACGAGCGTCACACAGCGGCTCCGTTCACAGTAGTTCCACAGGAACTGTTTTCATTTGCATGTGTGGAGCGTCTCAAACTCCATCTCTGCATGTTGTTGTGAGTTTGGGTTAATATAACGTTCATCTGGGAATGCAACATGAGCCATTTCATCAGATTTGTAAGGTAAATAATTTATAAATCTACGCAAACACAGGAGAAATATATTGTGGTTTCAAAATAAAAGCTCAAACCTCACTCTGAGTTTACATGTTTTGATGTCCACATATTCAAGAAATTAAAGTGGCTATAGCATTTCTGTCCTAAAGAAATGGCCAAATATTAAAAATTAAGTGGACAGTTGAATTAAATGGTGCTTGGTCAATATTAACTCTTTCCCTGCCATTGACGAGTTATCTCGTCTTTTAGAAGACAACGCTTCCCCGCCAAAGACGAGTTTTTACGGCTTTCCGTGTTTTCACTGTTATACACTCAGGGGCGCTATTACGCATCTTCTGAACGAGTACAAAACCTCCCGAAAAAAAACACGTGTACAGGACGGAGAAACTAGCGATCTCTTATGTAAACAGTTGCATATGAAAAATAATGCGATCATCAGCAATAGACAGCATATAAATGAAAACTGCATAATGTTACGGAGTAAAATATTGATCCAGGAAGTGGTATATGTCTGAGCAAGCTTTGGAGGTATTGATGGAAGACATTTACTGGATTTATGCTTTGATAAACGTACTGAATATTATCCAGATGTAGTCTTTGATAAAAATTTGATTTTCTCACCTTTTTGCTCAAAATTATGCATTTTTATGAAACCTACCTATATTCAAGTGTTGATAAAAAAAGAATGCTTTAAGTGCTTTTTTTTTGGTTTAAAAGTAGAGGCTCTGATCTTTATTTTGGTGTATTGCATATTCAAATATTCATACAGCAAAATATACTGGAGGCCATCAAATTTGAGTGAAAATCATCAAAACCGCTGGCGGTGGCTGGCAACTTTTTCCAAAAATGCTGGCCGGGGAAAATATTAAACAAGTATTAGATCGCACAGTAATGTGTAAAAACAATCGTCAGGCCTTTGGTGCCCTCTGCAGGCCTGTGTTGTAATGCGTAATGTACATTAGCTCTATTGTTTATAATACAATATGTATTTTAACAGTTTTGTTCACTAAAACAATATGATTTCTTGCTTTTGATACTTTATTTGAACTAATTATTGCCTCATTGCTAATATATATGTATTTTAAGTAATTTTAAAAGCTATTCTTTGCTTAGGTCTATTTTTATTACCACAAAAAAAGTTATTATAATTATAGGGCCCTATGAAATAAGTTTTATTTCCAAATTCTGTTTTTTTCATTTTCATTTTTCTATACTCTGTTTTAAAGGTTAAATTATATTTTATTAATTTAAAAAGCCTGTCTAATTAATATTGAGTTTTATGGTGTTATCTTTATATCTAATTCTGTTTTCCATTATTCTGGTGCCATGGATGTTTCTTAAAAGTACATTGTAATACATCACAAAGCATGTCTCAAAAATATCAAGTTTATTTACAAATAGCAGCTTTTTTTAAGAAATTTACTACACAGTTAATTTTCACTTAGAATTAATAATTCTGACGTAATAACCTTCTGGTAAAACTCCTTTAAAAATTGTTTTTTATTTAATTTTATATTAGTAGGACTAGAAACCCGTGGATAGTCGCGCTTGTGGTGGATATGTTTAGCTGTTTAAAATAAGGGATTTCATGGGAAATTTGGATTTCACTTTGTATGTAAACAATTCCGTAAGTAATTAATTGTTGATTTTTTAGGCGGAAAATTAATAGTTTACGATAACACGCACCGATCAATCGATAGAATAGTCGATAGATTAATTGAAATAAATACAGTCTTACCCGTTGGCAGCCCTACCTGATTAGACATTAATTCGTTCGTCTTGGTAACTCAAAATTAGCCACGGGGCGCAGGTTCAGAGCTCATCGCGCTGCCAGAACGGGGTCCACATTATATTACACTACATACATACCTATATCGTTATTATACCGATATACTACAGCATTTCTTTTAGCAAAATAAGCACTACTCTGTGGCTGTTGGTTGATAAACACTTTTTAAAAACCGCCAATGCTCCAACCGAATACATTTCATAGGGCCAGGCTCTTATTCAACGTTGGAAGCATTAATTAGATGCAACCTGAGTATTACAACACCTCAAAATATCGTCCACGAAGCACTATGAACATGGCTGCAACGTAAAACCGTTGTAACCAGCTTCTCCTAAATGCCTTTCAGATCAACTTCACGCAAACTTGTCCCGGCTACTCTCACAAACTCCAGAGTACTCATCTAACCATTTTTCTTTACTACGACACATCAGATACATCAGTTCAATAATAGACAATACAGCTTTTTTTTTAAACGACCGTCAACACACAAAGCGGAAAAAAAAAATTTAATAAAAGATCAACAGCACAATACGCAAGTAACTTGCTTTTGTTATCTTAGAACTATGACATTCTATTTGTTTAGCACACGAAAAAGCCAGCGACTAAGCAATAGCCCTCAGCTCCACTAACAAATGCATGAGTTCATATAATATATGCAGGAATAGCCTAGCATAAATGGGAATAAAAGAATATTGTTTCACCAGATACAATTAATGTGATATCTTTAGACAACTCATGATATAAATAATATATACAAAAAAACAGGTGGGAGAGCGTGAATTATATTTCTATTGTACTGCTCTTATAAAATTTCCCACAACCATGAAATTGTATCAATGCACGAGAACCATTCAATGGCCCATAATCAGGGATCCTTTTTTTTTTTACATATCCTTTGGTCGCAAATGACAATGAGCTCTGAGGAGTAGTACACATGTGAAGGCTAGTCAATCAATCAGCCAAGACTAACCGACGTAATGAAAAAATGATTCTGATGAAAACTAAATTTTGATAGTACATGTTGATACCGTGATTAGATAAGACATCATGCACAGCACAACCTATTAGAACGAACAGCAGCTAACCCTCACAGCCTCAATCTCATTCACGTAAAATATAGCATCAGGCCTGGCTAGGGTCCATCAAATACTCCTCTCTTATTGAAAGTTTACTGCTCCAGTGGATTCCTGATTGCTGCTATTGTTAATGCAAGTAGATTGTGTCCACTGGGACAGAAAAGCATTATTTCTGGATTTATTTAATCAGATTCTGCATTCATGGCAAGTGTCAGCACACGGCCTGCCATCAGATTAATGTCCTCCTCACTATTTTGTAATACAGCCGTCTCACTGGCAAGAAACACTCAGCGTTCACAGGAGAATCTGGCAACCCGACGCTTGAGTAGGAGGAACGGCAGAACTGTGAATCACGCGTATTTAAAGACTCCTTTAAAGCACACAAACCCTCCATCAGTGACCCTGGCTGCTAACTGACACCACAACCTGCTAGCTTCCATTCCCGCCTCGCTGACCTTCGGGAACCTTTACTGGCATGGTCAAACTCTCCATCACGATCTGATATCTGAACCGGGTCCTTGGCATTCACAGAGCACTGCAGTGTCCTTTCTGCAAGGAGGCAACATGAACACACCAGCAAAAGCAAATTATACCCTTGTTGTCAGGTGTTATTGCAGATTTGAGATATTTTATTGAAATGCAATCTTTTTGTTTCCATTCAAGCAGACAGAAAATGTACTCGAATGCCTATTACCTACACAAATAGCTGCCCAGGGATGCTGTTATGAAGATGCCCATCAAGTAAACAGACTTGCATTAAAGAGACTTTGGTTATACGCTGCTAAAAGTTGAATATGTATTCAATTGATGGTTTTCTCTTCAACTATGGGCATTTTGGCCCTTTTGAAAATAAACTCTAAAAACACTTCTAGTTAAAGGGATTTCAAGTTGTCCTTTCTCTTTGGAATGTTACAAGCACTTGGTGCATAAAGAAGAACTGTAAAATTGCAAAGACTAAAGTCTAAAACCCAAAAAGGTATTCTTTATAAAAGTTAAGACTCATCAACACCCTCCTAAAACGCCTCGTTTAAACACGCCTGACCCCACATAGTACCTCACTACTGTAGAAACGCTTTAGCATATGCGTTATTGTTGGCCTGTCCGTGACGTAGATGCATTTAGTAATCTTAAGATTACTTAAATAGAACTAGCAAGGCCATTTATGGTGACCGTTTAGTGAACTAGGATAGGAGGTAATTCTGATTCTTGCTATGACAATCTGGAGCTTGTACCTGATCAGCTACCGTTATTATGTATAGTTATAAGTATTGCTATGGACTGTTCAATGCGGAGTTTTGAGCATCGTGTTGTGTGCGCGTGTGTGAAGAGAGAGAGAGTGAGACGAGAGAGCGAGAGAGAGAGAGAAAGAGAGAGCGCAAGAGAGAGAGAGCACGAGAGCGAGAGAGAGAGAGTAGCGCGATTTGTAGAGAGCGCGCGAGAGCGAGAGAGAGAGCGAGCGCGAGAGAGAGAGAGAGAACGAGCGAGAGAACGAGAGACGCGAGAGAGAGAGAGGGTAACATCACAGTGATGTCAGCTGTCTTAACCGTGGCTTGCACAATGCATTGGGTCAGCTGGCCAATAAGAGCAGACTCCGCTTATCGGAAAGACAGACTTTGTAGAAAACGAAGCGTTTGAAAAAGGCGGGGCATAGAGGACCTACAACAATGAACAGTATTTGAAAAATAATGTGCTTTTTGAACATTAAGCATGTCAACATATTCTGTTACACAAATACACAAAATAATGATCTTTAAAAAAAAGCATCATATGACCCCTTTAAAATTCAGTGTATCCAATAAAAGTTACCAAATGCATTGCAGAAGAGGAAAATCAAAAATTAAGTAATGCATTTATGCTTAATGGCATTCTGTTGTGGAAATGAAACTGACAAATGACACTTTAAACACTATATATTTGTAGTGGTCGACCGATATTGGTTTTTCTGACAGCCGATGCCGATGTCCGAAATGTATTTATTTTAATGAATATTTAAGAAATTTGAAATCATTTGAAAATGGATTAAAAAGTTAATTTGTTAAATAAACATACTTATACTTTAGGTGACAAAGTACAAAATGAATAAATATTTAATAAAAATATTATTAAAAAGGAAGTAAACTGTAACCAACAGAGCACTCAGTATTCAGTGAAGTTTGTGTGCATTGGGAATCATATTTTTTTCAAATAAAGCCAAGGTAACACTCATTATACAGCACACAGTGAAAATGACATGGATATGACAGTGGGCAAATGCATAAAGCTCAGCATAATTTTAAATCACAAATTTAATGTTTAAAGCAGGGTTCCTCAAATCTCACCCTGGAGGGCCAATGCACTGCAGAGTTTAGCTCCAACCCTGATCAAACTCAGCTACCTGTGATTTTCTAATGATCCTGAAGACATTGATTAGCAGGCTCAGGTGTGTTTGATTAGGGTAGAGCTAAAATCTGCAGGAAAGTGGATCCCGCGAGCCAGATTTGAGGAGATCCGGTTTTAGCATGCAATCACACGATCCGACCGTCACGCAGAGAACACGCGATCATGCAAGATACAAATGCACACTTCACAAGATCTCACAGCTGGATTCGACTAAGTTCTTCTAGGTTTGTGAAATTAAATGTTTATTAGTCTTTCAAAGATTTGTTTAAATTATATAATTGCGTATTTGCTGAATGCTGACGGCAAACGAGCAAGTATTATAACATTTGCCTTTCTATTACTAATAATAAAAGCAATCGTTATAATACTTTTTGTATGCATTTTAATTCCTTTGTTTAACAGTTCTATCTGGTTATTAGACAGACTTCTATCCGTATTTAGACAGAACTGTCAACGACAACAGTGAACAAGAGGGACAATTTGAGCACTGTGTGCTCAGGCGCTGCCGCTCTTAGCGCAGTCAAAATAAAAGTCTCGCCTCGAACACATAGGCCAAACAGAAAAAATTATCGGCCGATGCAGATATTTGAAAAAATCTCGGACGATATATCTGTCGACCACAAAAAATTGGTCATCTTGCTGAGGCTAATTTCATTGCCAGCATTTTGTCAATTTAAAATTGTTGTATGATTTAGTTTGAGTTAGAGACAGTTTGGCTCGACGTGATGCACAAAATATTCTTTTTAAGTGTTATTTTACTTGATTTAATTTGTGCAATGCATAAACTTCCATTCAAAAGTTTGAGGTTAAGATTTTTTTGTGTCTTTGAATGAAACATATACTCACCATGACTGCATTTATTTAATCGAAAACACAATAACACTGCAATACTGTGGAAATATTACAATTTAAAATTTAAGATTTTTTTTATTTTAATGTACAATTTCTGCTTAATATTTTTGTGGAGGCTGGAACATTTTTCAAGATTCTTTGATGAACAGAAAGTTAAAATGAAGATGAAAAAGAATACATCTAAGTGTGTTGTGTCCTTTTGTGATCATTACTGGATCTTACTGAATAAAAGTATTGAAGTTCTTCCAAAAAAAAAAAAAACTTGCTGACCCCAAACTTTTGAAAGGTAATGTACACAAGTCTTACATATCATTTCAGGCATGCTCTTCAACGGCACGGTTGTCTTCTTGGCAAAAAAGTACAGTGTGGGACAGCCATAATTGAATCATTTTCATTTCAATTTATAAATGTATTTAGATGATCAATTTAATACATGCAATAATGCAACAGGATAAAACAAAAGCTACTGAAATGCAGAAAAACTTTGAATAAAGGCATAGAGAAAATTATAACCATCTGTGCTGAACTGTAACGCAAAGAAGAAAAGAAAAATTGAAATCTGTTATGGTTTTAATAAAAATCAACCACTGGGACAAAGTTGAAGCAACACACTAACGCTTCCGTGACCGCATACAATTCTCCAACAATCATCGCCAGGAAACACAATCACAGGGAAGTCACAAGGAAATGACCCGGGGCAACACTGAGTCCGTGTCATTTTAAGGTGGGGTAATCTCAGCAGACAATGTGCAAGACTATCAGATTTCGTGACAGTATTATCAGCTGGATACATAGAGATGTCTTTGAGCGCAGTGAATGGATTTCTTTATTCTGCAGTTTAACCTCTGTGACACGTGTTCTGCTCGACTTTCCCGACGACTCTGAATTCCGCACTTCATAAAACTCAATTTCACACTGCGTGGACATACACACATAGCTTTGAAAAGGTCCCGTTCAATGGCATGGAGCAACCTAACATTTATTAACAGCCACTGCTGAGGGTATGGGAGAAATTGCTGCTTAAATGAGACATATTATGCCTAGAGATGCACCAATCTATCGGCCAGGGATCGTAATCAGCCGATTTTCCTCATGGTCGGCCCGGATCGGTGATCGGTCGGTCAGTCAGTCTCACCTCTTTTCCGATTTCGAGCCGATCCGTTTTGTTACCAGAGGCACAGGCAATAACGTCAGCCGCGCATTCTCGCTCTCTTCTCTCTCATTCGCATAGTGCTTGTATTGCGCATTATTTTAGTCATTCCTGCAGGTTTCGCGCTTATACCAAATGCGCGAGCACCACCAGTGATCTATATTAGTGGAGCGCACAATCAGCACTCAGTCTCAAACAGCTTGTGAGCCACAAATACCAAAATGAGTGGCTAACTGCGCTAAAATGTTCAAATACATAAATTGTCAAAATGCCCGTTTTGGCGAGTATCCAGTTAAACACAGTCAGTTTATGAACGTTAAATAGTTGAGAAAGAGAACACGTGTTGTGTAACAGTATATTGGGTCTGTGGATAAACTCTTAAAGCGACCGCAGTCCAATATTCCTGCTGCTGTCTGTCATTTTAATCAAAGAACAAAAGGAACAAACGAAAACGAAAATTTTTGTCCTCTTGAAGAATAGTTTCTATAACTTTGATTTCTGTAGTCTTCATTGTAAAAATTAAATACAGATGAATGCTTACCATTAAAGTAATCAAATGTAAAATAACAAATGTTTTATTTTACATTTGATTAATTTAATTTCTGTAGTATTTCTTAACTGAATCAGGGCTCGCAAAATTTCAAACTCCCTGGTAGCACTTCGGGCAGGCATTCTTCAGATTTTGGTTTGTAGCCCGAGAATCATTTGACTAGCCCAAATAAACAAATATAAGAGAAAATCCAGACCTATGAGTTGGAAAATTGGTCATCAAAATTATTTTGTAATACACCAAATATCAACCCAAATATGAAGGGAATTAAATTTTATTCACTTTACAGGGTTCTGCCAGAATTTAAAAAAATAAATATGACCAATTTTAAGAGCTGCACAAGTAAAATTAACATTATGAGTGGGGCTGGACAATGTCTATGGTAACATACAGTACTGAGCCATAAAATTACATGATTTACAGTTCAGATACAGGTTTTCACAAAAAAATCTTATACAACAGCATTTCAGCCTTTAGACCATTTTTATGAAAAGGGATAAATCAAGGATATAAATTATTGTTAATTTAAAACGTATAAATATTCTTAATTGTTTAGATTTTTAGAAGGCCCATTAACTTCTTTCTCATTTACAACTATTATGTGTTTGCTGCGTAAAAACATGAGTTGATATTTGCTTTGATCTGACCATAATCACAAAGAAAGGCTTATCGGAAATGCAAATTCACGAGGTGGCGCTTGAGGAGCGTGGAAATATTGCGGTTTCCCCGGTAGTGGCTGTACACAAAGCAGCTCCGCGCTAATAAATGCTGCTTTATCAGGAATTATAGGTAAAATGAAATTAAAATACCAACGACACGTTTCTGAGAACAGTCGGTTCCCTTCAGATACATTCAAATAAAGACATCCACGCCGCGATTTGACTTGAAATGTGCAGCACTCATATTTATTCAATGACATCATTGCCTTTTGAAGTTTAATCCAGCCGAATCGCAACTCTTGTCTTTCCGTCCCCAACTGTAAGACCTCTTGAAATTATAATTAAGACATTTCTTATACCATTTAACATATTTAAAACTTTTTATGACCTTAAGTTTGATACAACTCACTTTAAGAGTTTTTAAGTACCCGCGGGAGATCTGTATTTAAGATTGGCAGAGTGGTGATACATTTTGGTAGCCCAACTGGAAAACACATTAGCCCTGGGACGTCGGGCTAGCGATTTTGCGAGCCCTGCTGAATAAATACTTAACCTGAAAAACTTAGTTTCATAGCTCTCTTTTTTTCTATTGCATTTATTTGTGCTGTTGTTCGCAATTTTTTTATTACTGACTTTTTACTTGTGTTTTGTTATGAAAATAAAACTTTGCGTTGAAGAAAAGTAGATTTTTGTTTGTATATGCCAGGGGTGGCGAACGTCGGTCCTGGCGAGCCGCAGCCCTGCAGAGTTTTGCTTCAACCCTACTCAAACACACCTGAACAAGCTAATCAAAGACTGAAGGGTTGCTAGAAAGCTACAGGCAGGTGAGTTTTAATTAGGGTTAGAGCTGAATTCTGCAGGGCTGCGGCTCTCCAGGAACGTGAGTTGACACGTGGTAATATCCATACAATTATAGTTCTTAAAGAAAATCGGAATCGGCAAAAATCGGAATCGGCAGATCACACTAACAAAAAAAAATCGGAAATCAGAATCGGCCAAGAAAATTGCAATCGGTGCATCTAATTTAGGCTCCTTTTTACATTATGTAATATAAGTCTCTGGTGTCCCAGAATGTGTCTGTGAAGTTTCAGATCAAAATACCCCACAGATCATTTATTATTTGAAAAAGGGACAATATCGACCCTGGCAAAAAGTGGTGGGGACATGTCCCACCCGTCCCACTCGCAAATTACGCCTATGGTCACAGTACATGTTGGCATTCATGGTTCCCTCAATGAACTGTAGCTCCCCAGTGACGGCAGCACTCATGCAGCCCCAGACCAAGACACTCCCACCACCATGCTTTACTGTAGACAAGACACACTTGTCTTTGTACTCCTCAACTGGTTGCCACCACACACGCTTGACACCATCTGAACCAACTAAGTTTATCTTGGTCTCATCAGACCACATGACATGGTTTCAGTAATACATGTCTTTAGTCTGCTTGTCTTCAGTAAACTGTTTGCAGGCTTTCTTGTGCATTATTTTTAGAAGAGGCTTCCTTCTGGGACGAAAGCCATGCAGACCAATTTGATGCAGTATAAGGTGTATGGTCTGAGCACTGACAGGCTGAACCCCACCCCTTCAACCTCTGCAGCAAAGCTGGCAGCACTCATACGTCTATTTCACAAACACAACCTCTGGATATGACGCTGAGCACGTGCACTCAACTTCTTTGGTCGACCATGGCAAGGCCTGCTGGCTGGAAGTCCTGTTAACTGCGCTGTATGAGTCTGGCAATCTCAGTTTCTTTAGGGGTCTTGGAATCTTATTTATAGTTTATTTACGCAATCTGATGTAGATGCACAATCTTTTTCATGATCATCAGAGCGTTCTTGCAATGAGGGCCATGTTGACCTTCCAGGTGGACAGTATGAGAAGATGCGGGAGTGCGACACGTTGTTTCTCTTTACCATGGCCAAATGAGTGCTGCGGTTGGATGAATTCTTCATGTTTATCACACTTGAAAATATGCCATGTTTAAACCATATTAGTTTAAGCTTCTGATATACGGTTTTCTGAGTGCCACACGGACAGAAAGCGCTGTCACAGCATGTGAGTACTAAACAAAATTCTCATTCACACACAAGTTTACATTAAAAAAAGTTACAAAAACAAAAAAATTGTCTGTGAAGGCGTAAATCAGTGGGTATATAGAACATGTGCAGGTTAATTTAGATCTACGTGGATAGCAGCCCAATATCATTAACTAAATCAAACCAATCCCCTGCTCTCGTCTTCTCTGCGAGCTTGGGCTGACGGACTTAAATAGTGGTCTGTGCAGCCAAAGAAGAACTGAGTTAGACATGTTTGCAATCAAACTGCCCACGACAATTAACCCCATGTCGCTTGCGAAAACACAATAACGGCGCAGTGGGTGGAAACGTACAGATTAAGGGGCGGTGATATTATAATGAGAGCCTTTTGCCAATACATCATAGTTTTCAGACGCTTGCTGAAAAAGGCTTACCAATACAAAATGATTGGGTTAATCTTTTTCACGTTTCTTTGGTTGGTAGACGCACCGGGACATGATTATAGCACTTAACACCTGGAAAACTCACATTTTCATGATACGTCACCTTTTTAAAGACATGGCTAGGAATGTTGACAAGGTTGCCTTAAACCATGAGGTTCTTGCTGACAGAGTGGCTAAAAATTTCCAGAGTTGAGAAGCACTAAGGCACTTGGAGAAAGCTGAACAACTTTAAGCAATTAAAGGTATCAGGAGTAGTTCAGAGTTCATTAAAGACTGCAGTAAAGACAGGGTCAGGTTAATATCTTGCCGCTGGGCAAATGTAACCGAAATGGAATATCTATAGGTAAGAATGAACCGAGCAATCTAATAATTGCCTGTACAGCCTGAAAGAGCTCAACCGTGTATCATAAAGTAGCGTTCATACTGATGCTGATACCATGGGAGGTTGACAGGGCATTTTTACGTCACTGAAGTATCCAAAGTAGGCAACAAATTGAGTGAGCTTCACTGACTCCAAAAGTGAACTTCAAACCTCCAACTATTATTGAAAACAAATGACTTCCCATCACATCGTCACTGAAAATCGCTCTCCATGTAAGTGCCCATTAAGACCTGGTACAAGGCATTACGGGACAAAAAGGAAGAGAAACGTATTAAATCTGAAATGTTTCACCGCGACTAAGAGTATCATAATGAGACTGAGGACTGCCTGGACCCAAGCATTGGTTTCTTTGAAGTCCGATTACTTCTCTCCATCACACCATGTGCATATCAGAGGGCAAAAGTCAGACATTTCAAATTTCAAATTGCAGGTAGGATATCATCAACACATTTCCCCGAGATTGAGGATGTGGAAAAATGATTGTAATAATTTACCCCGAGTCGTCAGGCTGGGTAGCGTGCCATATTAAATTTGATGGCTGACATTATGCCTGCATCACCTTCATCAATTTAATCAGGATGCAGGCATGGGGCGTACAAGGAGTTTGGAGTCTGGGGCAGATAGGAGTCTGAAGTTGAAGAAAACGGAAAGGGTTGCAAAGATGGAAGATGACAAACTCGAAGGAAAGACTGTTAAGCAATTCTAATCATAACTCATCCTTAATTTACACCAAATAAACCAGTACAATAACAGGTTAAAGCACAGAAGATCTCTCGCTGCTCTTGACTAAATCACTTTAATAACTTTAATAAGAAGAAATATATTTAATTTACAAAGTGAAGAATATACCCGCATGTTTTTAATTCATTTCATGTATGTAGCATTTTTTTATTTATTTTCTTGTAGGTGTCCTAGCGTTGTAATTTTTTCTTATTCTTATTCATCAGCTTTGAAAAGATTATACTGTTTTCCTAAGCGTGTCAGTGAGATGGTGTTTTCTTATCTTTTTTTTAGACTTTGATATGCTTTTTTTTGTGTCTTGACACTGTTGACAAGCATATGAATTATGGTTACAAGTAGTTGGCCAAGGCCGACTAGCGTCCGATATCGCATATATTTTTTTCAATAATCGTAATTGGCCGATAAGTTTTTCTGTTTAGCCAATGTGTTCGAGGACTTTTATTTTGACGGCGCCGAGAACAGCTGCACACAGTGCTGAGCACACAGTGCTTACATTGGCTCCCGTCTTGTGTCGCTGTGTCATTCATTTCTGTCGTAATAGCGGAAGACGTCGTAATAGGTCCATGGAGGGTGTGCTCTGGGGTGGTAACGAATAGTGAATTACAATGTATACAAAAACGTATTAACAGTTGCTTAGATATTATTAAAGTCAAATATCTATACTTTCTCGTTTGCCGTCAGCATTCTGCAAATACGCATTCATATAATTTAAACAAATCTTTGAATGACTAATGAATTTTTAATTTCACAAACCTTGCAGACTTAGAATCTCGAATCTAGTTTAGATCTTGTGAAGTGTGCATGTGACCTGCATGATCGCGTGTTCTGTGACAGTCGGTCCTATGGTCCGTGCGAATTGAATACGGACAGGAGGAGAGTTCAGCTTCACTGGAGACGGTCGGCGATCCGAGCAAACTTAACGTCGTGACTGATTTCCAATTCTGCTGAGCTTTATGCAGTTGCCCATGTCATATTCATGTCATTTTCAACCGTGTGCTGTATTTAAACATGAGTGTTACCGGCGTGACTTTATTGAAAAAACTGATTCCCCAAATGCACACAAACTTCCCGAATCTGAGTGCCCTGTTTCGTTACAGTGTTTACTTTTTCCTTCTTTAAATAGATTTTAATTTATTCATATTTATTTTATTTGTTAAAAATACTGTGTCTTTAGAGTATAGTTTTTCGTTATTTACCCGTTTATTTTTGAATATCCATTTCAAATGATTCATATTTCCTTAAATATGAATTAAATATACAAGGTATCGCCTGTATATCGTGCCGGGGGACCCTGTTTTTTCGCAGGGGAGAAGGGCTGGGCGGTGTCCAGTAATATCCATATCGTGGGGGGGTGCGGTGAGGGGCAACTGATTGACAGTTACTCCAAAAGTTGTTTAATAAATAAAAAGCTAAACAGCTGATTGTCGTGTCAGATGGAACTGACAGACGTAAAGGGAAGTCTGAGCCTGTTATGCCGGGGTGGCAGGTATTCGGGCGCTAAATGTATAAATAAATCTGGGATTACACCCGAAAGAGGAAGAAAGTCTTCACAGTAGGAACATTATTGCGTGTTAAAGTCATACAATAAAACCTGTATGTAAAGTGTGCACTCGGCCGTGTGTTTTCAATTAAAAGCGCGAGGTTACGTGTTAAATAATCCAGTAAAAATACTCTTTCTCGCAGAAAACCGTCCCGGCTTGTCCAAACATGGGAGCAATTCTTGGGTTTCAGACCCCCACCTTGTCTTTTGTGCCGAGTTCAGTGAGGCTCCTGGTCAGAAATCTACACACGTCTAATTTGACTTCGAAGATCTGCGAATAACCCGAACGGGATCAAATTAAAATTCCAAGGCGGGCGGAAAAAAAGCGATATGGGGTTTGAAAGTGGCCCCTGCTTCTTTAAGCTGGATTCAAGTGATCAAAGTTCCATATGAGGCAGCCATTGGTGGTATTGAGTTACTCTAATGGCTGCCATGTGCTACTGCCGATGGGCCCGATCCACGGACGTCTCGAGGGTGTCAGGCGCAAGACAGTTGTAAAAAGAGGCTTTACAATAGAGAGCGGCTAAAAACCAGATGCCTGGTGCACTTTCAGACCTCACTCGCTAGAGATACTCAGCATTTTTTTCCGAATTAGCTCCAGATTTTTTGAAGAGCATCGATCAAGGCATCCGGCGGGTCTCTCAAGACCGTGCCAGCCGACAGCGGCCCCCTCTCTATCGCTTATTTACTGATGCGTGGCTTCCCCATTCTCACTAAACTGCAGGAGACACAAGTGACAATAAAAGTCAAACACTCGGTGGTTGCAGGAGTCCTGGCTGGTTATTAGTATGTAAATGAAATCATCACAGCTGTTCTATGCGCGGAGAGGGGGAGAGCGGAGACAACGAACCCTGCATTCTGATGCTGTCTCCTGAACAACCATCAGGCGCTGGCCACCTCTTCCATACCCTGCAGTCAAGCAATAATGCATGCACAAGTGCTTTTATGCATGCAATTAAATTATTGCTAAAATATAGTGTACACATATACAGGTTAATTAGCAGAACGGCTGCAATTGCTTTCGTTCAGTGAACGGCAAACGCCTGTAGATGTTGTTTTGTTATCGCAAAAGCTTTATAGCAAGACTATAAATAGAAAAAAATGAGCACATAAAATCAGTACCTGGGTACATTTAAAGCTGGGGTTTGGATCTATAGCCATCCAAATCAAGGAAAAAACATTTTATGAATTTTTCCAAAGGATATGTACATTTAGAAAATGTACATTTAATTTGAGGAAAAGCTTTACAGAAACCTTAGAATCAGTGACGAACAAGTCCTTGTAAAAACCAGACATACATTTTTTACTTATAGCTTTTTGTGTCATTTTAAATTAATTTTTAATTTACATTTATAACTTATTTTTTGGGTAATAATTTGACAGATTTTATAGAAGTCCTAGAACAAACACATACAATTATTCAAAGCTTTTCTGTGTCTAGAGATGATTCGATATATAGTCTAAAAAATGGTACATTATCTCTTTAATATTGATATTTTTTATGTATTTATAATTGTAATTTACAAGAAATACATCAAATGTGTATTTAAAGCTTTTTTCTGTGTTAAAATAATTCACGTATATATTTTTTAATAATTAATTTGTTTTTAAACATTTCCATTTTTAATTTCCATTTATAAAATGATTTATATTTTTAATTATTTAGCAGGTGCTTGTAGAAGTCCTTGTAAAAAAACAGTCACCTACAATTTGTATTTAAAGCTTTTTCTGTCTTAAAAATTATTTACATTTTGAAATATTTACTGTTTGATTTTTGAACTTTTTCAACATTTTAACATTTATATTTGCGTACATAAAATGTTTTATATTTTTAGCAGATTATTTTATTCATAGTGACCTACAAATGAAGTGATGAGAACATGAGAAAATACTTTCTCATATCCCAGTTTATTATACTGAGTGAAATATTAGTATGTTAATTCTCCTGAAAAGTGTAAATGGTTTCTAATCATTGCTCTGTTTGTTTCAGCATCCCGACCAGCCCGACACAGCAAAATCAGTTCAACCAATGGGGTGAGTTGTTGGCTGAGAGAAGGGCTGAGAGTTTGGGACAACAGTCATTATTTTTGCAATTACATTTGGGTTTCTGTAGTGATGCAGAAATGACACACTTCAGCTGTGTTTATCTAAAGATGTAATGTAGACTTGCAGTATGTATGTGCTCACATGCAAATCATGAGAAGAACATCAAACTCTAACATTATGAGGAAATGCATTGTTTCAATATGAATGAGTATTTCAAGTTTTCATCTCAAGTCAAAAAACATGCACATAACATCAGTATAGAGGTTTACTTAAAGCTGTGATTTAAACCTGCAGCATGTAAACTCTCAAATTCCAGGCCTAAATCAGGGGCCCAAATCATTTTCTTATTTATTTTTCCAAAGGATAATATTATGAGAAAACTCACATTTTTTCCCAGACAGTAAACAAAAGCATTCCCCCGAAAACTGATTTCTGCCGCAAATGAAACATAGACGGGCGTTAGACGCTGCCAAATCTCAGGCTGAAATTGTTTCCATATCTACGCCATGTATTCACTGCCCATCTGCCCGAACTCCTGCACATACCGCCAGCAAAAACACAATGAGTAATTCTCTCCAAACATAGACATAAAACCTGCCATTCCTGCTCTTTCAGCCCTATACTGCTATGTTTGAGAGAACGCGAAAAATATCTCCTTTTGAATCGTTCGCTTGAGAATACTAATTAGGCCGCCATTGTGGAAAATGTTACACATGAAAGCTTCGATCACGGGTCGAAGTCTTGGGATGGGATGTGTTGAACTTAAGCTTTCAATCTAGATAAAGAACTGGTTTTCAGCTCGGCCCATCTCTGCCTGGTAAATAAATAATGCTCTACGATATAGTCGACAGGCAAAATGTCAGATTGTCTGCTATTTAAATGCATAGAGGTGTGATGAGTGAAACATATGGGAGATTTGAGAGCTAGCAGCGCTTTCTGATCAAACCAGGCGTGTAGTGTGCATTTTGGCTGCTTTTGACGAAGCCATCCTTAGATATGCGAGGGGTTTTATGTAAAAATATGCTAAGATACCATCACGGTGCATCTGTATCACTTCGTCTGCCACGTTTCATTAAGCTAAATTTTATGACGTGTTCTCTTTAAGTCAGAGAATTTATGGATAGCTGTCTCTCGAAATTCCATCACGTCAACAGCATTGCTCTTCATTCGCAGCGGGTGCGTCGTATCCGTAACTTACGGAGAAGGATTCCAACACAGCTCTGTCATAAAGATGACTTGATTTAGGAAGCGTTTACATAAGCTCTAACGTCTGGAGCGAGTGAACTTGCATGCAAAAAAATGTTTATGCAAAGCATGAAATAAACGATGTTCTCCGGCCTGAATTGTTTGATACCGAGAGGTTAGAGAGTGAGGAGCTTTGTTTGTTCGCCTCACCTTCCCTCCTACACTCACTGTCTCCCCCTGTGATTAAAAAACATCATCAGCATCTCATTAGCACTGATTTGCATAGTAACAGCATGAATATTGTGAGTGTGTTTCTGGGGGTAGGGGTAACTTAATGAATGCGACAGCCTCTTCTGTTTAACTAATTTTTTGCCTCATCCATATTCAGATGACTCTTGGAATCAGGCAGCGGTTAAAGTTTCGTGCAGACGTGATCGCCAGAATGTCGCACCTGATTCCTGAGCCCAGAGGAGATTTTTAGCACTCAGATGTTGCTCTTTCAAGGCCCCAGAGACTTGAAGGCATCATAAAATTTACATTATTTACTTTTGCAATGCATGTCTGTGGTCTCATCGTGTATGATTCATCAGTACATGCTGTTTGAAAGGACAAAAAGGTTTGTCACTCGTAAATATGTCACATTACAGATCGTGAATGGCGTTTCAAATGTTTCATTGAAGTGTCCGAAAAATTCTTTTGGAAAAAAATCTAAATGCACACACTTGTTGAGTTCAAATTGAGTTTGAGACGTTGTTGAGATCTCTTCTGAAACTCTATCATGCATCAACCATATTTCAGGAGTTTTATTCTAAAATGTACTTTGCACACAAATGCACACAAATGAGTCAGTTGTTGAGTGCATATTGATATATTTGAGAAGAGTTTGAGACGTTGTTGAGATCTCTTCTGAAACTCTGGATGAGATGCGTGTGAGATCATTGTTGGTTTTATGATTTAAGTCTCTTACTTTAATCTCATTTCTGCCATTTGTGATTTTCTTTATTACTGAAAAGCCCTTCCAAACTGAATTGCTCACAGGTTGCTCATTCACATCTCACTATTGCGGAAAATCCTAGTTAAATTTCATGAGTCCCCTTGGTTTCATATTCTTTCCCCAAAGTATTTTAAGGAAGAATAAAGATCAACAAAAACTGACCAGAATGCTGTAGATTTTCATTCTTGAGATGACAGACTTTGAGAATTTGAGAACGTTGTTGATGATCTTTTTTCAGACACTCTGGAGATGCTGTGAATTAATTTGTTGATTTCGAGTGTTTTAAATCTCTACAAGTTAATCTCATTGCTGTCATTTTTGATTTTGTCTCTTTAGGGCAAGGAAGCCAGCTGGCGAGTTTGAATGCTGTTTGTGTCTGGGGGTGCACACGTTCCTCATGATCCAACAAGCTCAATGCTCGCGTAAATGGGGGAGACCAGTTGTGTTTCATTGTCAGTTTGCAAGTGTCGATGGCTGAGGGGGGGGGTTTTCGTTGTCTTGGGGTTGGATTATGGGGGGTGTTGTGGTTGTAGAATAGCACTGTCGTGCACTTAGGGGGATAGGGTGTTTGGGTGTTCATTTTTCCGTAAATGGATCTTCTAGAAACGGGAATACCTCAAGGTAAAGTAGAAGCGTTGGCCGTAAGTGTCCGAGACGAATGGGTCTGGAGAAAGATAGACTCACAGAGGGTTCTGGGATGCCGTGGGAAGGAGGGGGGTTTCTGTGGATGGTGGAGTGTACACGAAACGAGAGATGGAGTCGTGGGATATGTAGCGGATACAGTTTGGGTAGTGGGGGAACATGGGGCTGGTGACATGGTGGCGTTGGTGGGTCAAGAGTGCAGTGTAAGGGGGGTTCAGGGTGGGGTGGTGTGTGTCGATGGAGGTATCCAGGTGCTCCAGTGTGGGTGGATTGTTGTACAGGAATCCCATCCAACGGGAACGGAAGTGCCACAGTTGCGCGTTTCATGAAGCAAAATCCTAGGAAGGCGGCTCGTTATGTTGTCAGGGTATCGTCAGGACCGGGTTGCAATGTGGCGCCGAGAAAAGGCCGGTGAATAAAATAAAGTTCGAGGGTTGTTGGCAAGGGATCGAGGGTGGCAAGCTATCTAGAGGGACAGGAGGGGCTGGGTGAGGGGTTGGGGGACTCGTAAGTGCACGCCATGAGGGGCCGGCGGTGGAAGAGTAAGAGGGGAGAGGAATGGTGGGGGGGGGGGGTAGAGGGTGCTCATTGTGGAGTCTTTTGGATCTCTTGTGGTGTGTCGGCACCACCTGTTTGTCAGGCCGGTTGCGATTCATATAGTAGTTTGGCTAGCGGGTGGTGCTCGGCGCGGGCCTTAGCGTGGCGTGCTAGGGGGGGGGGGGGGTTGGGGTCTGGCCCTAGGGAGGGGTGGGCTGGCTGCATTATGTGTTGGAAGGGAGAAGGGTTGTGTTGTGTCATAAGATATGACAAAGTGGTTCGTTGTGGCGGGCTGCGATCCGGTCAGGTGGGTGATAAGCGCACGGAGTGTGCCTAGGGGGGGGGGGGAAAGAAATATATAGAGGGTCGCAAGGAGCGGGGACGGTGAAAGGCGGGGAGGGTAAATGGTGTTTTGTCCTGGGGGGAGAGATGGAATTAGAGATGGGGTGCGACCGCGCATGGGTGGTAAGCGAGGGCCAGGTAAGGTTGAGGGTAGGGGGTAGTGAGAGGGTAAACGGGGGCACGAGAGGAAGGGGGTAAAGGAGAGTAAGAGAGGGGTCAGCAGCGAAAAAGGGTGGCGGGTGTGTGGACCTCACAAGTTAGAGAGGCAAATTTGTTGTCCGCTACAGAGGGCGAGGCGAGGTGGCTGGCGGTCGGGGAAAAAAAGAAGAAAAAGAAGAGGAGAAGGGGAAAAGGGGGGGAGACAAGCCACGAAGCGAAGGGAGCAAAAAAAAAAAAAAAGGGGACCAAAAAAAAAAAAACAAAAAAAAGAAAAAAAAAAGAAAAAGGAAAAAAAAAAGGAAAAAAAAAAAAAGAAAAAAAAAAAAAAAAAAAAAAGGGGAGAAAAAAAAAAAAAAAAAAAAAAGGGGGAAAAAAAAAAAAAGAAAGACAAAAAAAAGAGCAAAAAGAAAAAAAGAAAGAAAAAAAAAAAAGGAAAAAAGGAAAAAAAAAAAAAAAAAAGAGGAAAAAAAAGAAAAAAAAAAAAAAGGGGGAAAAAAAAAAAAAAAAAAAAAAAAAAAGGAAAAAAAGAAAAAGAAAAAAAGAAAGAAAAAGAAAG
>JADLZN010008713.1:0-328586 GCA_018155175.1 Sinocyclocheilus anophthalmus
AACTTCATCATCCAGGATGCAGAGGCCATCATCTGCATGTTGGAGCTGCTGGAACACTGTGAAGTCACATGCCAGGCGGAAATCTGGAGCATGTTTACCGCCATACTGCGCAAGAGTGTCCGCAACCTGCAGACCAGCACTGAGGTCGGCCTCATTCAGAGGCTTTTGCTCAAAATGAGCTCTGTGGATGACATGATCGCAGGTGAGTGGTCTCAACCTGACCCTCTTCCAGAGTTTTGGAATTGACCTCTTGTAAAACCCATTTCTTTCTATTTCCCCAAAGCTATATAAATGGTTCAGAAAATGTTTAAACAGCTCTGAAATGAAAGATGTGCAAAAATAGTCAGAACAGTCATTCTGTTTTTTGTTGTTGTGTCTCGTCTCGTTGTTTTTAGAACAAAGGATTTTGCAAATTGTCACTTGAAAATAAATATAAGTCTGCTCATTATATGGCTTCTGCAGGCCTACTTTTATGTAGGGAGGCACCGAATGTTCGCCAACCGAAGTATTGGCCGAAAATAGCAAAAAAAACGCCTTTTCGGTGTGTCGACCGAAAATATAAGCGAACGATCTCTACAAAATTGTAACAGTAACAAGCCGTGACGCGAAATAGAGGCACACAATAATGTCAGGCAAAGCATGTCCGGCAGTGTGGAAGTATTTAAACTGTCGGAGAAAGACGCAAAAAAATCATTACAAGCACCGACAGTGAGAGACTGTTTGGTACTGCATCGCATGTCTTTGATGAGAAGAGGAAGGGGTGATTGTTGCAGGTTACTGTATGATGATTGAAATCGCGAAATGCCCTTAAACAATTAAATAAACTGCAGAATGTTATGTTTTCTAATACACGCACGAATTGCTTGTATTCAAACAGTGCTATGCACGAGGCTCGCCGGCCCCCCCCCCCCCCCGGCAGGGTTCAAAGTCCAAAGCACGAGGAAAATCTGCACTGAACTTGTTACTCGTCAGTTGCTCAGTAACATTTTTATGAATTTTTACAAGGCATGTGACCATGCGATACGTGCGCCACTTACAAAGTCGTCCCAAATGCTTATGAGAATCATTTGTCAACAAAAAGCATTGAGGTCTTCCTGTGCGTTTCCGCCAAAATAAAAGATGAGAAAAAGCAAGAACTCTATCAACATTCATAAACGATAGTATTGTAATTTTACTGTCGTTCTGTAAAATAAAATAAGACAATAATAATGATAATAATACTGAGATCATAAAAAAATTTCATTAAACAGCTGTATTGTACAACAGCAATACATTTATTGTAACATTTACACATAGTGTTTAGACTGGGATCTATAATATTTTCTAATGTTTTAAAAGGAGACATTAACGGAGAAAGAAGTCTTTTGCTCAGCAAGGCTGTATTTATTTGTACGGTAAAAAAAAAATATACATGCCTGATTCAAGAAGGGGGTCTAAAAAATGGCCTAAAAATATTATTTTACTAACTTATTAAATTTAAGTTAACGTTGTGTTTATTGGATAATGTCTGCTAGATGTTAAAATAATTCAATTAAAAAGCATTTTTGGCTATTTAATTTATGCAATGGTGAAAAAAAATGGCAAAAGGGGGGAAAAAATGCAAAAAAAAAAACGTGTTCGGCCTTTGGCCCAGTGTTTAATTTTGTTCAGTTTCAGCTTTGGCCAAGGATTTTCATTTCGGTGCATCCCTACTTTTATGGTGCTTTTTTTGATGGTGTTTTGTTTTTTGGAGCTTGACAGCTGTGAACTGACACTATGAACTGCTTTTGTATGAAAAAGATCTACGTAAATATTCTTTAAAATATCAAATTTTTGGACATGAGCGTGACCACGTCACCCGACAGGCTTTTTAGGTTGGCTCTTCCATGTCAATTCTGACTCAAAGATTTAGTACCAACCGAAACGCTTTCCTACCACAAACAACATAAATATGCCCAGTGTAAAAAAAATAAAAATAGATTTTATCCTAGTATTTCTTTATTTTGTATTAATTATAATTCTATTTGTATTTGAACTTTAAAATAACAAATATTATTTATTTTTGTTTTTATTTTTTTCATTCTGTAAACATTTTATTTATTTATTTTTGTGGAAACCTCCCCCTCCCCCCTCGCTACTCTCCCCTCCTCCCTTTCCCCCCCCCCCCCTCACGCCTCTCCCCCCCTCCTCCCCCTCCACCTTTCCCTCTTCCATAAGACCAGTTTTTTTTTCAGGACAGTATTACCACTTTAATGTGAACGCACCAAAGAAGAGCCACCTCACAAGTCTTCCTCCTACTCACCCACCCTACATGTGACACTTGGTATGAAGTCGACTGTGATTTTGCTGTTGTTCTTACAAAACAAAAGTGGTATTTTAGGTTGAGATTTGAGCATCAGCTGGTGTGTTGCACGGGAGATTATTCTTAACTTATTGCATATTAAATCACCGCTTTTGCTTTGCGCCTAACACACCTCTGCTTTGCCCGAAAGTGCCGTGCAAGACTCTCAGGCGTCCGCCCCCAGATCATGGGTTAAAGTATTTGCGAGTCTGAGAGCTGGGTGATGCTGTGCGTGAAAGAATGTGAGATTACACAACACTTTCTCAGCAGTGGAATTATCAGGCTTGGGAGAGAAACCGAGGAGAAAAATCCAATTAGGTTTGCACGTCTGGTAAGAGTTGAGGGGCAGTGTTAGCGCAATATTAACTTTTAAGTTACGTTTCTGAATGAAGAAGAATTTATTTTCTTGATATTCCCATCTGTATTTCCATGCGGCAACATGTTCTCTGCTCTGCATTCCCAAATGCCATTTTACCCTTAAAATCCTCTACGAGCGTCCCGAGGGCTGGATCGGCGCCCTATGGAAGTGTCTCAGCGTTTCTTGATGAACTCCGCACCTTACCGTGTAACATGGCATACTTAGCTACGTTCATGTTGTCCCACACGCGTGAGGTGTGTATCTTTGGGGGATGTTTAGAACCTCGCGTGGCGTGTGTGCCCTTTTTAGTGTTTTTTCATTTTCAACCCCCACTTTTCACCACCACAGCCCCTTTAGTCTTCTGATGCAAAAAGCTGAATTTTTAAGGCAGTCACTTACTTCTAGCGTTATCCCTCCTGCATATATTTACTCTTCGTTCACCATATCTCCCTATCTATAATACGAAAAAAATATAGGCTTAATATTCGACATCCACCCCAATTCTATCGATAATACAACTAGTATTACTTGGGATGGCAACGCTTTTGTTTCGATATTCTCTATCAGTCACTTACTACTAATGCCTATGTTTTGCTTCATATTTAACAATCTCTGATTTCATAAACACTTGGACATTTCCATTTGATCCCGTTCTTTCCTGGCACTACCTTCCTGGTTTATTTTTCTACCCACCCTTTAAAAACGTTCTACATTTCACCTTTCTGTTATGTTAACTAAGTCTATAAGGAACACTGGACGGTATCTCAAGGGCTGACGCCGCCTAAGTTATGCACTAACAATCAGCGCCAGGTGACTGCTGGCCCCCGTCTGATTGCCCCCTGAGTTTGCATGCTTCCCCCCCCACGCGCCAGTGATCATGCCACCAACTAGGCCACCTACTTTTGCCAGTGCTGCGGTCTTATGACCCTATATCCTTGGCTAATGTCCCCCCCTTGACACACCACACGGAAACTCCTGCGGGCAATTCAAAACTGTAAGGACACTTTGGTGACCATTCCATTAATCAGATTAAAGTCTCTCTGTCTCTGTTTTTTTTTTCTCAGTCCCGTCCACCCCATGATGGACAACCACCAGACCTTGCTATCCGGTCTGGATATGGTGGGATCGGCGTCTCAACTGCGACAGACACCGCCGTCTCCTCTACAACGTCCCCAATTAGATTACCCCTATCCATCCACATTCAATTGCCTTGATGGCATATTCCCGCACGTGCTGAGAGCGAGAAGGTCCAGTTGCTTACTTGTGTGGGTCAGCCCATACCCCCCTGAAAATGAGCTGACCACTCCCAATGCCTGTCGTGCCTTATATGTATGTGTCTCGCCGCTCCACCCCACCCGGGCATGTTTCGTAGATCACCGCTTTTGGAGACGTTGAGCTTTGGAGACCTCTAGAGCAAATCAAGCCAGCCAGAACAGATCATGTGCCCCACCCCGGATCGATCACGGTTCTCTCGACGGAGGGATACCTTGACCCTGAAACACTCGGTGCCGGAGGACACACCACCGTGAGATGTCTCCTGTGACAATATCCCGTTTCAGTTTTGATCCGGAAATTAGAGTGTACATGGACCCCCCTGGCTCCGTCAAAAAGCGAGAATCGTGCGACGGACTGGGGCTTTAATGAAACAACTAGTTATGGAAGAACCTGGAATGTTTTGATCAGCATGGGTTTCATTATCTTGTCACCACAGCGGTGAGAAATCGCCAGATGAGATCAATGTTTCTTAAATCAGAATGATTTCGTGAGGCAAACAGGAGGTATTAGTCTCTGTAACGCAGCGAACATCAGCGGTTCTTGCTGAGAAGGTCCTGTGGGATTTTCGTTATGGTTATTTGTTTTTTTCCTTAAGTTACTTGTCTTACCTCTCACTTACTTCTGTCTTCCACAGCCAAGACATGCAGTCAAACTGCTCTCAGTTCTGACTCAAATGGCACAGAGACACGGACCAGACACTTTCTTTAACTTCCCTGGCCGAAGTGCAGCTGTGAGTGACCTCCGCTTTTTAGCCTCTTTTGCGTTTCCTTTGAATGCATATCTCAGTTGTTGTGAAGTTAAATTAAAAGTTGTTTTGAATGTTATTTTCACAGTACGGTTACACTAATAAATAACAATTTAAAAACAAAAAATAAAAATTTGTCTAAAATAAATAAATACAACAAGTAAACAATCCGCTACAAATAAACATTTATAATGCAGACAACTGTTCAAAAGTTTGAGTCGGTAAGGTTTTTTTTTATGCTTTCGAAAGAATTGTTTTAAGGATACCTGTTGAAATTTTATTCACAATTTAAACGCAATTGGGGGTGCGAGAACGGGAAGGTTGGTCTGTTTTAGGAGTTATAAATTTATTGCAATGGCAAAGGCTGAATTTTCTAGCAGCTATTATCCGTTTACATGAATCTATCAGAAACATTCTGTGATTTGGAATAATAATAATAATAATAATAATTTTTTTATTTCGCTTAGCAGTGGTTGAAAAAATTGTGCTCTTAATAGTTGAAAAAATTGTGCCTCTTAATATTTTTATGGAATTTTTTCCAGTATTTTTTTAATGAATAGAAAGTTCAATTTAGCATTGACTTTAAGTCTTCACTGTCACTTTTGATCAATTCATTCCTTGCTGATTAAAGTATTAATGTCTTTCAACAAAGGAAAAATCTTACTTACCCAATTTTTGAATGGTAGTATACATTGACAAATGCTGACATTTATTTTGAGATTTAATAAGGATTACATTTAACAGTTTGATTATATTTTTAATTAAATCCTTAGTGCTTTTAAAGAATAACTTTAAGTGCAGCAAAAGTAAACTAAAAGTAAAATTAGAGTGTGCATGTCTATATATGTATATATACAGTATATCCAATTTCGACCAATACTAGTAAATATAAAAACTAATATGGTGCTTGTGACTATTTTTCATATATTTATTTGACTGGCTATTTGTATTTTGTGAACAATAAGTTGATGGCATAAATTGTTTATTTTTTTGAAGCGCTGGATGGATATAAACAAATGTCTAGCATGTTAAAAGATTTATACATAACATATACAGGCTACAAGACATTTTTGCCCTCTGTTTTTTTGCCAGGCGATTGCGTTACCTCCCATTGCTAAATGGCCTTATCAGAACGGCTTCACCCTCAACACCTGGTTCCGCATGGATCCTCTGAACAACATCAACGTGGACAAAGACAAACCCTACCTTTACTGGTGACTACATTCACAGCCTACGCTTTAATGCGGTTATATATAACTTTGTCAACTCATAGATAAAACTTGCTTAGCAGAAAAGAAAATGACCTTCAGCGCATGCTTCTGTAAGTAAATTAAACTGAGTGGCTTTGTTTTAGCGTTTAATACAGAGAGAGAGAGAGAGTTCTGGCTGCTTTGCCACTTATATAATTAGCTTTGTTAGAGGATTTTGTTTTTTGATGATGAGGTGGATTATGCAAGCATAAAAGGGAATTAGGTCAGATTCTGCTGATTAAACCAATAGGTGTTTGAACCCCAGGGCAGAATGTTCTGGAATCACTGGAAAACCTCTGCAGAGGGGCACTAGGGTGGAAATAGACATTAATTTGGGTTTTTAATGTCAGCCAGGCAAAAAGAGCATCATATGTAGAGACTTGTGGGTAGTTAGAGCTCAGATCAATAGCACAGACACGTGTTTATTGGCCAGGATTTCAGGAGCGAGGGAAAATGTTCCTCGAGGGAGAAAGAGTGAGTGTGTTTTGAGAGAGAGAAAGAAGGACAACGTCCATTTTTGAACATCCATTGAAAAAAAATTGTTTCTTAAATGTTCTTGAGTTCACAATATTGAGTTCAGTTCCTCCATACATTATGTAGATCCAGGCATTGAGAAACTGCCCCAGACTTTGTGAGGAGGTTACAAAACAGCATTGTTGAAGGCTGCCATGCTAATAACACTAGCTACCGTTTGAAAGTGAGCACTGGGTCCTGCTTGCTGTTGTGCTGCCAGATCTGTAGCCTGGAGCCAAGCGTAGGATCGCTCACACAAACTCAGAGTTCAGTCTGTGCATGATACAGATTCAGAATAAAAGATGTTCACAAAGAAAAACAGAGTATTGATTCACATTGAGAATCACACTCATTCTCTGCTCTTGAAGACACTAAAACGCTCTCTTGTGCTGTTAGTTTTCTTGTATGTGATGGTGAATGCTTCTATTGTGGCGAACAGAGAACACAAAACTGTCTTTGACAATTTGACATACAGTAAGATATCTTTACTCGCTCCTCTGTTTTGGAACAGAAAACTAGTTAATGCATATCAAGAAACCTACATACTGTGCTAAAAACATTGTAGACCAGCCTAAGCTGGTTTTCTGGTTTTCAGGTCTGGTCAAACTAGTAGACCAGCTAAGGCCAGCAAAACAAGTTGTTATTAGAAAGCTTAAGATGGGATTTTCCCTGCCCTGCTGAAGTAGAACATCATAAACTAGCCTAAGATGGTTTGCTGGTTGTAGCTGGTCTAACATGGTCTTAGCTGGTTTAAAATGATCTCCTAGTTTGGCTAAACTGGAGTTATGCTGGTTTAGCTGGTCAGAAAGATGCTTTTTCCAGTCTGACCAGCCAAAGTGCCCAAAACTCCTATAGAAAACCAGGCTGGGACAAGAAAAAAAAACATCAAACCAACTGTAAGCTAAATATAAAGTGTTTTTTTATTTTATTTTATATATATATACATATATATAGTTTAGGTGGTTTTTCAAGGCTAAACTGGGATTCACGGGATCACATCTTAGACTGGTTTAAGCTTTTTTTTTAAACAAGAAATGATGTAGATATAGCACATCCATGTGTTATGAATTGCTATATATTGTGTATTTTTCAATTTTTCAATTTCAGTTTCCGCACAAGCAAAGGCATCGGCTACTCGGCACATTTTGTGGGAAACTGCTTGATTGTGACGTCGTTGAAGTCGAAAGGAAAGGGCTTCCAGCACTGCGTGAAATATGACTTTCAGCCCCGCAAGGTAGGCTTTCATTTCCAGCTTTGATTCTCTCTCTCTCTCTCTCTCTCTCTCTCTCCTCTCTCCTACTATGCAGCTGTAGTAAGCTACTGATTGTGGTGGTTGAGGGTAGAATTGAGTGATGCACTTTGAATTTCTTGCTGTGATGCTCAGTGAAAATCACGAAGCTGTGTCGGAAAATGCATGATCCAGTTAACTGGGCTAAATATGTTTACAAACTGTTACTAAACCCCAGGACATAAGGTAACTGAGGCCATTTTCTGTAGTGGGAGACAGAATTTAAGAAATTCAATTTAATGTTTTCATTTTCATGTGTATAGTGGAATAATGTGCAGATAAGCGATGTGATTCATACTTCTTGTGATCCAATTTATGATTAAAACAACAGTTCATTGTTAGTTTAAGAAGCCAAATGCAGTTCTTTGGATTAATCAGATTTTCCTCTATCATGCACATGTAAATGAACCGTTTAATTCTTCTGATCTCCAGTGGTTTAGACTTATATAGGGTTTTTATTTCTTTTTCTTTTTATCTTCCTAATAACAGCTTTGAAATTTTGATTTAGTGACTTAATATAAGCAGTAACAGGCTTTATAGCAACTCTATTCGATTTTTTATGTGGTTTTGTTTTGAGGATAAAATAAATAAATAAAAAACTGCAGAAAGGTTGCAGCAGCAGAATGGCAATAGAGCAATATCATAGTTCATGCATATATGTATGCATTTTTCAAAATAGCAAAATGGATATGTTAGTCATGTTGTTTTAAAAATGAACTAGTATGAAAAAGAAAAGGATTAAGAACAGCTCTGTTGCGTGTTACGTTGCTTTAAAAATATACAACAAGCAGCATGCTTCTTGTCCTGAAAGGTGTGAGCTTCACTCCAGAGTGTGTTTGAAACACTGACTGCACCATATCGTGACTCTTTCGTGTGGTGGCACATTGACAGAAATGAAATCTGTAATGACCCTTGTCTCCTGCTAAGTAAACCTGCCTTTACCTCCTCTCCTCTCCTCTCCTCTCCTCTGCTCTCCTCTCCTCTCCTCTCCTCCCTCTTCATCCTTCTCTCTCTGTTATATTATCAGTCTTTTGTATAATTTTTATGATGTATAAATGCAACTTGACAGTGTATGTATCTATTTCCTTATAGCAAACCTATAATTCTATTTCCTAGAATAGCAAACACTGATAAATCATTGATTGTGCAAGAGAATAAAATGAAAATGAAATGAAAAGGGTTTATTTTGTTTTAATGCTGACAAAATCACAATGTAATAACGTTTTTCCTTCTCTAGTGGTACATGATTAGCATCGTTCACATCTACAACCGCTGGAGGAACAGTGAGATTCGCTGCTACGTCAATGGACAGCTTGTCTCCTACGGCGACATGGCTTGGCACGTCAACACCAACGACGTAAGACCACTTTGTTATCACTCTCTCAGTCTTAGCTGCCGGATGTTGTCTCAGAGTATTATCATCACCACTGTGTGCACAATGTAAAATTAAACTATGAAAGATGCATTGATTTATCACAGTTTCAGAATACATAAATTACATTTATTTCTGCCAGCAAATCAAGCCATTCATGTAGTGCATGCTGCAAAAATCCTTTTCTTAATCAGTATTTTTTTTTTATGTATATTAGATATGCCTTTATATTGTTTATAATGAAATTATAATATTCTTTAATAATAGGTAAAAAATATTTTTAAATATGGTTGTCCTCCCTCTCTATATACTGTATGTCCTGCTGGTAGTATTGCTTGCAGTATCTGATGATGTATCAGATTCCAGTCTAAGTACTTAGATTCGAGTAAACCTTTAAAATACTTGTAATCAGACTCCGTACTTTTTTAATAATTCATTCTTTTCATAATGCCACTATATCAGTAAACTGTTCATAATTTATTGATTCTCCCTAATTCTTCTTTTTCATATTTTAAGTGTACCCTTTTAAAATAACCTACCACTTATATACATTCAGAAAGTCTTCCAATTTTGTGGACATTCACACCAAGACCGACACTAGTAAGTTGGTTATAATTACCCAGAAAGTTGAGAGGCCACACAGCTTCGACCCACTGATTTAAGAACATCATTCCGGTTTAAGAATTGGTTTCTTCTCAACGATTTCATCGATTCAGAAGTAATCTAAAAGTAATCAAAAATTTGTCAGATTGTATTACTAAAATGTGTAATGGATTACGTTGCTAACTACAATTTTAATTGTAAATTGAAATCAGCAATCGACTACAATTTGTAAGTAATCTACCCAGAGTAAAAAATATAAGAAAATGTAATTAATTTTATGTTTGGAATACACACAACAAAAATTCCAATTAATAAAATGGAACACTCTAATGTAGAAAATCTGAAATACAGACTTTATTTTGCCAGTTCAAACCTTTTATGAGATATTATCTGGGGGATTCAACGATTGGATTACATTTCACAGACCTTTGCCTCTGTTTTGCTGTACTTCACTGAAAGCAATGTAAGATAATTAAAAGGTTGGACCAGCAGTGCTTAACCTCAGATCTCCTGGGTGCCGATTTTGATTAAACTAATAGGCAGGTTTCAGCACTGAATAACATATCTGTAATGCTACATCTCAGTTACGCTGTGAACCGTTACTCGCTTATTATGAAGTCTGCATACTGACATCCACTATATTTCCACACCAGCGCTCTACTCTTTCCCCTACTATTCACTTTTGAGAAATTTTGTTATGGAGAACTCCAAGCTGTTTTCTTCATGTGCTTATCACAGAGCTATGACAAATGTTTCCTCGGCTCATCTGAGACGGCAGACGCCAACCGAGTGTTCTGCGGACAGCTCGGAGCCATCTATGTGTTCAGTGAAGCGTTAAACCCTGCTCAGATATTCGCCATCCATCAACTAGGCCCAGGATACAAGGTATGTATCAGATTTGCCAAAGTGTGTTACACACCAACACTTCGCAGTCACCATTGATCTCCAAGAGATGTTATTCCTTTGTCGGTGACATTTGGTTATTGATTAATGTGCTTTCCAACATGACTTCAACACCCTGAGGAAATAACCACGTTTTGAAGATCTAAATCTCAGCTGGTTTCTAGATGGTCATTATTGTCCAGCTACCATGTTACAAAACTGGATTTCACTAGTGTGAAATGCTGCATTTACATATTGACATATTATTAAACGTTTCTTTGATGAACCTTACTCTTTTTGTTGTCCAAAGTTTCTCAGTTTTGCTTCTTAATGAAGTCTTCCTCCAGATAGCCTTTCTTTCCCTTTTCATGTTTCTGGCACTAATTCTCAAGGTGCTTTTGAAGTGATTTAGCGTTTCATTGTGTCCATGGGGTAAACAGAGCAGGTTACTGTGAATACATTTTTTTTCAATGCTGTATCCTTATTAAATATGAAGCTCTGTCATATTAGTAATTAGGACTCGCAGCAGTTTTTCAATCTCATTGTGCAAAGTCTAATTTTCTCTGAAGCACCAGGCTTTGATTAGTGACTCATTATCTAAAACAATAAACCACATGCATGGAACGGATAGCATATGTATCCCAAAATGTACATTGGTTCAAAGCCATTGTTTATGAATGATGAGCTTTTGCTAATTTAATTACAAATTCACCATCTCTATTGTCTTTGCTCCATTACAGTAGTGTTTTAGTTATGGGCTGTGTAATCTACAAGGACAAGCAAGCTAATAACTTTGCTTATTTTTACCTTTTGTGTTTTAAACTTCCTGGTAGACATTTGCACTGGGTTTTCTCTAATCAGTTTGGGCTGGTCATTTCCCTTATTAATTGTGCTTCTAGACCTCTGGTTCCCGCTGCCCCTCACGTCGTCGTGACGGGCAGGTTGGCAGAAGCAATGAGCAGTCTGCTTCAGGGAGAAAGCAATTACCCACCTCAGATGAACCTGTGAATGGAGTCTCTCGAAATCTGAAAAGGAGTTGTATATTTCAGCGGAGTGCCAGCTATCAGGCTGCCTGTCAGCTCTTCGGGCTGATCTACCTTGTCTAGTAATAGGGCAGAGGCCTTCAGAGTTTATGTAGCAGGGCTAGACTACAGGGCCTGGCCCCCATTTGATGAAAAATGCTATAAAATGGGGTTTTAATTGTGATGGATCCACTATAAGCAATACCGTCTCCTTTAAAATAGTGTTTGTGGACCGAATGGCAGAATGAGGGTGCAAAAATACTTTTTTATTAGAGCCTGCTCATGCAAGTACATTTAATAGTTGTAAAAGAAACCATGAATGTGGAATAACACATATTCCATATGATTTGCTGAATTCAGTCATTGTTTTGTTTTGCCTTGTTTTTTTTGGCTTTGCTTTGGCTTGGTTTGGGTGTTCTCAAGTCATGTTAGTTGCAATAAATCTTAAATAGATTTTTTTCCCCCGGTTTTTGTTTTGCTTTCGTTTGTGTTTTTCTTTGCTTTGCGTTGGGTTGGTTTCGTTGTTCTCAAGTCGTGTTAGTTAGTTAGGTAGTTTTTTCCCCCCCAGTTTTCAACCCTTGTCTTTAGTGACTTCTGTTTCCTGCCCTCAACAACGTCTGACACCATTATTTGTTCTGTTGGCTGTAGTGTGTTGGCTCTTCTTAGCCTTTTAGCAGAGTACCTGCCCGGACACGCACAGTCTCCTGTGATTTCTGTGACTGATCTAAAGATGACCTGATTACTGCCGTGACTCACCAGAAAAGGCAGTCTATGTTGCAGCTGCCTAAAAACACTGACCCCCAATCAGACTTGTGGTCTTGTCTTAACTGAAGCATGTACAGGTTTGGTCTCAGATTAGCAGTTTTCAGTGTCACATGATCCTTCAGAAATCTTTCTAATATGCTGATTTGGAGCTCATGTGGAAATAGGGCTGGACGATATGGCCAAAATTGATATCACGATATATTTCTTAATTTCGGTCGATACGATATAATTCCGATATCGTAAAAATTTTTTAGAACACTATTTATCTGAAATAGAAATCTTTTGTAACATTATAAATACCTTTATCATCACTTTTGATCAATTTTAAGATCCTTGCAAATAAAAGTATTAATTTCTTTCCCAAAAAATTTATAAAAATGATACTGAATGGAATAGTGTATAATGTTACAAAAGTTTTTTATTTCAGATAAATGCTGATCTTTGGATCTTTCTATTCATCAAAGAATCCTGAAAAAAAATTACCAACGGTTTTAATATTGATAATCAGCAAACAGGTATATTAGAAGGACTTCTGAAGACATGGACCCTGAAGACTGGAGTATGATGCTGAAAATTTAGCTTTGCCACCACAAGAATAAATTACATTTAAAATATATAAAATAGGAAGCAGTTATTTTAAATAGTAAAATATTTTAAAATGTTACTGTTTTTGCTGTATTTGGATCAAATAAATGCAGCCTTGGTGAGCAGAAGAGAATTCTTAAAAAAAAATATATATAACAACAACAAAAACTGGAAATGTTGCTGGAGACCAAGGTTATTATAGTTTTGCATTTTTAAATTCGTTTTATTTTAATATCGTTTTCAAATTTGCAATACAATTTAGTTTCGTTTTTATTAGTTTCCTTAATAATTTTGTTAGTTTTAGTTTAGTTTTATTTTGTGAACACATTTCTATTTAGTTTTATATAATTTCATTTCAGTTTTAGTTGTAGTAAGTAAAGGTGATTAGATTAACAGATCCCTTCAGAGCGCAGCCAAAGAAAGGACTTAGGCTAATTTAACCTTAGTGATGCAAACGTCTAGCGACACCAAATTAAAGCATGTTGAGATTGATTGGATGGTAAAAGTATACAAATACACACCAACATGAAGCAGTCATGCCTTTTTAAATCTACACAAGTTGCGCTTACATTATATGTAAAACGCACTAGACTGAATGATAAATGTGTGTTGTGATATTTAATTTGAAAATAAATGTAGCTAATTTCTTTATATTATAGCCTATGTCTTTCATCTTATTTAACCATAATCACTGTCGTGTCTTGCTCACTTCCCACGAACAAACGCGCATAAATAAGTGTGACTAATTAAATTCAATAATAATGGCAGAGCCTCAACATTCGATTTGCAGCGTTGCACATTCTAGCCATTCGCGCTGCAGCTGAAGTGAATGACAGCTTGGGAGCACTCGTTGCTCGCTTTCTGTAGCCTATATCATTTTATTTTTAAGATTTATTTTTAATGCTTCTGTAAAGGACTAACGGCCGCATAGCCTACACTGCAGAGTTTAAGGGAAACAATGGCACTTAACAGTAAAGTCATATCTAAATATGTTCTTTTCATTTATGAAGATTTAAGTATGTAGTTTATGCACATTTGTGCAAAACAGCCTGACAGATTGTTCACAAGATGTAGGCAAAAGTTTTATTGTTTACTGGAAGGATGCACGTTCTTATTTTTCTTCTGTTGCGCTGCTTGTCTATTTCTCTTCAGAGCACCAACTTAAAATTACTATTTTGGTGTGATTGCTTGTGTTACATGAGAAAATGAATAATTTTGCCTTACTGATGCAGTAGCCTATTTAATGCGGGTGCGGTTCAGGTCGCGGGTCGGGTACAGAATTAAACTGGTGCTGGCTGCTGTCGGATAACGGGTCGGGTGTTCTGTTGTGTAGCTACTGTGGATGCAGGTTTACCTAACAGGACCCGTGCAGGACTCTGCTTAAACTGCTTTGCGTCTCTCCGTCAGATAAACTCACGTGCATGATGCGCCATTTACGGGGCTTATTTAAAATGAAAACTCATCTCTGCAGCAGGAGCGCTTTTAGAGTTGTTAAAACTGTTAATGTATATCGAAATATCGGAAATGTGTTAAAAAATCATATCACCGTTATTGAAAAAAATTATATCGCGATACATATTGATATCGAATTATTGTCCAGCCCTATGTGGAAACCATGATACTTTTTTTCAGGATTTTTTAATGAGTATAAAGTTGAAAGAGTCATGAACTGCCTTTTTTATTATTTTTACTGTTCTGATGTCCACTTATAATGTTATCAAGATTTTACATCAAAATACATCATAATTTAGCACTAATAGGCTATTTTCTGTCCTGTTTTGACCCCCCTCTTCAGAACGCTCTGTTTGAATAGGTGTAGCAGATTGTAGACTCGGAAGTAAACGCCCAATGGCATCATTGGCTAACAGTTGTGTATGTTTGACAGCCTACAGCCTTCATGGATGGACGCTGCTGTGATTTAGGTTAACAGCAGTACATATCAAACTCAGTACATAGTGGCCTCTCTCGTTATTTACACTAAATGCGTGAATCAGTGGGCGGAGCTAATCAGGCAGTGATGTAGAAGCAGGCATCGATCTTCTTCTGCGGAGGCGGGGTTTACCCGCTCTGTTACGTCATAGAGCGACACATTCCACAAGCTGTGGTTTTGGCAGATTGGCTTCAATATAAGCTGTTTTTAGACTAACAAGAAAGTTTTGAGTTCTGAAACTTACAGGATGTTTTTATAGTACGATGACCTTTTATTTGTCAAAAGATCAAGGGAATTTTGATTTCTCAGTTCTTGACCCCTTTAAAAAGAACATTTATATGTGTGTATGTTTTGTATTTCATATTGGATTGAAGCGGAACTAGTCCCTTTCTTTGTCTTTCTCCCTATTGTCATGGAAGACAGATGCGCTATTGCTACTGCGAAGTCTCACTATGAGAAAACATGTGAGCACTACATCAGATTCTGACAAAAGTGTATCAGACGTTACGCCGACATTCTGTCAGGTTTATTTTCTTCTGATGCTGTGCTTTCAGCTTTTTTCCAAAACTGTCAGCATGCATTAACATGCTGTGGTATTTATTTTCCAATCCGTCTGATGGATTTTGAGATTTGTTTTGTGCTGTATCATATGTTTGCAGCAGCAACCTGACCAGCAACAGGTGACATTTACGCTATCTCTGTTCAGCAAGCAGAATAAACCAAACAACATGAATCTTTTTAGGTCAAAATAAGCATACAGACCAGCAAATCTGGTATGTGTTTCTTTTTCTCTTTCTATTCTCCATTTTGAAAAGAATACAGGTAACAGTAAAGTTAACGTAAGCAACAGCTAAACAGATATTACTTGTTTGCATATAATGCTATATTTCATTTGCTCACAGATTGTGAATGTTAAAAATTATTTGATTAATTTTATTGCCTTGGAAACCGTATCCACATGACAATAATCTAACGACAACAAGTTCATTACAAACACCCTCCTACATCTTTAAACAGACACTGGTGCACAGTTAGTACATGGATAATGAAATATGAATATAAAGGGTCAGGAAAATAAAAATCAGTAGTTGTTAACATCTCATTTGTATTCTTTGTTTGAGTTTAGGGTAATTTTAGGTAACACTTTATTTTAAGATGTCTTTGTTATACATGCTACTTGTACTTATTATTATAATAACAATAACAATAAATTATGCATAATTACATGCAAGTAACCCTAAGCCAAACCCTAATCATATAGTAAGTACATGTAGTTAATTAATATTACTCAGTACTTAAATGTATAATTACACTGTAACAAAGACACCTTAAAATAAAGTATAACCTAATTGTACATAATTTATGGCAATTTTATATAAAACTTGATTAAAAATGTCAAGTAAGCTAGATGATATTTACTAAAATAATGAATGAATTGATTGAAAATGTGACGCAAAAATGTGGTGCAGAGCTATTTGAAGTATTTATTGTTGAATTATGTGTTGTTTTACACAAATATAGCAAGAAATAAAGTATATACTCCACAGTATGCAGTATGTGATGCACTAGTGTTCAATCTTGAACATAGTCCATTAATATGAAATATTCTTATTAATAATATGAAATTCCATTCAGAAATATTTTTTACCCCCCCCCCATAAATTAATATTTTTATTCAGCAAGGATGCATTGGTTAAAAGTGACAGTTAAGACTGTAATAATAATAATAAAAAAGATTTATCTTTCCTATAAATGCTGTTCTTTTATATTTTCTAATCCTGAAAAAAAAAAATGATGTCCATTTCCACAAAAATATGTAAATATTGAACTCTTTTCAACATTGAAAATAATAAGAAATGTTTCAAATCAGCATATTAAAATGATTTCAATTTTGAACATAGTCCATGTTTTAATGTGTATCTTTGGGGAAAATAAGTTTTTTTGCCCTTAATTGTGCATATTATGATATTCAGACATGCTCATATGTGCATATATATGTTACCTGGTCACATGACAAACTATAAACAATGTTTTTGTTCATGCAAGTGTTATCGCGTGTCTGCTGATGAAAACACAGGTGATTTTCTAAAAATGCCTTGTTAGGATTGTCTGCTTACTGCACATTTACACAGTTAGCACACGTCTGGAGCACATCTGGATGACATCATCACCTTGGATGTACTGCTGGTGTTGGGCCACAGGCCTTTGATTTGACAGCACACAAAACAACCTCATAGATGATAATTCAGCCGGGGGATTCCCACATTGCCCCTACTTCATCTTCATGATTATTTCATGCCACTAAGCTCATTTATTATTCATCATGCTCCCACGACTTTGGATAAGATTTAATCACTGCATAAAAATAATCTTCTCCTTTTCATGCTAGGAATTGTAAATCCTTAAAGAATAATACGATTTACATAGAGGTACTATTTTAAGACGTTTTAAATATACATTGTCATATTTGGTTAATTCTCTCACCTTTGTCTCACTTGACATGTCTCACTTGTGTTATGCACTGTTTAGAGGCAAATTATGAACCAGATTTTCTTTCTATATTGGTCTATATTTCTCTTTTGAATCCATCCCTTTATCATAATTTTTTTTACCTCCCTAGAGCACCTTTAAATTTAAATCAGAGAGCGACATCCACCTGGCTGACCACCATAAGCAAGTGTTGTATGATGGGAAGCTAGCAAACAGCAATTCCTTCACTTACAACGCCAAAGCCACAGACGCTCAGCTCTGCCTGGAGTCCTCCCCCAGAGAAAACCCGTCCATATTCGTGCATTCGCCTCACGCTCTAATGCTACAGGTAAATGTCTGCTTAATGCTTTAAGACTGCGTTCTACTTTCTTTAGTGCTAAATAAACCACATAATAGTTGGTAATGTCACTAAATGTTAATCAGATGCTGCATTGTTTAGCTAACACCACAAGATAATGTCAGTGTTTGCCATTCAGTGTTAATTGTTTGGATGAACACATTTCCGCTGCGATTAGTCAGTGCTTAATGTGAGTCAGTAGTTTTAACAGTGGCAAAAAATTACTGAATGCATCCACCACTACTTTTTTAATCCATTTGATTTTTTCCTTCTCTTTCTATATAGGATGTGAAGGCTATCGTTACACACTCCATTCACAGTGCCATTCACTCCATTGGCGGTATCCAGGTGCTGTTTCCTCTCTTTGCACAGCTGGATTTCCATCAGCACAGTGAAAGCCAAGTGGAGACCACAGTGTGGTAAGTAACATCATTTCCACCTTTTGAATGAAATTAATACGTTTACTCCGTAAGGATGCATTTAACTGATTGAAGTAAATTATTTCAAATAAATGTTGTTCTTTATGCTGACTAATCTACTCTTTAAATCCTGGGGGGAAAAAAATTATAATAATCAAACTAAGCAGCATATCTGTTCTCAACATCGATAATAATAAGAAATGTTTAATCAAATAGCATATTTGAATGAAAAGCTAAAAATTCAGCTTTGGCATTACAGAAATAAATTACAGTTTTGTTTAAATTGTAATAATATTTTCCATCATATCAGTTTTTACTGTGTTTTTGATCTAATAAATGCACCCTTGTTATGCTTCAATGTTTCAAAAACATGAAATAATCTTACCAACCCCAAATATTTGAACGGTAGTATTTTAAAAAAATTATTTTGTATTTTATGGCCAATATCTAGTAAATGTTAGATATTAAAATTCTATACTATTATGTCAAAATAATTTAAAAATAAAACACTATTAAATTCAAATCAGTAGGAATTTAAGCATCCAAATGAATATTCATTTTGAGATTTGTTAAAGATTACATTTAACAGTGTTATTAAATATTAGTGTTTTTAAACATTAACTTTAGGCTAGTTTTAGATGACGACAAAGGTAATCTAAATATAAATTAATCCACAATAAAATATCCAATATTAGCTGATACGGATAAATGAAAAAAATTATAATAATAATATCAGCCAATAACCTAAGCAATATATCAAGTACAGGATGTTCTTACCATTCATTCCATCAATATTTAGTCAGCAAGTCTTTCATTTTGAGTCTGCAGTGGTTACCCCCATATAGTTGTGTAATGAGATGTTTTCTGTGCAGTTCCACTCTCCTGGCCTTCCTGTTCGAGCTACTCAAGAGCTCAGTGGCAATGCAAGAGCAGATGCTTGGTGGGAAGGGTTTCCTGGTGATTGGGTACCTGCTGGAAAAGGTGATGTCTCTGTTTTCTTTGTTTTTCTTATTCCAACATACAATTTAGATTGGTTAAAGTTGAAGTGTGTAATTTTTGCGCAGTTAGCAGCACAAAACGGAATTGCTAAAATAACTTTTTCCAAATAGGTTTTCTCCTACCACTGTTCAGACAAATTGGTAGTTCTACGGCCAGGAGCATTGGTTAGGCCATAGCTATTATGTTGGGCCACTCAAATAAACAGAATAATGTTTAAAGCACCACATTGTTTACGCTCTTTGGGGAAATCAGTTTATGAATGTCTTATACTTGTGCATTAATTTGGATAAGAGAATGTATTTTAACACTAAACACACCTTAAACTGCAAACCTTCAAGGGATTTTGATGTGTAATGGACAAATTGTGCTTTTACTCAATTCACAAATACTTGCTCCTTTCTTTAAAAGGCTATAAGAGTATTACGATTTGTACTTTTCTGAAGGAGTTGTCATGACCTTGCTTGACTCAAGCTTTTGTAAGCATGAGCTGAATTTTAAAAAACACGCACAAAATTCACTCGCTAGGACAGAGGAGAAATGGTGCATTATGGTTGATGAATGACAAACGCACACTTCAGCATTTCCATGGTGAATGCTGGTTCAACAGCGCTATTATATTCCTCCTTGTCCATGGGTTTATGGCAATGTCATACAAATTAACCCAGTGTCATTATGCTTTATGCTTTACTTATTAACAACTGTCCTTATTTCATAGTCTCAATATACCCGTGGCTCCATCTGAAGTCGGCTCTTGAGTAAAAAGACTCACTTTGTCATTTAACAGCAGCAGCTGTAAATCTGAGCTAGACGACACCTGAATGATCCCGCTGCCTTGCGTCCCATTCACACGTGGCCGGCCATCTGTTTGTGTCTCGTTTATACTCACTCCTGTCTCACACCACGCACCTGTCTGGACCTCAGATGCCAGCTGAGACTAATAACACACAAAGTCTCTACAAAGTTAAAGTCTTTGTTTAGCTGAAAAGTCATACTGAAAAGTCTTCAGATGTTGGTTGGTTCATTTTTTTTTTTTTAAGGAAACTGAGAATTACAGGTTGGTTTGGTAAACAAAACTCTCATGATTGTTTCTCAGGCATCTCGAATGCACATCACCAGGGCCGTTCTGGAGCAGTTCCTCGCTTTCGCCAAATACCTGAATGGCCTTACCCACGGTGCGCCTCTTCTCAAACAACTCTGCGACCATATCCTGTTCAACGCAGCTATTTGGATTCACATACCCGCAAAGGTGAGCAAGGTCATGTCTTTTGCAGAAGATACTCAGGTATGTCCCGAGGAAACATGACAGCAATCTGAGTACACTGTGATGGGCACCGGTGTCATGAGACCGTAGTGACCTGGTCAGATGAGCACGGGGTGATATTTGCTGAAGTAAACATAAGGCAGAGAGTTAACTCTTTAGTCTTCACGTCAGAACAACAAATTAAACTCAACTTGCACTGCGTCTGAAGATTTTTTGTCCGACGTCACAGATTTAGGATAACCCTTCTGCTCCACTTGTATTTTCACAGCCTAATCAATTCCTGATGCATAAAATCAAGTTCCATCCTATTTATTTTTTAATTGAACATTTTGTTCTTTGAATATCTTCTTTCTCTTGAAAATAAAGTAGAAGTAAAATAAGTTATTAACACCTTTTTATATCGACTTTATTACCCATCTCTCTTGGTTAATAAGTTTCATGTTGTGTCATCTAAAAAGCAGACACTTCTTTGTTTAAGGAAAGCTTTTTACTGAAATTGTTTACTGCTCCTAAACTGCTTCTTGTTCATCAGAATTTTTTGACATTAACAACGTCACAGTCTGTCACCTCATTCACCAGAAAATCACAGCCTTGAAGAAAAGTGATAGTTTTCTTTAAAAAGATTTACAATCCAGTGACTTGTGAGCGTTTGCAGTATTGTCACAGATGGCTGGTAGATTCAGAGTGACAAGCTTCAAGCTTTGAAAACATTTTTTTAGAAATTCAACGAAGGAGAGGATGAGGCGCTTCTAAAAGAGGCCAGACTCTGTGCTCCTAATATGTGTTGCTCTGCACGGCTGCTGACTGTCATGAATAAATAAAGGAGATACGACAACACATACGGGATCAAAACAAAAACCGTTGGTCACTGGAAGCTTGCCATGGCTCCAAAAGGAGAGAGATAGTGGGAGTTTTCTCTCTCTTTCTCTAAAGAGATGGATAACAGAAAGAAAGAAAAGCAGAAAGAGAGGGATGAAGGGAGAGAGAGAGAAGGAAATAAGCAAAAGAAAAAGTAGAACAGAGAAAGTAAAGAGAAGAATGGATAGATGAATGATGGAACAAAGAAGAAAGAATAAAAGAAAAGACAGAAAATGGGAAAAAAGCATGACAAAAGAAAGGAAAAAAGAAACATTGTAAAAACTGAAATCTGAACAGATAAAAGAAAAGGAAATGGAAGCAAACAGAAAAAAATAATGAAGATAAGAGAAGGAATGGGAAAAAATCAACAGCTAGATGAATAGAAATGAAAAGAAAGAAAGAAAGAAACAGTAAAGGGGGCAGAAGGAAAAAAAATGGATATGGATGATGGAAGGAAGAAATATAGAAAGGAAAAAAGTGAATGAAAAAAGTGAGGAAGAAAAAAGGTAGGAAGGACAAAAGGTAGAAAAGGGGAAAATTAAGAGAATGACAAAAAATGATAAAATGGTAAAAAATATATATAAATAAAACTGAACAGATAAAGGAAAGAGGGGGAAATGAAGCAAAAAGAAAGAAGTGATGAAGATAAGTGAAGGAAGGAGAAAAGTCAACAGCTAGATGAATGCATTGGAAAGAAAGAAAAGAGGAAAGGAGGCAGAAGGAAGCAAGCAAAAGAGAAAAAGAGAGGCAGAAAGGAAAAATTGGTATATGGATGATAGAGGGAAGATAAAGGGAAAATAAAGACAATGAAAGAAAAAAAGTGAGGAAGAAAAGAAAAAAGAAGGTAGGAAGGACAAAAGGTAGAAAAGGGGGAAAGTAAGAGAATTACAGAAGAAAAAGTAAAGGAGAAAAAACATGACTAGATGAAAAGAAAAGAAAAGAAAACATGGATATACTGCATAGATGAATACAAAGAAGCAAGGAGGAAAATGTAGGAGAAAAAAAGGAAAAACAGGAGGAGACATGAAAAGGAGAGAGAGGACGAGAAAGAAAGAAAGAAAGAAGGAGAGAGAGAGGGAGTATGAGACTAGTTGAGGATAATGAACTGAGCAGCACAAGCAGCAGCAGCAGTGTTCTCTCATCAGGCCAGAAGAGTTCATGGACTTACATCATGTTTTTGATCCTCCCTTCATTCCTTTCCATCATCCCTTCCTGTCCTCGCTGGAGAGCCCAGTCTGCCGGCATGTGGGGCCTGTAATTGGATGAGTTATGTACCTTCATCAGCGTTTTTTGTCCTCCAAGGTTTTCCTGCAGCACGTCACTAGTCAGGCCTGACCTGCTGCTCACAAACAAACCACGGCACCTTTTGACTTTCTGCTTCACCCTTAAATATATTAACCGGGTCTGCTGTTCTGCGGCAGAGTTAGCCATGCCAGACGTGTCGCTCCCATGGAAATCTAACAAGAAAATAATTTTAATGATGGATCTTGGGATGCAGTTTAGAAACACAGAAAGACGATACAAAGTCTCATCAGTGTTTTTATTTTTCCAGAGGCAGCTGTAACAATTTGTAACCTGTGTGTGTGTGTGGGTTGCCTCTGTTGTTCAGGTGCAGCTCGCGCATAAAATTCCTCTCAGCAGATTCATCGGCCGGAACCATCTACAACACCATCCGTCGACCGTGGGGACTGTGTGCTGCAGATCATGCAATCCTGAAGTATTACTACTGGGCTGTCGAATCCGACCCACATCAGGGCATCACACCCAAAGGCTGGGTCTGTACACACACAAACAACACACACACACAACACACACACAACACACACAACACACACACACACTCGCAACTTCTTGTGACTTTCATGCAAATAAATCTAAATGAATCTAAATAAATTATATCTAAATGAATGTAAATAATATACAATGAGCAACAATAAACAAACAAATGTTTTTAGACCTAAACATTATATATATATGAATAATTATTTTTTGTTTTATTTCATGTTTTTATAGCCACTATCCACTAATATGGTACAATTTGGTGTTCTATTAATTACTTTTCTGAAGCAGTAAAGGCACAAAATTGGAGTGACTACTATTAGATATGATTATTAAATATGTAAAATGATACATACTTTTTATTAATTATTGTTAAATCATTTTTAATAGCTGAAAACGTGTTTTTCGGTGTCTCACATATTGCATGACCAGTAACTTTGGAAAATTGTGACATTTTAATTTTAATTTGAATCATTCATTTGAATTTTGTATCATTTTTCTTAAAAAAAGAACTTGGCAATTTAACATGTGACCAAAGATATTGTTAAGAAACAATTGGTCAACATACAGTATATTTAACTTCCAAGGCTTTATTACTTGCAGTCATTTAACAATTCACATATCATCTTATTATATACTTTATAATACATTAAATTAAAATATAATACATGTATTGATTTAGTTTGTATTCTTTTATAATTTAAAAAAAATATATAATTTATTGCTCAGAAATCAAGAATTACAGGAGTAAGATTTTAAACTATATTCAGACATGCAAACATGAAATAAATATAAAATAAAACACGCTAGTCGGGACACCAGTATCAAATTCATGGTTTAGGTCTTATTAACGGTCTGCAGTTTCTGAGAGTAACTTTTAATGTAGCTCAGCATTGTTGAATTACATAAAACTTTGACTGTTTCACCACACCACCTGCATTCCACCTCAGTCAATCTTCCACTTTGACTAAAAGCGTTTTATGTGAACTCCCCATGTACCCACAAGGGCTTCTCACAGACTCTTTCTGTCTCCTCGTCATGTCCGCAGTTATTATGAGTGACGACAGCGGCCCGGATTTTCACCCCTGATGAGAAGCAGCACTTTTGAATAATCCTAGCTTCATGCTGGTCCTTTTCCCTGAAATTTGGCACAATTTCTCTCTCCCACCCATTCAAGCATGTTTTAAACCCTCTGTACAGAGGTAGAAAAGAGCACAGAGGAGTAATAACCCATGAAAGCTCCACATTGTGATAGACACTAGAAGTAGCCATGTGGGCTGAATTTCACATGGCTCACCCTGGGCAGCACACAACTAGCCTTTCATTGCTGAAAATATGCTTTTCTTTTCATCTCTTATACCCCCCCTTTACTGTCATTTTTCATAGATCATGGCTTTTAACTGTACCTCTCACTCTTTTTTTCTATTCTTTCCTGTCTTATAACACACTTTCAGGTGCACACTCTCTTTTTCCTCTCTTCTAATCGGTTTTGTTTCTCTTTCCTCATGCCACAGCTTCCACTGTCCTCTCTGTAAAGATTTCCTGCTGAAGTTGAAAGCACCCACAGCTAGAATCTTTTAGACTTTCATGTCCTCTGAATAATTCACAAATATTCTCTGAATAAATCACTCGTTTTGAGGTCAGAAGTTTATGTTTTATGCTCTCGACCATTTTAGAACAATTTAGTTGTTTGTTAAAACACAGAGAGGTAAAAATTGCCTCGTGAGAACATTCTGCATAAATTGGCTATATAGAATTCATGTTAGACAAGATGGCATTCAGTGACTTTAATAAGCAGAAGACTGACAGATTAAAAGGATTTCAGAGACGCAGCATGCTTGCACATTCACTGTGGGACTGGGAAATCGAATTGTTCTCCATTATTCCTTTTATTCTGCTCCTGCAAGGTTTTGTGATCTGGATTCTGTACAAAATATTAGCCAAGCGTAACCATAGCTGAATTTGCATTAAATGAAGAGTCAAGAGTTATAGATTAGCATTTAGCGCCAAGGATACACGGCTACTTTTGAATATTCAGTGCTTATTTATGCCGAGCTTTTTGTTGTCTTTTGACAAAAATATCCTTTAAATATAGTTAACAATTCATCAACTGCATCTCATTTTAGCTGACAAACACTTTAAATTAGGGACTAATTCTCACTGTAAACTAGTTGCTTATTAGCATGCATACTACTAGCATAATGGCTGTTTATTAGTACTTATAAAACACATATTAATGCCTAATTCTGCATGCCATATTTAATCCCTTTATCATACCCTACACCAAAAAATTAACAACTACCTTACTAACTTTAAAAAAAAAAAATAATAAATAAACAGTATATCACAAATAAAATAAAGAGTAAATAATAACTAAAATAATTTATTTATCATCCATGATGTAAATTTTTAATATCATTGACCACACACACACACACCCACACACACGCACACGCACACACACACACACACCACACACACACAAACACACACACAAAGTGCTTGTTACATACATTTCCAATCAAACGTTTAGGACTGGTAAGATTAAATAAAAAATACAGTAAAGCAGTAATAATGTGAAAAATTATTATAATTTAAAATAACAATTTTATATATTATTATTGTAAAATGATTTATTCATGTTAAGGCAAAGCTGAATTTTCAGCAGCTATTTTTTCTTCAGTGTCACATGATCCTTCAGCAATTATCTAATATGCTGATTTGATGCTCAAGAGCATTTCTTATTACTATCACTGTTAAAAATAGTTGTGCTCCTGCTTAAAAATTTTGTGGAAAACGTGATTTTCAAACTTGTTTTCAAAGTTGGAAAGTTCAGAAGAACATTTTTATCAAAAATCTAATAGAAAGTTCAAAAGAAATAGATATGGAATAAAATCTTTGTAACATTATAAATGTCTTTTCAGTCTTTTGATCAGTTTAAATGTGTCCTTGTTATATATAATTATTAATTAAAAAAACTATAATAATCTTACTGATCTCAAACAGTTGATTGGTAGTGTATTTGTCTGTAAATTTGTTGACGAGGCGCTATAGAGACACGCGGGAGAAACAGCTGCAGATAAATGCTGAAATTAATCGACCACATGTTCTTCTAACGCGTTGAGCTCACATTGATCCATCATGGTCTATTATTCTCTGTGCCTGCTGCTTTTCAAGATAAGATAGTCTTTCATCTTCTTTATTCTTAATAATCTTCAATAGTAAGTGTGTGTGATTACTGTGTTATGTTCATTAGATTTCCAATTGGTCTTTATCACAATCTGAAATGATTCTAGTGTGTTTCATGTGAGCCTGAAGAAAGAGTAACTAATTATCTATAGTAATAGCAAATCTTCACAGATTGTCATGATTTGCTTCTCTCCAGTGTTTTTGCCATCTTTTCTCTTTTGCTATCAATAAAAGAGGCAGAAAACCTTCCACTGCTAAATTAGTGAGCATGGTGAGGGTTTTTTCCACAAAGCAGTAAATGGGTACGCTTGTAATCTGGCTTAGTAGTGGATTGGATAACTGATTTTGCTGAAGCTTTTTTGTGTTATTGACCCTTGAGCCTTGTTTCGATTCCACACAGATTCAGATCGCTGTAGTTGGCTGTTGCGGGGGTGGCCCGGGAGTGGAGATGGCGGGTGACTTAGCATTGGTCGTGCCAACTATGGTTTGTTTTGTTTGAAATGAGAGTCCAATCTTACTTTTTTATTCCTAATGGTCAGTGGCAATGCTGTTTTTGAGGATGCCAGGCACTGGAAAGACACTTAAAGCAATTAAAATTGTCTCATGCTGTCTATGGGTGTAGAAGCCAAGTAGTGAAATATTCTTTCAGACGGAGAGTTCATGTGGAGTGTAAGAGTTGTAAAGAACATGAGTTTATGTGCCAAAACCTTTTTAATAAAAGTTAATACAATGAACTATGTCAACCATCTATGCGTATATTTTGGGGTAGTAAGATTTTTTAAAATGTTTTGAAAGAAGTCTCTTCTTGCTCTGAAAGGATGATGATTTAATCAAAACGACAGGAATGACAATAATGTACAGTTTTCTATTTGAATCTATTTTAAAATGTATTGAATTTTCAGCAGACTTTACTCAAGTCATACGTGTCACATGACCTCAGAAATCATTCAATAGGCCTGCAAAGACACATAATTATTATAATTTTGCGTAATAATTTCATTTATTTTCATTTATTGATTATTTTTCAAGACTTACAATCAACTTGGTTACTTATGATATATCTATATACAGTGGGTACGGAAAGTATTCAGGCCCCCTTAAAATTTTCACTCTTAACAAAATTGCAGCCATTTGCTAAAATCATTTAAGTATTTTTTTTCCTCATTAATGTACACACAGCAACCCATATTGACAGAAAAACACAGAATTGTGACATTTTTGCAGATTTATTAAAAAGAAAAAACTGAAATATCACATGGTCCTAATGATTCAGACCCTTTGATCAGTATTTAGTAGAAGCACCCTTTTGAACTAATACAGCCATGAGTCTTTTTGGGAAAGATGCAACAAAGTTTTTCACACCTGGATTGGGGATCCTCTGCCATTCCTCCTTGCAGATCCTATACAGTTCTGTCAGGTTGGATGGTAAACACTGGTGGACAGCCATTTTTAGGTCTCTCCAGAAATGCTCAATTGGGTTTAAGTCAGGGCTCTGGCAGCGCCATTCAAGAACAGTCACAGAGTTGAAGCCACTCCTTCGTTATTTTAGCTGGGTGCTTAGGGTCATTGTCTTGGTTGGAAGGTAAACCTTTGGACCAGTCTGAGGTCCTGAGCACTCTGGAGAAGGTTTTCGCCCAGGATATCCCTGTACTTGGCCACACTTTTCATCTTTCCCTCGATTGCAACCAGACATCCTGTCCCTGCAGCTGAAAAACACCACCACAGCATGATGCTGCCACCACCATGCTTCACTTTTGGGACTGTATTGTACAGGTGATGAGAATTGCCTGGTTTTCTCCACACATACCGCTAGAATTAAGGCCAAAAAGTTCTATTTGGTCTCATCAGACCAGAGAATCTTAATCACCATCTTGGAGTCCTTCAGGTGCTTTTTAGCAAACTTGCACTGAGGAGAGGCTTCCATCGGGCCACTCTGCCATAAAGCCCGACTGGTGGAGGGCTGCAGTGATTGGTTGACTTTCTACAACTTTCTCCCGTCTCCCGACTGCATCTCTGGAGCAAAGCCACAGTGATCTTTGGGTTCTTTACCTCTCTCCCCAAGGCTCTTCTCCCCCAATAGCTCAATTTGGCCGGACGGCCAGCTCTAGGAAAGGTTCTGGTCGTCCCAAAAGTCTTCCATTTAAGGAATGGAGGCCACTTTGCTCTTGGGAACCTTAAGTGCAGCAGAAATTTTTTTGTAACCTTGGCCAGATATGTGCCTTGCCACAATTCTGTCTCTGAAATCTTCAGGCAGTTCCTTTGACCTCATAATTCTCATTTGCTCTGACATGCACTGTGAGCTGTAAGGTATTATATAGACAAGTGTGTGGCTTTCCTAATCAAGTCCAAACAGTATAATCAAACACAGCTGGACTCAACTGAAGGTGTAGAACCATCTCAAGGATGGTCAGAAGAAATGGACAGCCCCTGAGTTAAAGATATGAGTGTCACAGCAAAGGGTCTGAATACTTAGGACCACGTGATATTTCAGTTTTTCTTTTTTAATAATCTGCAAAAATGTCAACAATTCTGTGTTTTTCTGTCAATAGGGGTGCTGTGTGTACATTAATGAGGAAAAAAAAATAACTTAAATGAATTTAGCAAATGGCTGCAAAATAACAAATAGTGAAAAATTTAAGGGTGTCTGAATACTTTCCATACCCACTGTACATTATATATATTAGATAGATAAAATGTATAATATATGTATTACACACACATATACATATAACTCTACTTGTAACGGGGGTGACGAGACGTGAGACGTGCGGATCCATTCACAAAGCTTTATTAAGCAGAAGACAGAGACATGGTCATAACAGGCAGGGTCAAACAAAGGCAAACAGGTATATGGCGGGCAAAACAAGAATAATCCTAGGGCTAGCGTGGGTTGATGAACTGCAGACAGAATCAGAAGGGGCAAGACTAGGGGAGAAATCCAGGAAACCAGGCGAAGATCAGAAAACGAGAAGGCTAAGGCTAAGGCTAATGAATAATTAGTTATCGCAACGAGCACACAAAACACTGGTAACTCTGATTAAGTTTAATCTTACTGACCCCAAACCGATCTATCCTATATAATATATCTATAATCTATATATATATGGGGGCTGTTAATATAATATTATATATCTATACTATCACTATATATATATATATATATTAGACATAGTAGTATTCATTTAAAACATTCATAAAGCAGATCTTTGGTGGAAATAAAACCAATATCAGTAATTATGATATTATTGAAGAAAGTAGTACAGATTTGTTAGCACTTTCACTCAGATAATGAATTTCTTATTCTTCAGGCTGACATTAAACAACACATGCATTTCAAAAATATGATAAAAAAACTAAATAGATATCTAAAGACTGTAACAGGTACTACGCACCAAGGCAGAGATGAAGGACTTTGTATCTCGAAGAACAAGCTGGCACTGAGATTTAAACACCATCATGAACCTCCAAACACCTGGACACACAAAGAAAAAACTCCAACTGTTTCACGTCACTCCAGGGTGAAGAGGCTTAGAGCAAGCTCTCCAAAAGAGGTAAAAGAATTGTTCTGGCTTGCCAAGTAGGTATTCTAGGTGGTGGTCCACATGATTTATTTCTTCATTTGTCAAAATTTTTTTTTTGTCTTTTCCCACAAAGAAATGGATTATAGAGAAAGCAGTATAACATAATGAAGTGTTCAATTACTGCAACAAAGAGTTCTGTTTTACATTGGAGTCACATCAGCTAACCACAAACCTTTCTCTCTCACACACACTCTCTCTCTAAAAGCAAGACCTCACAAATTAAAGTCATGCATCACTCCTGCCTATTGTTTTCAACAGCACAGACAGTCTTTCCTCAACAGTGTCTTGAAGAAAGACTCCCTCAAGAAGCATCAAGCACACAAGCGAACAGTCCTTTTGTGCATACTTAACTTTAGTTCTTGCAAATAACAAACCTCAGTACTCAAGACACTGATAGAGCTGTCTGTAGATAGATGTGCCATTAAATCTGCTGTGTTGTTGTTTGGGTAGCTAGTTGAGTAAACATGTTGATAGATTGACTAACTTAAATTAGCTCTGCGAGATTGTAACTACAATTGGTTCTTAAGAGAAAATGGACTGTAGAAGGAGACAGTTTATGTTAAAGGAATAGTTCATCCAATAATGAAAATGTATAGAATTAATAGCATTACATCACTTGCTCACCAATAGATCCTCTGCAGTGAATGGGTGCCGTCGCGGACTGAGAGCCATAACACGCATTACAATCATCACAAGTAATCACAACACTCCAGCATTCAGTTATGTCTGGTTGTAAAATGAAAAATGTTGTGTTGTAAGAAAACAAATACATCATGTTTTTAAACTTCAAAACTGGTGTGTCAACTTAAAATATGAGTCCTCATTCATAATTGTTTCTTTAGTGAAAAAGTGATCTTGTTGACCAGGACAGTGGACTTTTTATTTAGAAATGTGTCATACGGATTATGGTATTTTGGCAAGAAGTGAATGATTAAGTTAAAAACGATGGCTATTTTTTCTACAACGACACAGCTTTTCACTTCACACAACGTTAATTGATGGACTGGAGTCGTGTGAATTATTGTGATGTTTTTGTTTGGACTCTCATTCTGACGGCACCCATTCACTGCAGAGGATCCACTGTGAAAGTGTGAAACACATTTATGTTGCATTATGAATGCATTCAGACATGTTTGGGTGTTCATGTACTTATGTAAAGTCTGTGTTTGAATGCTCAAGCGCACACAGTTAATCACTTTTGTTAATGTTTAGTCAGCCAAAACCCAAGTCCAGTTCTGCTGTGTGAAAGCTTTGTGTAAAACTCCAGGGGCTGAATAAATTCTCCTCCTTTTGGCTTCGTTTTCCCATTTTCCTGGCTTCAGAAGATAAGCCGTAGTATGACTCCAAACCCAATTACAGCATATTTACTGTGGCCTGCATTAATATTTACACCCTCTGAAGGGATCGTTTTTAATAGCATTTCTGTATATGTCCTGCAGATCCATTTTGATATGACGCTTTCACATATACTGCTGTTTGGGCCGATCTTAAGGATAGTGCACTGTGTAGGGGAGTGTGAGAGTACATATTCATTGATTATCTGTTTGACCCCATGCCAGATTCATTATTCTTTGCAAATAAGAGACAGTGAGTGTTCATATTCACAATCAATTAAATGGTACAGGAAGGAGTGTTATTAAGTAAAAGAGATATCAGTCTTTCTATTGATCTGTTTAGCTTTGCTTTAATCATGACTTTGATCTTCTAATGTGATCCAGTAGACAGGCAAATTAATTAAAAATACATTTTTGCCCTCTTGTTTTGCTCAATTTGGAGATAAACTTGGCACCAATCTACGGCCAGTTGCTCCAAAGTCTCTTAGATTGCAGATTTTGCTGTTTACTAATGAAATAGTTTTAATATTAGTTTTAGTACTATAATGGCAGTTCAGATTAATGTGGAAACTAAGGAATCTATAATGATTAAGTATTTCGAGAAAAATGCATGCTTTATATAATCACTCAACATATTGACTGGGAAGGTAACATCCCATGATCTTACTTTAAAAAGTGCTTGCTTTAAAAATGATCACATTGAATGAAGGATGAAGACAATGGATGATCAATTGCAGACTCTTAAACTAAACTAGACAATCTGTTAAATAAAAGCAATGCTAATCTTGTCAATGAAATGATTGATGAAGATGTTTACTGCTGTTCTTTCGTGATCGACATTGAAGGCAGTGCAGAAAGATGTATTTTGACAATAATTAAAACCTGTTTGAGCTGGAAGAGCTGAGCCCTGGTAAACTAGTGAGTTAATTAGTTCACTCAAATGCATTTTCTGCAAATGATATTAATCAGCTGCATCTACAACACAAACATAGTATTACGATTGCACAGACAATGAAGCTTATACACAGAATTACATTCTAGATGTGTCAGTCACATTGCAAACATGCTGCAATATTGTAAACAGTCTCTAAAATTTGAAAAAAAAAATTGTGACAATACTTATATTCATCTATTGTTTTAAGGGCTTTTAGGATGTTTTCAGGACATGTATGTTGCCAAACTTAATACATGTTTAAGTTAACATGTTTTTACAGTATTCAAATTGAAAATTTGTTTGGTTGAAAATTTGCTGTGCTATCATTTTAATTTTTTTATTTAGTCATTTTGCACATAGTTGCCAACTAAAATAGTTTAAAAAGAGTACAACGCTAAAATCATTATGATAATATTAACTAAATTTAAAGCATACTTTTGTCAAAAGACAAAAACTAGGATGAAAACAAAAAAACTTACATTTAATATATTTAATGAATGTTTGGATTATTTAATATTCAATAAATATTTAGCTGAATTTTTATAATGAGTGACTGGACTGCCTTAATGTATTCAGAAATATATAGTGAAATAAAATCTGGATATGTTGATCTTTATTTTGAGGTAAAGGGAAAAACAGCTCCAGTTGCTTAAAATTATGCTTCACAATTCTTGATGAATGAAACCTTTAGAGACATGTCACTTTTCTAAAAATTGCTGGTCGCTGCTATCAATGAATAGGGAAAGAGACATGTTAAATGAAGCGGAGTTGATCACTTCAGACAGTGTAGTAACGAATGATTGGTGGTGAGCAGACCTCCTGAGATGAATCTGTGCATATGACAGCTAATCAATTTGTGTTTCATTTTATATCAATGCTTAGACCATTCGCAGTAAAACAGCAAATGAAAAGCTGTCACACATGCACACTGTGCTCAAAAGGAGCTCTAAGAGGATGAGAGACCATCGCAGATGTTGCTGAAATGAACTGTGGCCTGTTGAACTCTCGCTGTCTTTTTCATACCCCCCAGCCCCCCGCTTCCCGGCCAGCCCCCTCCACCCCCCATTTCCCCCCCCCCCACTGCCTACCCCGTTCGACGTCTGGAGTTAATAAGAGCTTGGCTTTTCTTCTGAGAACTCTGACCTCTGTTAAGCTCTTCTCGACTGCCAGAAGTGGCTGTCCACTGACTGCGAGCAAGACGCTCTTTGACACTGTTGCTATGAATTTAATGCCAATATCTGTGAAACATTAAACATGACATTTCTGAGATGTAGTGCAGTTTGTTGTAACAGTTCTACTGTGACTTTGTGTTGCTAGACGGTCCTCGGCCCTCGCAGAAAGAGATCGCCTCCCTCAGAGCCTTCATGCTGCTCTTCCTCAAACAGCTCATACTGAAGGTGAGCAGCATTTAATGTGTTCACATATTGTGTAACTGGATAATATTTAGCATATGCACACAAATAAAATACACATATAATGACTTGACATCTGTCCTCAATCGTAAAACCCATATTAACTATAGTTTAACTGTGGTGTGTAGCAAGACCATAGTAAATACTTATAATATCAGCCATATCAGAAACATATCTGCAGAAATACATTGAATTTTACAGAAAAATCATGAGAAATGTTAATGAGAGATGATATCCTAATGTTTGTATCCATGCTCATCAATATACTGTATTTAAATATATTTGGGGAAGTTGGAAATGCCTGCGCAATAGTAAGAACTTTTTTGTATATATATAAAAAAATGCAAGTTTATTTTTAATAATTATTGTTCTAGCTTGTTTTATTATAATTTTATATAATAATATTTATAAATAAAATGTAAAAAGAATGGGAAGATGAAATATCCTGCTCAATATTAAAACTTTTTTTTTAAGAAAAATAAAATGAATTTTGTTTAATAATTGTTTTCAAATTATTTAGATTACAAGAGTGAATATATTATAATTATTGTTACCTTGGGTTGTAAAGTAGTTGAAATCGATTTAGGAAGGAAAAAATTTATTATTTATTTATTTATTTTTGGTAACACTATAAGGCATTGTTATATGAACGAGTGGAAGGCATAACAAAGGTTATAAAAATTATCAAAAAATTAAAAGAAATGCGGGCTATGTTACAGGACCTGAGATATAAACTTTTCCTTAAACTTATACATTCATATAACTTTTAACCTTTCAGAATGATATAGTGAATTTAATTTTAATTGTGTGCCTGTCACAAATACACATGTATTAAATTATCAAAGTATAGAGAACAGCAGCTCTAGGGCTGTTGCTTTGGCAGGTTTTCAATCTCATTCACCAGCCCCAGCTGTTTACAATTTTCTAACAGGACCGTAGGAAAGAGTGTACACTTGTTCAGACCAGTGCTAACAAATCAAGAAATCTGTCAGGTAGCCAAGGCACGAGCAAACAACAATTAGCTCTCAAGCTGCCTGTGCTCTTGCAGTAATGGGAAACGTGTGCATTTGTCAGCACCGCTACAACCAGACAGTTCACGCTGCTTTCCTAATAATAAGAGACAGCTTGTAAAAGTCAGAACCCAAATTTGCTGTAAACAGTAATTTCAGCAAACACAAACAGCCTCAATGAATTTGAAATCATTGTTCATTTTGTGTGTTTTCTTCTCATTTCTATTTCTATTTCATAGTCTACCAGCATGCCGATGGCAGTAGGAGCTTATAAGTGCAGCTGGGTGTTTAGCAACAGCATATTGCAAAAGTAGCATTGTTCAGCATTTTCTTTTTTTTGTTTTATTCATCAGGACCGAGGTGTTAAAGAAGATGAGCTTCAAAGTATTCTCAACTACCTGCTGACCATGCATGAGGTGCGTCTTCGCCATATTACAGTTTTCCCTCAGCAGACCCTTTGAATCTGACATACTGTATATCTGTTTTTACAAGATTTTTCCTTTTCCTTTAAGTTTCTAAATGGGCCCAGTTTTATGCCCCTTTAAAACATTCTATTATTCTATTATTAATCATTTATTATTTAAATGATTAATTTGGGCCAGGTAGTAAAGAAAAATCACCCAAAAACAGAAACATATAAATTATGTTCTTTTGGAGTTTCAATTCATCAAAGAATCCTAAAAAATCCAAAAAATATGAAGCAACACAACTGTTTTCAACATTGATAGTAATTAGACATATTTATTGAGCAAATCAGCATATGAGAATGATTTATGAAAGATTATGTGACAATGAAGACTGTAATAATGGTTGTTGAAAATTCAGCTTTGACATCACATGACAAAAAAAAAATTTTTAAACATTAAAACAGAAAGCGGTTATTTTAACCATTTAAGTGCCACCCCCATTTTTGAATATAGATGTGAAAGTGCACTATTCAAACTTAAATTGTTATAATTCATGAAGCTTTGGAATACAGACCTAAGGTTGGACTCTTTTTAAAGAAGAAAAACAGCAGATTATTGCAAATGTGGATTTGTTCTCAAAAAATTAAAGTATCAAAAAGTTATAGAAATTAAAATTTACTGTAAAGAAAATGCACTATACTATTTTTATTTTATTTTATATAAAATAAATATTTTTAAAAATATTTTTGAATCCAAAACTGCTACAAAATGAAAGCCTTATGTCTAAATAAGTTATGTTCCAAACTTGAAGTTGTGTATGAAAAAAAATGAGGGTTCCTGAGAATCTTATTTAGTGCGCGTTATACCACAAACAGCCACCGGGTGCCATCAAAACTCCATTTAATTTTTTTAATGCATTTTTCTGTCACAAATGTCTAAATATCTCTGTCAATATTACTTCTATCACAAAATGAGATAGGTCTTGAGACTTAGACCTTTCCGATGATATGTATTTTGTCAAGATTATAAAAAGTTTTGATTCTAGAAGAGCATAAATACAGTTTTGTAAATAAACACCTGACTCCACCCAATACAGGGGGAGGAGACCGGCAAAAGATTTTAAAGTACGGCATTTTCATGTAAGCAATGTCCGATTTCAAAATGGTTTTCACAGGATGAATTAATAATAATAAGCTTTCAAAAAGTATGTCATTTTGATTATTACTAAGATATGTGACAGAGAAAAAAGACAACGAAAAAAAGAGCGCCAACGGACCCACCGGTGGGCCGGTGGCACTTAAGAGGTTAAATTGTAATAATATTTTTCAATATTACTGTTAAGAAAGTTAACATTTTTCAGTCACTACGTTTTTTCATATGCCCATTATTTAGTAGTTTTCATGCTTTACTATTATTCTAAAATGTCGAAAACAGTCCCATTAAAGAATAGTTAGGCCTGTACAAACTTTTGCTTTAGTTTTGGAGCTGAATAAAGTTGACACGGTTGCATTAAATGCTTATGTGTTTTACTGTGTTCAGGATGAGAACCTCCACGATGTTCTTCAGCTGCTGGTGGCCCTCATGTCTGAGCACTCTGCCTCCATGATTCCTGCCTTTGACAAGAGGAACGGCATCCGGTAAGATCTGAGTTCACTCCACACACACACACAGTCAAATTTCATTATATTTCATCTAGTCTCTGATGATGGAGTTTGCCTACATGATACAATCATGAATTATTCACGAGACTCGACATAGGAATTGCAATGATATTTTCATATTTATTTATTTTTTCTGACAAGCAGGATAAAGCTCACACCCTGCATGTCAGGCTAATGAAATATAGATGGATTTGATAGAGTTATTTGCTTTTTGAAGTTTTGGGTTTGGCTAAAAATAACTGATATGACTTTGATAAACAGCTTCATGGTGCTTTACACAATGCCATTTCCTCTCTAGTATTACTTATTATTGTCTGCCAGTTTCTAATTTTTTAGCAGCAGCCACATGATGAATTGAAAAATAAATTGTTTGGCACTTTCCCACTGGTTCTTCGTTTTTGACATGAAATGTAGTGAATTCATTCAGAATATTTCTCTTTTTAGTTTTAATTTCATTTAATTTCTTTTCAGGGTGGTGTACAAACTACTGGCTTCCAAGAGTGAAAGTATCCGGGTTCAGGCTCTTAAAGTTCTGGCATATTTCCTCAAACACTTAGGCCACAAGTGAGTGCATCCATTCTTCTCTTTCCCAGAGACATTTTCACAATGAAGTCTTCCAAGAGTCATTCTTTTTTTTCTCAAGTGTATCTGGCAAGGTAAAATTTGTGCTTGCGTAAGGACAGAGTTCTCATCAGTAATGTGTTTATGAAATTTTAAAGCTATTTTTACTATTTGAAGTAGTCTCTATATGACTCCAGGGCTTTTGGTACCTATAGTGAGATAATCTACCCAGAAGCCTTTTTTTTAACTAGTGTGTGATTATGTATGCTGCTATTTGTAAGTGTGTATATATCTACATATGTAATTTTAATTAATTCATTATTATCAATAATAATGTTATTAAGTTTAATGAAGTCCCCAATGCTCACTAAGGCTGCATTTTTGATAAAAAATACAATAAAAACAGCATATTGTGAAATATTATTACAATTTAAAATAACCGTTTTCTATTTGAGTATATTTTAAAATGTAATTTATTCCTGTGATGGCAAAGCTGAATTTTCAGCATCATTACGCCAGTCTTCAATGTCACATGATCCTTCAGAAATTATTCTAATATTCTGATTTGTTGCTGAAGAAACATCTTTTATTATTATCAATGTTGAAAACAGTTTTTTCTGCTGCTTCTTTATTTTGAATTATTTCAAACATTTGACCACTAGTGTATTCTACAATATATATTTGTAATCATTAGAAATAGTTTACTATTGTATACTTTTATTGATATTGAAGATAAAAATATAATTTAATATAAAAAGTTAATTTTTTTTATTAAAACGTATATTTAATAATCTACGAGGGTATGCATATTTTGATCTAAAACCAGTTTTCTGTCATTTTAGGTGTCTTTTATTTAGGTTTAAAAACTCGATGATGCATGAACCACAATATACTATTATTCATAAAAAATTAAGTTCGCTGGCATCGTGCAAATATGTACAGCTCACATTATTGTCAAAACATAAGATCAAAAAAACTTTTATTCACTCTGGATTCTGATGAAGAAGGGCCAGGGAGTTGAGATGAAAACATGCATCGGGACTCATGTCATTTGCATTAATGGACGCAACGTGTGGACCATTGGCGCTCAGTAAATCATAATCAATTATCTTGCAGTTATGGTCTGTTTGCATACATTAAGGCGTTTATTTGGCCCTCACATGTATAATTAGGTAAAGCATTTGGGTACAGCTTCTTCTGGGAATTTGCCACTGGTCTCTTGATGTTTTACAGTATAGTGGTTAAACATGAGCTAAACTGTGTTTGTGTAAATCCAACGGACAATCTTGGTCTCATTATATCTATTTTGTTCCAGCTTAAATAGTCACGTTCTATTTGATGCTGAACTTAATGCTGTTAGCGCTGGCCTTTGTAATTTTGAGCGGAATTGCTACAATTTGATGATGCTTTTGTTGTTATTAATATTGTTTATTTAATAAATATTATGTTTATCTAAAATGCAGTATTTAATAATAGTATTTAGTAGTGGGGAAGGCAGTGTGTGTTTTTGATGGTTGTATGTTATACATTGTAAGAAACTAATGTTTTAATGTGAATATGAGATTGAGCTGAAGAATGAATGCTGTGTCAGATAAAGGTAATCACACTCGCTCAATCTCTCTCTCATAATATTCTACTCCACATAATGCACAGCTTTTAATATAGTAATACAATAAGATTTCAATGAAGCAACTCAACGTTCCTTCATTACTAGCTCTAAAGTGACGTTTTGGATCACTGGTTAAACTGGTCAGCTGAGGAGTTTGAATCTGTGCGGAAGAAATAGTTTCACCAAAAAGCGGGTTTTTAAAGTTTGCACTCTGTTGTTGTTTCTTAGGTGTATTACATACTTGTGCGGTCGGAGCTTTGATGAAACGCAATATCACAATCGTAGTCGTGGTAATATGGTCCTAGGAAGGTACGCTGTATTACCTACGGCGAAATCACATAGCTGTGCCGATATACAGCTCATATCACACTGCTGCTTGTGGATATGCTTTTACTTATATATATATATATATATATATATATTATATATATATATATATAGATAATATCAGTGAATTAGTAGTGAGGGGTACGTGATACGTGAAGCTTCCCTAAGTTTCCCTTAAATTAACACTTAGAAAAATATAAAGGCCATCTGAACTGTTTTTAGAGCTTTACAAGCCCAATGACATTTGCAGACTTGTATTGCTGTTAGCCTAGAGTGCACATAAAATCCACATTTGCTTTTTGTCATAATAGTGTACCATGTCGTTGAGTGGTTACCATCCTGCATGCTCACAAGCACTTTAAAACATACTCTTTTCTGGTTGTCATTTTACTGTACAGTCCCCATTTGTCTGTACCTGCTGTTGGGCAGGACTGCATTTAGGAGGCTTAGCATCCTGACAGTGCCTCAGCATGATGCGCTGCTGGATAGTTTGTGATTGTGAAAATCACAGCTCTCCCAGTATGAGACCGTAAAGGTGGCTGCTTCGTTATTCTGTGGGAAAAACTGAAGGTACCTGACACCATGCAAAAGGTGCCAAGCTCAGTCGCCATTAAGGCCTGTTCCTGCTAGCTTGACATTAGCTGTGAGGTGTATGAAAGTTTGCATTCTAACTACAGTATGTTTTCTGTTTGTGTGTGGTTTGTCACAGGAGGAAGGTGGAAATAATGCACACAAACAGTCTCTTCACACTTCTTGGAGAACGACTCATGCTGCACTCCAACACACTGTCGATAACTACGTATAATACACTATATGAGGTAATCTAAAATTTGGTTAAATGGCTATGTCCGGAGCTAATGGTCTAGGATGTAGCCTTACAGTTAAGCTAAAATATACAGCTTGATATAAAAATATACAAAACTAAAATATAAAACTACTAAATATACTGTTTAGATATGAAGTAAAACTCGTTGGTGCTTAATTTATATGTATATACATTTATATTATTATATTATATTATATTATAATATAATAATGGGTATTTATTGAAATGTAAACGTTGAAGGTGTGTTTTAAATGTAAAATATTTTTAAGAAAAGGTGTGGTGTCCGAGTGTTTTTATATTAGAACTATGACATTCAGGAAATGTTAAGTTATATTTTAATGTTATTAATAAACTAATGTTCAAAAATTGATATTAAATGACGACAGTTTTTTCCACGTTTTAAAAAAATAGGTCTGTGAGTGCTTAAGCTCAAGGCTGCCTTAGTGTAATCAAAAATCCAGTAAAAAGAGTAATATTGTGACATATTATTACAATTTAAAATAAATGTTTGCTATGTTAATATTTTTTCAAATGTAATTTATTCCTGTGAGGGGCATAAGCTGGGATAAATGAAATTAGCTCTAGGCAGCCATTATTCCAGTCTTCAGTCAAATGATCCTTCAGAAATCATTCTAAGTATATGATTTTGGTTGCTTAGACATTTCTAGATTATCAATATTTTAAACATTGTGTGGTGCTTAATATTTGGAAACCATTATATATTTTTCAGGATTCTTTGATGAATATGAATTTTAAATGTACTTTTTTAACTATGGTACGTGCTGCACTATGATCTTGTTCTTTAAAAAATTTTAGCATGGTAAAAAATAGCTCCATAATGTGCTGTTTCTAGCTAGTAGTTAACTGCAAGAGCCAGTTGACATTAACAGATTTTTGCAGATTTTAAGCCATCTTCATAAGTGATGCTTAATCTATTCCTGGAAAGTTTCATATTCATTTCATGCTGATTTATGCCGTATTTAGCCGTTTCCATGCATTCATGAGTCTCATCTGATTCGTTTCCTGTCTAGATTTTGACAGAGCAGGTTTGCACACAGGTCGTCCACAAGCCACATGCTGAGCCCGACTCTACTGTGAAGATCCAGAACCCAAGTAATTATTTCTGTCAGCTCATTTATTCTTTTTGTGGCCTGGTGCTAATACACTTACTGTCATCTGTGGAAGTTAAAAGTTTACTAGTGAATGATTAAACGTTTGCTTCTGCACATAGACTTTAGCCAGGGATGCCCGTTTCATATGCGTCAGTTAGTGAGACGGCATGCTCATTGGTTCGCAGCTGTGCCAATCAGACAGAACTAATGCATGCTCTTCTTTTGGTTGTTCTCAGTGATTCTTAAGGTGGTGGCCACACTGCTGAAGAACTCCACGCCCAGCACGGACCTGATGGAGGTGCGGCGTCTCTTCCTGTCTGACATGATCAAGCTCTTCAGTAACAGCCGTGAGAACAGACGGTGAGGGTCTCTTCTTTTCTCGACCCATCCCCCATGACAGCAATTAACCGCCTGGTGAACGAATAAGAAAAGAGAGCAGAAAAAAGAGTGACGTTTTCCCTTGTTGTTGTGTTTAATGGGCACCCCCGTGGCGCTTAATAATCCTCGAATTCTCACCGTGTTTCACTCGCAGCAGATGTTTCAGTGACACATTCGAGTCCACACCAATTTCGCTGCTGTCCTATGACTGTTGGTTTTCCTTTTCTTCTGCTGCGTGCTCCTCTGTGCCGTCACAAGTCTGGCAGTCAATCAGTCGCCCAGTGTGTGCTGAAATCTCAATTGGCTGTTATTACTACGTTTCATCATCTCCATCATTAAGGTCTACAGTGAGCCACTCAGAACTGAAAGGAAAAAGCTTTTGAGACTAGATGAAGTCATTATGTTTCCAAAGTGCTTTCCTAAAACATCTGTAAACAGTGTCTGGTAACTAGACCAGACATTTATCTTAGCTAGTAATGGAATAGTTCATCTGAAATAAAAACAGTGCCATTATTTACACATCCTCATTTTGTTCCAAGTGGCTTTCGTTCTTCTGTGAAATGCTAAAGAAATGATTATGAAGACTGTGCTGCACACTGTTCTTCATGCAATTACAGTGAATAGGGAACACGGCTTTCAAGCATCAAAAAGGATGCAGAAGCACCATAAAAGGGTTTCACACGACTCTTCTGAAGCCATTCAATAGATTTGTGTGAGTAAGTTGTTTTCCACTTATAATCTTCCCTTTCAATGAATTAATTCTGTGAAAGATCATTGAGTCAGTGAGTCAAGAATCAGTCCAGTTCTTGAACGAATCTTTCAGAGCTGCAATTATCAAAAGCATTTTAAGCCAAACGAGATCGTAGAAACCATCGGTGTCAGCAGTTACTATCATCTGCTTATGATGCTTTTAGGAAATGCAGCTCAGATCAGTTTTGTGAGCTAGTTCAGCTGATTCATTGAAAATATTTGTTTTAATAAGAGTTTGTTCACAAGCTGGGCACTGGTACTTTGCTCAAGAACTGATGAAGGAAAACTAGTGCAGATGTCAAGATTTACTGTAGATAACAAATTCAATTTTGGTTTATTCCTCACACAAACTGATAAGAGTGTCTTTGAAAGACTGAATATAATGCAGAATTAAAATGGACCTTTTTGTAAAGCCCCTTGAAAGCCTTGAAGTCCCTATTAATTTTCAGTGTAACGCAACCGTTTCAATTCTTCAAAAACTTTCCTTTTGTGTTCCACTGAAGGAAAGTTGGGTGAGTAAATTATGATGATTTTCATTTCAGGGTGAACTAATCCTGTAACGATGGTTTACATGTTGTAGCTTTTGCACTTACTAGCTGGTAGGGATTGGTTCGAAATTAAATAATCCTTACTGCAATCTTACCACCCGGAGTGTTTCAGCAAAAGGAGCAAGCTTAATTCATTCTGCTTCAGTCAAAGATCCATTTATTATATCACAATGCACTGAGAAAAAATGACTGTGAATAACACCAAGTGCTTCAGGTGTTATTCAAATAGCTGCCACTCATTCTTAGCGTTACCTCACAGATCTGAAGTTTAATGGAGGTTGGGGCTGAAATTGCTTTGTGTTACTTGTCGGTTTGTGAATTAGGTTCCAGCTTTGAGTGTCGTTTGAGGATGTTAGAAAAGATGTTTGCGGAGGAGAGGAAGGTTTTAACACGAGTGACTGCCGCGAGCTTAATCCATCTCATTTTCTGTGTGACAGGTGTCTGCTGCAGTGCTCCGTTTGGCAGGATTGGATGTTCTCTCTCGGCTACATTAACCCTAAGAACTCAGAGGAGCAGAAGATCACTGAGATGGTTTACAACATCTTCCGGATTCTTCTCTACCACGCCATCAAGCACGAGTGGGGCGGCTGGCGTGTGTGGGTGGACACACTCTCCATAGCCCACTCCAAAGTAAATAGATAGTTTTCACCAGCCGAACAACAGTGTAGTGGTAGAACTTGTGAGCTTTTTCATTGGCCAATACTGATGTGGATATCTAGAGACAGATATATAGATAGATAGATAGATAGATAGATAGACAGACAGACAGACAGACGGGTGGGTAGGTGGGTCGATGGATGGATGATGGATGGATGGATAGATAGATAGATTATGCATTAAAAGGGTCCAAATTCACTTACTTGCATTTTTATTGCAAATTATATTATCAGCATAACAATTCGGTAGATAGATAGATTATGCATTAAAAGGGGGCACATTTACTTGCATTTTTATTGTAAATTATATTATCAGCATAACAATTATAACAGTGAAAGTTGAATTAAAAAATGTACATCAGTTTGTTTTTTTTTGCATCATAATAGTCAGAGTGGTATAACTTTTTCCTTTTTTTCATTCTCAAAATTTCAGAAAGTTTGTATTTAAGAAGTCTAAACTTGTCACAACTCTGTTTGGCAGGTGACATATGAAGCTCACAAGGAATATTTAGCTAAAATGTATGAGGAATACCAGCGACAGGAAGAGGAGAACATTAAGAAAGGGAAGAAGGGGCTTGTCAGCACCATTTCGGGCCTTTCTGCCCAGGCTTCTGCCATCAAAGGCACTCTGGAGCTGGACCCGGATTCCCAAACTCAGACTCCTGAGAGTGAAGTGGATGAACCAGAGACGACAGATTCTGGGCGGAACCTATTGTCTGAAACGAAATGTTTGGATGAGGAGAACCCAGCAACAGGTGTCCATGTGGAAGCTCATGACCTGCTTGTAGATATCAAAGCTGAGAAGGTTGAGGCCACAGAGGTGAAGATGGATGACATGGATCTCCTGCCTGTAACAGAAAATGGAGGCTTGGTGGAAGTGGACTCTCTTCTGGATAACGTCTACTCGGCTGCAGTGGAGAAGCTAAACAGCAGTGTAAACAGCGTGCTGGTACCCAAAGCCACCATAGAAGACAAGAGCTCAGGTCCTCTCATCACCCTGGCTGACGAAAAAGATGCCATTCCCAGCAACAACACTTTCCTCTTTGGCACGATGGCGACCAGCTCGGGAGAAAACCTCCTTCCTGAAATGGGACCATCTGAACCTCTTCCGCTCTCAGGAGTGGAACCTCAGGTCCATACAAGCTCTAGTGCAGACCTTGGGCTTCTGGCTCTCATGACTAAGAGCTCGCAAGAGTTGGACGCTAACCCAACGACTTTGGAGGATGACCGCTTTAAGTTGCAGCCTGCTTTGAGTGGTTTTAATGTCTCTGAAGGGGAAAGCCTGTCTAAATGCCCGGGGCAGATAGAGACAGTGGCAGTAGATCTGGAGCCAGGGGTTTCTGGGGTAAAGAGCACTGCAGATGTTACCAGCACAACATCAGACACAGAGAAATCAGATGATGGCAAAGATAAAGAGGTTAAGAAGATTCAGACTACTGCTACTACACAGGTAACTATAGGTGTTGACAGTCTGTACTAGTCTGGATCACTCAATACGATTTTTTTTTTTTTAAAGAAATTCTACTCAGCAAGGATGCATCAAATTGAACATCAGTATCAGTTTTTACACAAAAATTATTAAGCAGCACAACTGTTTTTAACATTGATAATAAGAATTTTTCTTGTGCAACAAATCAGCATATTAGAATGGTTTCTGAAGCATCATGTGATGAGACTGGAGTAATGATGCTGAAAATTCAGCTTTGCATCACAGGAATAAATTACATTTTAAAATATATTAAAATAGAAAACAGTTATTTTAAATAGTAATAATATTTCACAATATTCCACAAATAGTTTGTATACGTTTGTTTTACTTATCAATTAAATAAACCCTTCGTTAGCATAAGAGACTCCTTGCAGATTATTTTATTTTATTTTAGATGAAAAATTCTAAAGATTAAATCTATTTTATTACAAAATATCTATATTTAATATGTTCTTAATGTGTTTAATATTAATATGCAACTTATTTAACCTGTTTGATTGTTTATTTAAAGTATGTGATGATTTACTTTTTTTTTTATTTTTGTTTTTTTATTTTTTTTTTTTTATTTATTATTTTTATTTTTTTATTATTAAACATTCCACCAAAAAAGGTAGTTCTTTTAACTCATTGACCTAGTAGTGGGCATTTTGTTACAGGCTTTTCAGCAAGATTTAAACAGTAAAACAATTATGAAATGGAAGAGGGAATTAAAAGGTTAATATTAAAAATATTAACCATTGTTTCAAGCCAATGAACCATTGTTTCAGCCAACTGAAATTGTAATTAGTAAATTGACCTTACCTTTATGAAAATGTCCTGAGAACACAGTTCAGCCTATCCGTTAAAATATCTTAATTGTATAGTTGACTCGTCGAAATGTATGTCATTGCGGTTTTGTTATGTCACATTTTTTATTTTACAAAATATGATGATATTGGAATTTTATGTTGTTTTATGTCGTTTGAAAGGACATAATTCATTTAAAAAAACATTCAAATTTAAGAAGGTTCATTCTTTGACATTTTTTATGCCTGCCAAACTTGCTTCTGAGGTGTTGTGTTATATATCGAGGACCCTAGAGGAAGATGCAGTCTGCAGCTTTGCAAAACCAGCTTGAAACAAAAAAAAAAACTTGCCTCAAGAAATGTCATACCTTCAACTTACAGCTGACTTTTAAGAAGATATAGGTCTTTAAAGATGTTCCCAGCATGAAGGCTTGTTTGTAGGACTATTGCAAGGATGAACACGATCTGTCCTCCATGCCATGGAAAATAACTGCAAATTTTACACACGCTTCTTTACTACACCTGTCAAAAACTATACATATTCTAAGGTGCCTTGTGTTTTAAATGCATCAGCTTTGGCTTTCAAAAACATTTGTTTGCTTTCAGAGTTTGCATGGCCGTTCTGGTAGTCATCTGGATAGAGATCAGCGAGTAGATCTGGGTTTCAGAGGCATGCCGATGACAGAAGAGCAGTGTCGACAGTTCAGTCCTGGTCCCCGCACCACCATGTTCCGTATCCCAGAGTTCAAGTGGTCCCCAATGCACCAGCGCTTACTTACAGATCTGCTCTTTGCTCTAGAAGCAGACGTACACATTTGGAGAAGGTCAGTGGCTACAGTTTACTCCGGTTGTGGAGTAGATGCCATATTTAATTTGATGCAAACAAAAACGCGGTCCTAGTGCAATCTAATTTTTAAAGACTGTGTTTTCTGGTGTTTTTTGTACTGTAGAATTACGGACTGTAATTCTATCACGAGCGGGGTTTTTTTTGTTGTGCATGTCAAAAAATGATGCCGTCTACTCTGATGGAGTCATAATTCTATAACAACAAAAATGTACTGTTATTGCAATGTAAATCTTTTTCTCTTTTTCACCCTCCTCCTACTCTTGCCCCTCACAGTCATTCGACAAAATCCATCATGGACTTTGTCAACAGCAATGAGAACATAATCTTTGTACACAACACCATTCACCTGATCTCACAAATGGTGGATAACATCATCATCGCCTGTGGAGGAATCCTTCCCCTGCTGTCCGCTGCCACCTCGCCCTCTGTGAGTGTGCCAGAGATTTGACAATACTTCCATCCAGTGGTCGTCATAGATCACTGCAAGCCAAGCTCTTCAAATATAAACATTCAAAATAACAGAATGCCTCAGGGATAGTGCTGACTCATTATATCCACTTATTCTGTCTTCTTTACTGTTGAGTGTGTTTTAACTACGTTTTTCTCTTTTACTTTATTTATTTATTTGTTTACGCAAAGAATACCAAGGTTAGTACATAGATATGAATATTTGGAATGTTCTGTGGTGCATTGCCATTATCTCTCTCATGGAATCTCAACAGTCCCTCATGACCCCCCCCCCCCCCCCCCCCCTCTCCCCCCCTCTTTTTTAAATACTAGAAAAACTTGGATATATTGACTATTATAAAACTCCGTTCACAGGATCTACATTCTATTTAGTAGTTTTCATTCCGAATTTGCTTAATATGTCTTGTGATTTTAGTCTAACCTCAATTGAAAGGTTGAGGTTTCTTTCTAATTTTTGTTTTTAATGCATTTACATATTTGAAATCAATGCTAGTTCTCAGACTTTTCAATTTTTTTGCATTTTCCACATAGCGTTCAGAAGTTTGGGGTCAGTAAGATTAAAAAAAAAAAAATTATGCTTTTATAAAGTATTGTTTTGATCAGTAAATACATTTATATCTGTAATGTTAAATAAATGATGTTCTTTTTCATTTTCTATTCTATTTTCTATTTTATTCTATTTGAAACAAAGCTATCATTGCCTACACAAAAATATTAATAATAAGAAGAAATGTTCTTGAGCATCTGATTTCTGAAGGATCATGTGACACTGAGGATGAGTAATGATTCATCTTTGCTATTACAGGATTTATATTAGATTAAATTATTAATTCGATTATTAGATTAAACAATTTTAAATGGTAATAATGTCACAATACTACAGTTTTTACTGTGTTTTTGATTAAATAAATGCAGCCTTGGTGAGCATGAGACTTCTTTCTACCCCAAACTTTTGAGTGGTAGTGTAGCTTGGTCACAGAGGTGTTTGAACTCATTTTTCTTAGATTAATACTTTCAATGCTCCACATCTAAAAAAAAAAGCCTATCACTGCCAATCCTGCATCCTAGAAAGCATCTGCCAAAGCTTTGCATGACCCATCTCATCCTGTTTCAGGATGTGCTGTATTGTGTCACATTTTACCGGCTACACCTCATTCTCAGCCTGAATGTTCCACTTTTGTGCTGAAGATAATGACTGATCATTGTTATGAAAAAATGTGCTAACAGACTTGTGATATCAGACTGCACCCTTTGCGCTCTTGATTATTGTGTGCGTCTGTGTCAGACTGAAATGGAAGGCATCGAGGCGACGCAGGGCATGTCGTCTGAGACGGCCGTGATCTTTCTGACCCGGCTGATGTCCATGGTCGATGTGCTGGTCTTTGCGAGTTCACTCAACTTCAGTGAGATTGAAGCTGAGAAAAACATGTCCTCAGGTGGACTAATGCGACAGTGCCTCAGACTAGGTGTGTGTATATGTGTGTGTGTGTGTGTGTGTGTCAAGACACATTTTAAAGAAGAAAACACCTAAAGCCATTTAGCATACATTTCCTTTATGCTGAACACCTTTAGACTCTTCCAACCAACTTTCTGACTTTATTCTTCAGTCAATTTATCAGTTTAAAAAAATATTTCTTTTTTAAAAAGCATTTTAATCTTGTATTTGTATACTCTTGTATTTAAAATGGTCCAGTATATTTTTGGTCAGTATCACAAATTTGCTTTTATGATTAAAGACTTAGAAATCCTAAATGTTATTGCAGAATTTAAATTATTAATTTAGTCATATTTTCCTTATTTTTTCCTTTAGTATAGATTTTTCATTATATTATATTATATTATAAACTATAGTCCATTTTCACCACACAATATACAGTGGTACGGAAAGTATTCAGACTCCCTTACATTTTTCACTCTTTGTTATAATTGCAGCCATTTGCTAAAATCATTTAAGTTTTTTTTTTTTTTTTCCTCATTAATGTACACACATCACCCCCTATTGACAGAAAAACACAGAATTTTTGACATTTTTGCAGATTTATTAAAAAAGAAAAACTGAAATATCACATGGTCCTAAGTATTCAGACCCTTTGCTCAGTATTTAGTAGAAGCACCCTTTTGATCTAATACAGCCATGAGTCTTTTTGGGAAAGATGCAACAAGTTACTCACACCTGGATTTGGGGATCCTCTGACATTCCTCCTTGCAGATCCTCTCCAGTCTGTCAGGTTGGATGGTAAACGTTGTTGGACAGCCATTCTTAGGTCTCTCCAGAGATGCTCACTTGGGTTTAATGTCGGCTCTGGCGGGTTTGGGCCTTCAAGAACAGTCACAGCGTGGTTGTGAAGCCACTCCTGCGTTATTTAGCTGTGTGCTTTAGGTCACTGTCTTGTTAGGGAAGGTAAACCTTCTGCCGTCTGAGGCCCTGAGCACTCTGGAGAAGGTTTTTGTCCAGTATATCCCTGTACTTGGCCGCATTCATTCATCTTTCCCTCGATTGCAACCGTCGTCCTGTCCCTGCAGCTGAAAAACCCCCACAGCATGATGCTGCCACCACCATGCTTCACTTTTGGGTCTGTATTGGACAGGTGATGAGCAGTGACTGGTTTTCTCCACACATACTGCTTATAATTAAGGCCAAAAAGTTCTATCTTGTCTCATCAGACCAGAGAATATTATTTCTCACCATCTTGGAGTCCTTCAGGTGTTTTTTAGCAAACTCCATGCGGGTTTTCATGTGTCTTGCACTGAGGAGAGGCTTCCGTCGGGCCACTCTGCCATAAAGCCCCGACTGGTGGAGGGCTGCAGTGATGGTTGACTTTCTACAACTTTCTCCCCTCTCCCGACTGCCTCTCTGGAGCTCAGCCACAGTGATCTTTTGGGTTCTTCTTTACCTCTCTCACCCAGGCTCTTCTCCCCCGATATCTCAGTTTGGCCGGACGGCCAGCTCTAGGTAGGGTTCTGGTCGTCCCAAACGTCTTTCCTTTTAAGGATTATGGAGGCCCAAAAAAAAAAAAACTGTGCTCTTAGGAACCTTAAGTGCAGCAGTAATTTTTTTGTAACCTTGGCCAGATCTGTGCCTTGCTACAATTCTTTCTCTGAGCTCTTCAGGCAGTTCCTTGACCTCATGATTCTCATTTGCTCTAACATGCACTGTGAGCTGTAAGATCTTACATAGACAGGTGTGTGGCTTTCCCATTCAAGTCCAATCAGTATAATCAAACAAAGCTGGACTCAAATGAACGTGTAGAACCATCTCAAGGATGATCAAAAGAAATGAACAGCACCTGAGTTAAATACATGAGTATCACAGCAAAGGGTCTGAATACTTAGAACCACGTGATATTTCAGTTTTTCTTTAATAAATCTCCAAAAATGTCAACAATTCTGTGTTTTAATTCTGTCAATATGGGGTGGGGGGTGCTGTGTGTACTTATTGATGAAAAAAAATTAACTTAAAGTTTTAGCAATGGCTGCAATATACCGAAGAGTGAAAAATTTACGGGTCTGATACTTTCCGTACCCACTATATATATCTATATAATTTTATATTAAATTATTTTATCATGTATAGCTATAAACAAGGAAGAATAAAAAAGTTTTTTTGTTCACATAGTCAATATCACCAATTTGCTTTTAGATGAAAGACTTGAATCTTTAATCTTAAAGACAATTTTGCCCATGTGAACTTTTTAGCATAATGTTTCTTCTTGGCCTCGTTTTCCCCCCCTTTAGAACTTACTATTTATTTGTTATTTTTTTCTAGGACACATGTTAAGACCATAACCAGAGAAAAAAAACCCCAGACGTTCACTAAATTTCCTATGACACACTTCCACAATTTTTTTTCCCACAATTTAATCGTTTAGTGCTGTACAAGACAAAAAAATAGAGAGAGACAGGGTTTAAAACACAGTACTCAATGTTACACGCATGGATTGCTGCTTTAAGGGTCAAAGGGGCCCATATAGTGGAACACTATATTAATCAACCACACCTAAGGAATCACAACATTCATTTAAGTTTTATTTTATTTAAATTTTATTTATTCGCTCTTTGTCGTTTTTCTGCATTTTATATTTTGTGTTCTTTCTTTCTCTCTGTCTCAGTATGTTGCGTAGCTGTGAGGAACTGTTTAGAGTGTCGTCAGCGTCAGAGGGACAGAATTCTGAAGTCCACCCTGTCCTTCAGTAAGTCTCAGGAGGGCCTGCAAGGCGTGTCCATGGCCAGCAAGGTACCCACTTTACTGTTATACTGCATCCAAGCACTGTACACAGTTTCTGTAATCTCACTATGCAGTTAGGGTAGCGTTCTTGTTGCAAGTGTTTTATACACAAGTAAGTTGATATCTATAATTTATATAATTTAAATAACCTGAAAAATACTTGAAATGTATGTAGCTTATGACACAACTACTTAAGTCATTGTTTTAAGATTTATTTTTTATATAAATGCGTAATGAAATTGAACTAATCTACTCTGTGTTCAAGCCATCTTAAAGACTGAAAGTACAGTATGTTGTGTCTTGCCACATTCGTTTTTTTCCACAAAATATAACATTGTCACGTTATGTGTGATTTGCGCTGTGGGTATGGTGTGAATTTGTAATTGAGATCTGCAGTGTGAGAACTGTTAAATTAAATTAAAGTGTTAAATGTCTGTTTGAAATGTCTGCTTTTCTTGCCTTAGACCACCATAGAAAATTTTCCAAGTAATGTTTCTCCAATTAAGGACCCGGACCGACTTCTGCAAGACGTGGACATCAACCGCCTGCGAGCTGCTGTCTTTCGTGATGTTGTGAGTTAATGTCAAATCGTCCTCAAATGCCCTTTGAAAGAAGTGTACACACTGTAGACCAGTGGTTCTCAAACTTTTTACAGCGGCGTACCCCCTGGGGCATTTAACATTCTTCTGCATACCCCCTCTCTTCCACTTAGACCGCAGTCACACCTTTTCCATTAAAGGACAATATTTGCCCCCTAAATTTACTTTCCAGTGCATTTTTTATCTTTATAAATAGAGCAAATATTTTCTGCCTTATAAGTGGATGTCATTGTTTTATGTTTTTCTTAACATTCCGTAAGTGAATCTGAATATAATATAAGCATAAATGATGGCAAATCGAAGTGATACTTGTAGATTTCAAAATAAAACCGCCAATAGGTGGCGTCAATTCCCTTCTTAATGAGTCAGGCGTCACGTCATTCATTCAGTAACAAAGCAAAATGCTGTAGTTATGAATGGGTTATTAATCACTGACTCTCCAAATCGTTCAAAGCCGCAGATTTGTTCACTAATGAAACAGAAGCACAGATGATATGGATTTTGTTGGAACTATTATTTCAGTGAGAAATAGAACAAGCATGACAATATTCTGTTTAAAATGTAGGCTACATTTAAAATGTAAAATGTTCACTTAACATTACCTTTTTTTATGTTGAACTGTTGTAAAAAATGAATGGCACATTTGCCATCATTTGTGTATTCAGGGTAATTTTCATTCTTGCTCGTATCTTAAAAATGAAACAATAACATGCACAGAGTGTGTCTGTATCGAAGAGTTTAAATCGATCTCAGTCCGTGTCAACATTTGCTCTTCATGCTATTAAGTGAAGATCTACTTTAAGATACATTGAACAGCAGCGCGATTTGCTAAAGCAGCATATTCAGCAGGCATCCTATCACGTGCATGCTGCTTGTGTGGATGCAGTCAGTTTTGCCTGCAAAAGATGAGGTAAGCTGATTGGATATCATGTATTTGACCGTTTACGGCACTCCCGTTTTCCTGTTTTTACATTAGAAGCGGCCTTTTGCTTGTCAGAAATACATGTTCGGTTTTAATGTTACTTTAAGTTGGGGTAGAATTAAATGAATGCCAAAACTCAGAATTTTGTTCGCGTACCCCCCACCGTCATCTCACGTACCCCCAGGGGTACGCGTACCCCAGTTTGAGAACCACTGCTGTAGACGATGTAAACATGTAGACATACACACAAATCATACACACAGAATCTTTTGGTTCATATGGTCAATATATCACAAATTTGCTTTTATGATTGAAGTAGAAATCACAAATGTTGAAGTAAAATTTACATGATTTATTTTGTACTTCGCCTGTTTTTTTTTCTTTAGAACTTATATTTTATAGTACTTAATACTTATTATGCGTATATAAGTTATATTTTATAAGTAATAATTAAATTATTTAGTTATTTATTTAAAATTTTATATATATTTTCAGGTTAATATTAGATTTTTAATTACAGATTGTTTTTGTTCATTTATTTTTCTATCACCATTTCAGAAATGTCACTCTGTAACTCTGCACTAACAAAACATAATCAGTTCAGAGTAGCATTTCTGCTTTGCGTGACATGTTTTAGTCGCATATTGACTCTTCTTCATACCATTAGCTCAAACCCTCTCCATTGCGAGTAAATCACTCGCATATGCGACTAAATCTTTACTCTGGGTGACTAAATGATGTCTATTGTTTGCCATTGGCTAATAAATTCTTAGATTGTACATGCCAGTATGTGTGTGAGAGGCGTTACCAAGTTTTAGTTCTAATCACTAAATCTATCATTAAATAGTGCTTAATTATAATAATATCATAATATAATGCTTGATTAGCTGAAGTTAAGAGTGCACATTCAGTCATTTAAGAAGCTGTTCCATTTTACAAATATAAGCTGATTGGGTGAAATCATTTGTGTGTGTGTTACCTACTTTGCTCCTTTGAGTACAAATTGTCCCCAAATTATGTTAGGCCTGACAAAATCGGCAAAAATCTTAATTTGTGGATGTCCTCATTTGTAAATCTGTTATAAAAATAAAGTTTTTTTTTTTTACTTTTAAAATTTTTTAAAATGCAGAGTTTTCTGTGAGGGGTAGGGTTAGGATTGGGTTTAGGTTAAAAAGTGTATAACTATCTGTATATAAAAACAATAGAAGTCTATGTAATGTCCCCATTTAGATAGCTAAGTAAACGTGTGTGTGTGTGTAAAATAGTATATCAAGTCTGGTGACTAAAAAATTTACTAGCCAATGGCGATAATATTGCCAAGGTGTGCGTAGATTGTTTTAAGCTGCTATTTTGTTGTGCTCCACAGGATGACAGTAAGCAGGCCCAGTTCCTGGCTCTCCGTGTTGTCTATTTTCTCTCGGTGCTGATTGTGTCTAAGTACCGGGACATAATCGTGGAACCCCGAGGCTAGATGGCAGGTCTATCAGCCAATCAGGAAGAGGCATTCGGCAGGAGATATATTCCCCCACCAGCACAGGTGTTGTAGTGGCTAATGTATTATTTGTTGGCATTGCTTAATGCACTTATTGATATATATTTACAATAAGCAAAAAACTTGCTTTGCATTGCTTATTTGCATTACAAATGTCTTCTAATACCATTAGCCAGGTAGTTTGTGTGTGTGTGCGTTTACACAATATATTGGAAAAAAATGTAGGTCTCCACAGAGTCTGTCTCAAGCTGGTGTCAAACACATTTCTCTTCACCACCTCCCACATCTATTATTCATAACCTTCACTAATTATCCCACATAAAATTAAACATGCAGCCCTTACAGAATTCTTGAAGGATATCACTGCTGGCTGTGTCTGTAAAACAGTCGCAAAATTGGATTAATGTCCAGTAGTTTGAAGGATGCATCAAATAGCTATTGGAAATGTAAGATGTGTTCATTTCTGACTGGGTTTTGTTGGGAAAGTATAGTGAAAAGAATAGTGAGTGAGAAAGAGAAGAAAGAGGATCCATGAAGAAAGAGCATGCAGAGGCAGGGCAGCGCTGCTATTTCCAGCCCCATCTGTCAGTGCCCATTAGGAAAGCAATCCACCTGAGGAGAATGGGATCATATAGGCTGAGGCACTACGCTGTGTCGCCCTCATAAATTTCAGGGAAGAAAGGCTATGAATAGGAATTTTTCCAAACAGGATGTAGCAGGCCATTGTCTGCACTCAAATCAGCATTCAGACGTACTTTATAGCTGAATTGGGCCCCGTTGACCTTGCTAAAGGCTCTTGATGAATATCACTGAAAAATGCCTAACATCTGGAGAACAACTGGATATAGACAAGCAAGAGTTTGGATATTGAGTGGTCTTGTCTGCAAGGGCTTGATTTTATTATATAGGATGAAAGTGGATGCATGCTGAAGAGTCTTGACAGCAAGTATTTTTGAAGGACAGAAATGCTGTCATTGTGCTCAGATGGTATGCAAATCAGATATTTGGATCAGAGATTTAAAAATGTTTTAAAGCAAAATTTAAAAAAATCATTTCTGATTGACCTTTCACCACACACACACACACACATATATATATATATATCCTCTCTATAAAAATATGTATATAAATAAATATACATAAAATAATATTTAATAGAATTATAAATACATTTTTACGTATATATACATATGTGTGTGTGTATGTATATATCCCATTTGCACTTATATATTGTTGCTCTTTTGTTCGTTTTTGACTGCTTTTATTGTCCTCATTTGTAAGTCGCTTTGGATAAAAGCGTCTGCTAAATGACAAAAACATAAAAATAATTTATTTAAATATTGCATATCTCAACTTATTGTAACTGTGTGTATGTGTGTGTTATATACAGGATGGACGGACAGACAGACAGACAGACAGACAGACAGAGACAGACGACAGACAGACAGACAGACAGACAGACAGATAGATAGATAGATTGATTGATTTATTGATTTTATCTTTGATCTTTATGAAGTATTAAGCTGTCATCTGATGTGGTTCTGAGTGATACTGTAATGTCAAAAATTTGATAAAATAATGATAAAAACCTATTAATTCTAGTGATCATTTTCTAATAATCTCTGATTTCTATTATATTTTATTAATTTTCTACACTGCGCTATATAATCCTCAGAGCACCCATCAGCCCTCTCTGACAGTCGCAGGGATGCCGTTAGTGTGCTGGAGGAGTTCCGTCAGAAGTCATCCCTCCCTCACTCTGACTCAGGACTGGGTGACGAGCAGTTGTCCAATGTGATGAACGGGGCCGACCTGGACCTCGCCATGGGTGGTCCGAACGGCATGAGCGGCCTGTTCTGCACACTGTCATCAGAGGCCAGGTCACAGGAGAGCCTGACTGAGCCATCGATTGTGGATCACCTCAAACCTGCCTCCATCTCCAGCATCAGCCAGTCCAACAAAGGCATCAATGTTAAGGAAATCCTGAAGAGCCTGGTAGCAGCTCCTGTGGAGACCACAGAGAGCGGGCCAGACACCCTGCCCTACCCTGACCACCAAGCCATGAAGAGGGAAGCCCAAGCCATGTTACCCATGCAGTTCCATTCCTTTGACAGGTACCATCTTCTCATTGTCACAATGCAAACATTTTGAGGAGTCTTTGACAAAGTTTTAAATGAATAGTGTAAATTTAGTACAAGTTTAATTGAAAGCATTTGTGGCATAATGTTGATTATAAAATTAAGTTCTACTTGTCCCTCCTTTAAATAAAGCAAAGATCTAGATGACAGTGTAGAGCTTACAATATAAGTGAATGGGTGCCAATTCATAAACTTTAATATGCTCACTGTTTCCATTGTATAACCACACGACATAAACAATATGCATATTAACATGATTTCAGTGTAAAAAGAAAAATAATCCTTCATTAACCTTTTCTGTGTAAGGTTATATCCAACTTTTTTGCTGACAAATAAAATGCCTGTTAATTTAAGTGCTTTTTATACAATTCTAACTTTTCTTCTTTTTTTTAAGAAGAAAACTTTATATTTTGTCATAGTAAACACATGTTGTGTGTTGAACCAGGAATAATCCTTTAAAGGTCCACCCAAAATTGAAAATTCTGTCATCATTTACTTACCGTCACGTTGTTTGAAACCTGTGTGACTTTTTTTCTTCTGAAAACCACAAAATAAGATGTTTTGAAGAATGTTGGTAACCAAACGGTTCCTGTTCCCATTGACTTTCATTGTATGGATAAAAAATATATAATGAAGGTCAGTGGAAACCTGAAGTGTTTAATTACCATCATTCTTCAAAATATCTTCTTTTGTGTACCGCTGAAGAACTGAAGTCATTCCGATTTGAAACGACATGAGGGTGAGTAAATGACAGAATTTTGCTGTAACTGTGATGAAGTGTAATGATATGAACCTCCACCAGGTGGCAGCAGTATACATCAGCATGGGTGCCAAATGTGAAATCATGTGGCTTTACCATGATTTAATGTTTTTTTTTGTCACCAATAGCACTACAGTAGCCCATTTACTGTAGATGTATATGTACAAGGTCCTTAAAAGTACAGTGACCTTTTCTGTGTGCCTGCGATCCCTTCCGTGCCTTTGAACACTACACAATACATTACAGTCAAACCATTGAATTCTTGGATTAGTCTTTTCCCCAAGGAATGGCCATAATGATTTTCTTGGTCATAAGTAAGCCATAACTCACTTTAAATTCCCCATATTTTCTATCATGAGGAATTGCTGTGTTTGAAAATGTCTCAGAGATGTGCTTGAGCATTTTGTGACGTGTTTACATTCCAAGGCCAGATAAAATCTCAGCGTGATTTGTCTCTGCTCTTAACACATGTCTTCAGTTTTGCTGCAAAGCTGTTGCTGTTCATGGCTGGCCAAAATCAACATATGTAAACAGAAATTGTGTAAATGGAAAAGATGATATATATATATTTTTTTGATAATAACCTGTTCACTTTGGCTAAAAATGATCTCCAGCTGGATGGGAGGAGGGTTTCGCTGCCTTAAACACTTAATAAATATCTGTCTTGGATAGCATGCATGAAAATTTGTTCATGAAATAAACCATGTATATATATCATATAAAATGTATTATACTGTAATTATATATAATAATATATTTAAATATTAAAAAAATAGTTTAAAAAACAAAAAAATATATATATATTAGGGGTTGAATGACTTCTGATTTTTTTTAAAGTCGACTTTTATGTTATGAAATTCGAGTCGAAGTCGACTAGTCGCTGATGACGTAATTAATGAACAAATAAGTCTGGGGCTGTGACAAACACCTTGTGCTTAGTTATGGCATATGACACAGCGCTGCCCACGTGGCTATTGCTCCTTTAACAGCTCATTTTTAGCAGTTCTTTTGTCTTTGGGTCGTTATATTTCTCACAGATTTCTGCTCGTTCTAATTCAGATACAGATAAAGTAGCACAGTAAATATTACATTAATATGAATGCATTAGTGTGAGCGATTTGCGTGTGTGAATTAATTCTACCTGGCTGTGTCTCTCTACTAGTAGTGAAGCGGTGGGATTTAGTTATTAAGAAATATATGCTTGACCTTCCAGTTTCTAAGCTATTTTATTGAGAAATCACAGAACAGTGTTGACAATACATTTCCGCGCTGAATGATTCTGTGTGCGCGCGATCTGCGCGTGATGTACAGCTACTGTCTGTAATGTGTGTGCGTTACAGTGCAGCAGCGCATTAGATTAGAACGGGATTAATTTACCTGTACAATAAACTGTTTAAAATGTGCATTCTCTTGTTCAATTTCGAGCGTCCAGTAATATAATCACACGTTTTTTGTAGCGCTTTCAGAGTATGCATTTATTTTGTCATTTTAACTGTTTGGAAACGGGGCGTAAATGTGGAAGTCCTTCAAAGATTTATTATCCTGTTGTGCCCTCTAGGGCCCTTTTCACAAGACTGTGATGACGCATTTAATGGTCATCAGCATTGTAAATCCTCGAAAGTTTTTCATATTTGTATTTTAAAAAAAATGTATGTACACAACACTTTGTATTATATCACCTTTGCATCAAATAAAAAAAAAAACAGTTAACAACACTAATGCGAGGGTGTTTCTAATGCAGCGTCTCTGGGAGGACTGTATCTATTATTATATTAGTATATATATTATTAATAAATGTGGTAGTGTGTTGTGTGTGTGTGTGTTTATATATATAAAATATATATATCAGATATAGATATATTATATATGAATGGGCACATAAATTTATGTTTCTACCATGTTGTAGAATGTATAGAATTATAAATTTTTACAATATTATAATTTTTAATATATTAATTGTATATTAAATTCAATTTGCAATACATTAGACATGCATATATATTTTTTTGGCGCAAATGTCCCCAACAATCAATAAAACATTAATTCCAATAATTCAATATTCTATTAACCTTAAATAATTTGTAACCATTTTTACATCTTGAGTTGTTCATACATAAAATGCTTTTGTTTTAGATGCTGTCAATATGCTAATACTTAGTGTCTATACAAGCATGCAAAAATCTGTTGTAGAACCACAATTTACACACATATACATTTGTTGCCAGTATTTTTTGTATTATCAACAAATTACGTGTCAGTAAACATGTTTGACAATGGTTGGTAGTTTTATTTATTATTTATTTTTATGTCAGCTAGATATCTAAGCGGGCAGTTAATTTATTTAGTTTTTGCCAGATTAAGTTACAATGTGTGCCTGACTTTATGTTGAGCACAAGAGAAGATATTTTGAAGAATGTTAGTTATCAAATAGTTGACGTAGCCATTGACTTCCATAGTAGTCAACGTCAATTGTTTGGTCAACATTTTTCAAAATATCCTCTTTTGTGTTCAGCAGAAGAAAGAAACTCATACAGGTTTGGAACAAGTGGAGGGTGAGTAAATCATTTTCCTTATTCATTTTCTTTTTTGGGTGAACTATCCCTTTAAAACTATGGCTCCTGTGAGACTAGGCCCAAATAATGTGCCTCTCCCTGCTTAGATATTGAGTCATGGGAACAATGGATCTGTAGTAATGTGTGCAACCGCCACAGATGAGGTGTGCCTGCTGACTAGTAAAGGTGGTGTGTGTGTAGATGAGTTTGTGAGTGTTAGGGAGGGTCTCCGGGGCGTTGATGATAGATTAAACAGAAGCGCCCCACCATGCCCCTAGCTCCCCTCCTGTCATCCTCACCCCTCAGCACCCTAATAGAGGCTGGCATGCAGAAATGAGTTGCCATGGCAGAGTGTATTATTTTTGAAATGCTTTCACACAGGCGGCCCGCAGACGCCGGGACGTACTACTCACTCCCGCATGCTTTAATGTCATCTGCCGGCCTTGAAATTGCTGTGTCTAATTGTTTGCCACCTGCCACCAAATGAGCTGCCAGACGTGGACAGGCTTCTTGGATTGTCTGTCAGAAGCTCAATAGATAGGGAGTCACAAAAAAAAAGCCTCAAACACAGGAGAGATCAGGACGACTCGCATATCACAGTTTTTCTGGGACTTTCCAAAGGTGAATTTTTTCAATTAGTATTGAATAACCAGGAAGCTGTGTTTGCAGATGGGGCCGGCACCATGAAGGACTTGCTTTAGTCAATTTAAATCAAGGAGAAACACTTTAATACATTAACATCAGTCCGTATCAGTGCTAATGGATGGTATGCTAATAAACTGAGTGATACAAAATAAGTTTGCCATTATATGAGACCAACACATATAGTTATTGTTAATGTTCATTTATGCACTGAGACTGTTTGCAATCCTAATAGCCATTTCAAATAAAACATATAAACTATTTGCATCATTCAAAGTCTACCCGAGGTTAATCTGTGCTTTATTCAAAGTAAGTCAGTTTTAAAAATCCTATTAATAAAATATGCACAGGATAATTCATACATCATTCACAAGCTCCCAGCCAATGAATAATTAATGAGGAGTGCTGATTAGAAGCTTGTTTATCAGTCTAATACTATCAGCTCTACCTGTCAAATACCTGCAAGAAGCCAACATGTTATGAAAAGCATTGCTTTGCGGATCTTAATGTTCAAAACTGTTGCAAACTGAGGTTCAAAGTCATAATTCTATGTTGACTTTACAGTAGTATTAGAATGTCCATGTTACACATATTACTGATATGTTTAATTTATATGAACTCAATTAATAATAATTTTAGTAGTAATTATTAATATAAAGTGCTTTTGAATGTTGTTTCTTTCTTTCTTTCTTTCAAAATAAATGCATCATCTTGGGTGAGCATAAGAGACTTATTAAAAATACTTTTAAAAAGTCTTACAGGCCCCAGACTTTTAAACAGTAATGTATGTATTTGCATCTACAAGGATAATTCCTCATAACTCATAAAGACAATGGTACACATGTATGATTTTAAGGGTCTGTTATTCTCTGTTTGTAGTGCTCAAGGGGAAGCATGTGTCACAGAATGTTTTTGCTTCCTCGCATGCGATCTATGAGAAACTCTCTGTGTCACGCCAACATGTTAAAGAGAGCGTGCCGTCGGGACGAGTGACAGTATCCCAGACAAGTGCTCTAATGGCTCCATCCTCTCTCTGTACAGTGTCTGCTCCGAGGTCACATTGTGCGGCATCAGGAGGCTTAGCAGGTGACATTAGAACCACCGAAAACATGCAGATCTCTGTATCGGCCAGCATCTTGAACCACGTCAAGTCGTGATAAAGAAACCAGACCGATATACACACCAACAAAATATCATTCCATCTTCCAAAGCACTTGACTCTGTCATGTTTATAATATCAAACTAATCCTCTCCTGCTCTTTGCTATCCGGCTAAGGTGGGTTTCCGTGAATCTGCGAAGCTCCAGAATGTCTGTGAAGACATACAGGAGATTATCGGCGAGGTCAAGAGTTTAACACAAACTCCTGATCCTGCTCGTCTCCAGCACTATTTTCATCTCGTTAGACTGTTGCCTCTGGAAACCATGTGATTTCCTTTCACATCTATAAATAAGCTGGACAAAAGGCTAAATATAATTTCTTGAAGGCATAATTAAGTTGATTAGTATATTCAGGCCCTTTTTAATGGTTTAATTTGTTTAGTAGTTATATTTAGAGACTGTTTCTTTAATTAGCTTTCCAGAGATTGCAGCTGGCCAGTGTTGAGAAGGTCAAAAAGGATGACAAGATGATTACTGGTATTGTGATTTTCTTCAACTGGAGGGGGTTGTTCCTGTTATGCCGTACCTTTTGAAGTACTTTCCGTAAATGTATTTTAAAATGAATATATTTATGTGTTTAAGTATAAGGATGTTCCAAACTTTCAGACATGTGATCTCGCCTTGTTCAAACACTTAAATTCATTTTACCATGACTAGAAAGAGGAGAAAAACAGAACCGGATAGACATTTTTAAATTTAATATTTTTTGTAATTTAAGAATATTTAATTGTAGTATGTAATCCAATATAGTGAGATATAATGGGGCAATGAGTATGCACTGTATTGTAGGAATAACCCATAAGGTTTTCTAAGGTGAGAACCTCAAAACTGCACCACTATAGCAACAGCAAATTTCTGCAACACACCTGGAAAGTATCTTCTGATGAAATTCGCTCCGAGTTTGACATTATGTCAAGTCACAGCAGAGGACAAACAGCAGAAAAGAGAAACATACCCAAAACCCAGCAGTCACTGCTTTTGATTTTACTGTTTGTTTGTCCTGAGCTCTCATTCTGTACAGTCGCAAGGCAAGCACGGGCCGGCAGGAGAGCAGGATGTTTACTTTGCCTGCAGGTCTTTCCCTTGCCACTGCGACCATTCAATCTATCCACTTTCATCCAGCCTGACTGGACTGTGGAAAACAGCCGTCAATCTCCCTCCAGCTTAAGCAACTGATTTCACAAGCAATTGTGTATTTATTGTTGCAGGTGAAATGTTTTTATTTTGCTTTTGTTAGATGTGTTTCTTTTTCGCTTATACAGAATCTGGAAGCTTTTGCGGGTCACTTGCCGTCCCTTCTGGGAAGTGCTTGGTAAAATCCTAGCTGGCTGCTTAGGTGTTTACACATCCGCCGATCCCAGTACATTGTTGTGGCCTGGTTACAAGAACAGTTTGCCAGCCGCATCAAATCCAAGGTACACTTAGTAAAAGATTGTGTATAATTTCTTTTCCTCCCTCTCGCAGGAGTGTGGTGGTACAGGCCAAGAAGCCTCTGTCGGTGAATACAGTGGGCAGTTCAGGCTCCAGCAGCACCCTGACCTCTGCTAGCACCCCGAACATCTTCGCTGCTGCTTCATCCGCTACGCCCAAGAGTATGATCAACACTACAGGTAAGCATTGCTCTGATTTATATCTCGTTACAACCTTACCTAACCTCTTCTGGAATGTTGTTAATTATGGTAACTTTGTAAGGACAGAAAAGTAGATATAATGCTCACAGCTGTTCTCTGTGTCGTTAATGAGACGCTAATTTGAACGTGCAAGTGCTTAAGTGAATTTCCAGTGAAATGCACGCTCTGCTCTGCTATTCCTAGAATAATTCAAGATGTCATTCCTAAAATAATTCAAACTCAGGAAATTAGATTTGGTGATTATCTCGATATCTCCTGCAATCTTTTACTGGAATAATTTATTTAAAAATGTAAAATGGAAAACAACAAAACTAGTTTCTCACCAATAAAGTAAAAGAAGTGTCTTTTAAAATAATAAATAAATTTTACCCTGTTAAATATTTTATGATTAAATATAAAACCAATATTGATACAAGATGCTCATTTTGCCAAGTTCACACAGAAACTGTCTATAATTTATTTTGGTCATGTTTCTATACTGAACATCTATGGAAAGATATTGAAGCATTTATTAATGTAATATCCAACAAGATTTATTGGTTACTTTTAAAGATATTATTTTTGGACACTTTGATTCTGATTCTAATAAAAACAAAGCTTGTTTGGTTATAAATTTAATTTATTTTCTTGGCAAATTCTATATCCATAAATGTAAATTCACCAAAAATAAACCAATGTTTCTTGTTTTTTTTTAAAGAATTTAAAATGTATCTTAATACTATTTCATCCTCTGTAAATAAGAAAGCGAGAAGAACAACCTCAATTTGTAATGACTTTAATTTTATACTCTAATTGAAATATAAATTAATATCTTACCCTCATGTTTTTTTTTCCTTCCAATTTTTATTTTCTTTATCTTTTTCTTCTTTTTCTTTTTTCTTTTTGTTCTGTATTTTCAGATGACATTGTACATTTTGTTGTTAAATGTTGTGTACTCTATACAAAGTTGTATATCTTTATTGTTATCTTTGTGATGTTTGCATTCATAATAAAAGGGGGAAAAAAAGAAATTAGATTTGACGGCATCGGGCGGTTTGTCCACTAGAGGCCCCCCTCACTATGTATTGCTTTCTCACACTATAGAAAAAAAAAGACATGAAGATAGGATCTATATGAAATTTCAAGGTTGTTATGCAGCCACATGGAGACTATAAGGAAGTTCCTTTTCAAGCGTCCCCCTCAGGGTGCACACTGTGAACACTGTAGATTTTTCTATTGAGACTGGAGCTGTTAGATCTACCTTATTGAGTGTGAAATTGTATGTGTTTATTGCTCTAGGCAGGACATTCTGGCCTGAAAACATAATATTTGATTCTATGGGATTCATTGAAAATATCTGTAATTGTAAAATTTTTCCCCATTTGTTTATTTCATTAATTTCAGTATATTGGTAATTGAAAGCCGATTTTACGTACCTCGGCTTTGAAGGACCGATTTAAGCATCCTGCTATAATTCTTTTTGTGATATTATTTTTTTCCTTAAGAGAGGCTTTTAGTCCCCATTGTCCATCATAAACCTCACTGAGATCTGCTTAGAATGCACAAGGTACATTGATTTGGATTAAGGTTGAATCAGGCCAAGCTTTCACTTCCAGCAAAATCCATCAGAATGTCCCTCTTGACGTTTCCCCTCATCTTGGTGTATTTGCTTATGGGTGGACACTCATCTCTGACATGCCGATTGATGGCTGCATAATAGATTTCCCATCCTCAGATGTCCCGTGACAGCTTGTGGTTTCACAGGATGACAGTCCATTGCTGTGATGTATCTATCAGAAGCTCCCTGCTGCACAGGGTGCTGTGGACACTGGCTTTGACAGAGAGAGAAATAAGAGGAATGTAAGATGGTGCTTCACGTTCTCAGAGGGAGGTGAGAGTAATAGGGATGATTCTCAAAGCTTGTGCCTCTATAGTTCCCTTTCAGTCGGTCACTCTCGACGTCACGTCGGAGGACCGACGAAATTGGGATCTCGCTTAGAGGGACCAATCTACTTCGAGTGTAAACTAAACGAGCCAATGCACATTGGCATGCGATTATTGCATCCAGCTGCTGCTGATCACAGCGTGAAAATAAGTAGGCAGCCGGTGCAGCGCATAATCCGCTTTTCGCTTCGGAGCCGAGCGATCACATCGTTCCGCTCCTGACTACTCTACTGAGAGAAGAGGACTGAACGAGTTCAGCGCTCTCTTTGAGAGCTCTTTGTGTTGGCGGTACGGCGCTTCAGCGGTGGTGGTTTCCCGTGTCGAGTGGGTTGCACACATCAGGCTGCACTACACCCTGTTTGTGTTGCAGATGATCATCTCCCCTGTGCGCCTCAGCACGCTAAAATAGCTTTTTCCCCTAAAAGAGCAATTTCGGGTGCGTCTTTCTAAAGACGACGTTGCTTGGCAAACTTGACGTTACGTCTTTATTAAGACGATGTGGGTCTTGCTATAGACAACGTATCACCCGGGTGTTTCTGGATGCGGTCTTTACCTGGTGCTGGGTGATGGTCACGATTGCTGCCTCTCGTGTCTGGGCATGAAGTACGCTGAGGTGGCTTTCGTGGATGGCTCATGCTCCCATGGTGGGGGTATGACCATCTCGGAGTTGCGGACCGGACTCCGTTACCCGCAAGGGGGCAGAGTGCCCGTGCCACCGCCTAGATCTGGGGTTCCCTCTGGTGGCAGCCGGGGGCGTCCTTCTTCTAGCGGTGGGCGGACTGGTCTTACGGTCACGGTGAGGAATTCCCCTCCGGGGATGCCCAAGCCCGCCGGCACTTCGAAACCGGCGGAGCTCTCAAAAAGAGCAGGCTGTACCCTCCCGGGGGGTACCACCTGTTTCTTCCGATGCTCCCCCCGACGATCGGATGTCGATTGCAGCATCGGAGGGTGAGCCAGAGCTTTCTGGAGAGGAAGATTCGGCTGCGCTGCTCTCCTCCGGGACCGTAGCAATGCCTGGATCGGATCCAGAAATAATGGCTATGCTTTCCCGGGCCACCGTAGGGGTAGGGCTCGAGTGAAGACTTTCAACGTGTCCCGAGCCCTCAAGGTTGCACGATTGGTTCCGGGGCGGTCCGCGCTGTTCTCAGCCGCCCCGCCTCGGTTGTCCTTTTCCTTCCCGGAGGTGCATGAGGAGCTCACAGGTCGGGACGGCACCTTTTTACTGCCAGAAACTGAGTTGCTGGATCCTCCTCCCTCACCACCCTCGCTGGTGGGGCAGCTAGGGGGTTACAAGGGTCCCCCCGTGGAGCGGTCGGTTGCGATGCAGTTGTGTCCTAATACCGCCTCCAACCGGCAGGGAGAACCGTGCCTCCTCTCCCGGGTCTGTAGGTACTCGGCTGGCCAGCGATGCCTATACGACCGGTGGAGAAGCTGCCTCCGCCTTACACGCTACGCGTGATTGCAAGTGCACCAGGCCAAGGCCCTGAGGGACTTGCACGAGGGTGGTCACGACCTGGAAGTTCAGAGCGAACTCCGCACCGCGGCGGACCTCGCGCCACGAACGACAAAGGTTACGGCGCGGTCTCTGGGTCATGCCATGTCCACTATGGTGGTCCAGGAGCGCCAATTCTGGCTGTGACTGGCTGACATGCGCGAGACGGACAAGACACGATTCTTGAACGCCCCCGTGTCCCAGGCCGGCCTGTCGGCGACACGGTGGAGAACGTGCCCAGCGGTTCTCCGCTGACCAGAGCAGACTGAGGCCATCAGGTACATCCTGCCGGTGTGCAGCTGCTGCCGTTGCCGAGGGCTGCCCCCCTGCCACCGCCAAAACAAGAGCAGAGCTCCTGCGGCCTCAAGCAAAGCTGTGCCGTGGAGCCGGTCGCAGGCAGCCGCCCCGCCCGTCCAGGCCCCCGCCAATCCTGGTGGCAAGCGAGAGAGCAAGAGTCCCGGAGACGGGCGACCCAGAGGTGGTGGGACGTGCTCTTCAGGAGATGGTAAGCACACCACTCCCTCCCCCGGAGGAGGGCCGGGCGGAGAATCTTTTTCCACCAATGACCTCGGTCGGTGGTACCCAAATTCTCGACAAAGAGCATTCCTCTATTTTTGGGTCCCCAGAGGGGACGGGGGGTTGTGGACGATCTAGTACGTATCACACTCACCCTCCTCTCTCGCCAGTGAGCAGCAGTGGGCGGATCGGGAGGACAAACCAACGGACTACCCACACACCCTCTACTCGAACGCAGGTCAGTGTTAAACACACCAGACCCCGCCTCGGACAGGCTACGAGACGCCCGGGCCAGGTCCCTGCATTCTTCCACGCTGCCCCACTGCGAGTACGCCTGTAGTTCCGTTGATGCCACTTGCGCGGCATCTGGGAGCCTGGCTAGAGCTACCCAAACCGTCTCGATGGCTCTGTCGAACCGTCAGGCTCGGCTATGCAATTCAGTTCGCCCGGCGCCCTCCCAATTCAGGGCGCTACTTTCGTCAGGGTTGGTGAAAGCCAGTCTGTCCCTACATGCCCCTGTCTGTGTTTTTTTGTTGTCCCGTGCGGAGATCGCAGTCCTATTGGCGAAGGACGCGATAGAGCCGGTCCCTCCAGCCGATATGGGGTCGGGGTTTTACAGCCCTTACTTTATTGTACCCAAGACAGGCGGTGGGTTGAGACCTATCTTGGATCTGCGCGTCGTGAACCGGGCCCTTCAGCGGCTCCCGTTCAAGATGCTCACGCAGAAATGCACTTCAGGTGTATCCGTCCCCAAGACTGGTTCGCAGCGATCAACATGAAGGACACGTACTTTCATGTTTCGATCCTTCCGCGCCACAGGCCATTCCTGCGGTTTGCGTTCGAGGGGCGGGCATACCAGTACAAGGTCCTGCCCTTTGGGCTGTCCCTGTTGCCCCGTGTCTTTACGAAAGTTACGGAGGCAGCCCTTGTTCCCACGAGAGAGCAGGGCATTCGCATCCTCCACTACCTCGACGATTGGCTCATACTCGCCCAGTCGCAGGATCAGTTGTGCGAGCACAGGGATCTGGTGCTTCGGCACCTCAGCCAGTTGGGTCTTCGAGTCAACTGGGAAAAGAGCAAACTCTCCCCGAGCAAACTCTTCTCTTCTCGGTATGGAGTTGGACTCGGTCAAACAGACAGCACGCCTCACGCAGGAACGTGCTCAGTCGGTGTTGAACTGCTTGAATACATTCAAGAGCAGGATGGCGGTCCCACTGAAATTGTTTCAGAGGCTCCTGGGGCATATGGCGGCCACGGCGGCAGTCACGCCACTGGGGCTACTCCATATGAGACCGCTGCAGCACTGGCTCCATGGCCGAGTCCCGAGGTGGGCATGGCAACGCTGCACCTTCCGGGTCCAAGTTACACCGGCCTGTCGCCAAACCTTCACCCCTTGGTCAGACCTTGCGTTCCTCCGGGCATGAGTGCCCCTGGAGCAGGTCTCCAGGCATGCTGTTGTTTGCACGGATGCCTCAACCACCGGCTGGGGGGCCACGTACAACGGGCTTGCAGTGTCAGGGGTTTGGACGGGGCCCCGACTGCACTGGCACATCAACTGCCTTGAGTTGCTGGCAGTGCACCTTGCCCTGAGCCGTCTCAAAGGGCGCTTACGAGGCAAGCATGTACTATTCCGCACGGACGCAGCGACCGTTGCGTTTATCAACCGACAAGGTGGTCTGCGCTCATGTCGCTTATCGCAACTCGCCCGCCACCTCCTCCTCTGGAGTCAGAAGCATCTGAGGTCGCTTCGTGCTGTTCACATTCCTGGGCTGCTCAACCGGGCAGCCGACGAGCTGTCCCGAGCTGTGCGCCCGGGAGAATGGCGACTCCATCCCCAGACGGTCCAGCTGGTTTGGGGACGTTTCGGAGCCGCTCAGGTAGACCTGTTTGCCTCTCCAGAAACCTCTCACTGCCAGTTGTTCTTCGCCCTGACCAACGGAACACTCGGCACGGACGCTCTGGCACACAGCTGGCCGCGGGGCCTTCGCAAGTATGCGTTTCCCCCAGTGAGCCTTCTGGCACAGTTCCTGTGCAAAGTCAGGGAGGACGAGGAGCAGGTCCTGTTAGTGGCGCCCTATTGGCCCACCTGGACCTTGTTCCCGGAACTAATGCTCCTCGCGACAGCCCCTCCCTGGCTGATTCCTCTGAGTAAGGATTTACTGACTCAGAGACGGGGCACCCTTTGGCACCCGCGTCCAGACCTCTGGAAACTTCATGTCTGGTCCCTGGATGGTTCTAGGTGACCTACCCCAAGGGGTAGTTGACACCATCACTTCAGCGAGAGCACCGTCTACGAGACACGCCTACGCTTTGAAGTGGAACCTGTTCGTTGAGTGGTGTTCTTCTCGCCGAGAAGACCCTGGAAGATGCCCGATCAGAGTCGTGCTGTCTTTTTTGCAGCAAGGGTTGGAGTGAAGGCTTTCTCCCTCCACCCTTAAAGTTTATGTTTCTGCAATCGCTGCTAACCACGACCCTTTAGAAGGAGGTCGTTGGGGAAGCATGACTTGGTCGTCAGATTCCTTAGGGGGGCGAGAAGGTTAAATCCTCCACGGCCCCCCTCTATACCCTCTTGGGACCTGAGTCTGGTGCTCACGGCACTACAGCAGGCCCCGTTTGAGCCTTTACAGGCAGTGGAGCTGAAGTTCCTCTCAATGAAGACTTTGCTCCTGCTGGCATTGGCCTCTATCAAGAGGGTAGGGGACCTGCACGCATTTTCGGTCAACGATTCGTGCCTAGAGTTCGGGCCGGCTGATTCCCCAGGTAACCCTGAGGCCCCGGCCCGGCTACGGTCCCAAGGTTCCCGCTACTCCCTTCAGGGATCAGGTGGTGAAACTGCAAGCGCTGCCTCTGGAGGAGGCAGACCCAGCCATAGCTTTGCTTTGTCCTGTCCGAGCCTTGAGATGGCACATAGACCGAACACAAAGTTTTAGGACCTCAGATCAGCTCTTTGTCTGTCATGGAGGCCGGTAGAAGGGGAATGCCGTCTTTAAGCAGAGGATGGCCAACTGGATTGTGGATGCCATCACCTTGGTTTATCAGGCACAGGGTGTGCCCTGCCGCTCAGGTTGCGAGCTCACTCTACTAAAAGTGTTGCATCCTCCTGGGCGCTGGATCGTGGCGCCTCGCTGGCGGATATCTGTAGAGCTGCGGGCTGGGCGACCCCCACGTTCGCTAGATTCTATAGCCTTCGTGTGGAGCCAGTATCCTCCTGTGTTCTCACCTCAAACGGGTAGAAGCACTGAGAGGCCCTGGTTTCGGGTCGGCTTGCAAAATCACTCCAGAGAGTCCATACAGTAGACCCTGTTGAGTTCCTCCGTCCCCTCGGCAGCCAGACATGGCAAAACGTCTGGCGCCAGGCCCTCACACGCTGAATCCGTGAGAACCGGTAGAGGACTGGGTTCCATATGTAGAGAACTAAGTGGATCCCATATGTGTAAAATCCACGGTATAGCCCCAGAGCCCGTGTTTCCCCGGCAGACTTCTGCCATTCCAGAGGGTTTACAATCACCTCCAATTTTCCATATGCACCTAAATGGATGTTCATATGTGTATTTGCTTCCGAATCCTCCTTCGGGAAGGTTCGAGCTTCCTTAACGCCCCTGTTCCAAGTAGAACGGTACGTTTTCCTAGTGTTATCCAGTCTTAATCATTGGGTAGTGCCATAGCAGCAGTAACTGGTCCTCTTGTGCAAGCCCTGGCCTACGCCAAAAAATAGGGGCGCAGGTGGCTTCCATAGGACACTGGAAGGGGCAGTAGCTGTTGCCCTTTGGTAGGATCCCAATTTCGTCTTTCATCCGACGTGACGTCGAGAGTGACCGACTGAAAGGGAACGTCTCGGTTACGTATGGTAACCCTCGTTCCCTGAAGGAGGGAACGGAGACGTCATGTCCCGTCGCCACAGCTCCTGTACCACCGCTGAGCGGCCGGGTCACCTGCTCGGCTCCTCAGCGAAAACCTGAATATGCGCTGCACCTGCTGCCTACTTATACTCACGCTGTGATCAGCAGCAGCTGGATGCAATAATTGCTTGCCAATGTGCATTGGCTCGTTTAGTTACAATCAAAGTAGATTGGTCTCTCTAAGCGAGATTCCCAATTTCGTCGGTCCTCCGATGTGACATCTCCGTTCCCTCCTTCAGGAACGAGGGTTACATATGTAACCGAGACGTTTGTTGTTACCTGATGAAAAACCAGAAAGAGTATTTGATTTTAGTGCAACTGAGGGTTTAGTTGACAGTTGGTGGGGATGTAAATTGAAAAACTGCACCAAGAGTTGTTTTCAATGTCTAATAATGTGTGAGAGAAATATTTATTTATTTAGCAATACTTATATAAAAATAAATGTTTATATTTTCCCCTAAATTCAAATTTTACACCAAAAACTTTGTCTGAATTTAGTCAATTTTTCTAACCTTTGATTTCTTTCTTGTTGTCTCTCAGGAGCCACAGATGCGTCTACCTCCTCTTCCTCCAGCTTTGTGAATGGAGCCACCAGCAAGAATCTGCCTGCGGTTCAGACTGTGGCCCCCATGCCTGAGGACACCATGGAGAACATGAGGTGAATCCCAGGATGTCCCACAATGTGTGTTGAGGTCTAAGACAGACAGCGGGTAGAGATTCAGCTTGATGTTTATTATAAAATGGGATGGTTGGATGATTGGATGAGCTGCTTTTGAAGCCATTGTGAAATATCACACCAGATGTAATTTTATGTGAATGAAAACAAGGCTGTGAGGACACTGTTCTGTCTTAAGCTTAGGGATGCACAATATATCAGTACCATATCAGATATAGATTTTTATTGGAAATTGAAAATTGACCAATATTGGATATCTAATCGTGCATGATAATTCCCCTATTTTTATATTTACACTTAACAGTCAAAACTAAAGTTTGAAATAATTACGATTTTATTAAAATAATGTTTTATGCTCATTTATTTGATAAAAATATTGTATGATGAAATATTATGACAGTTTAAAAGAACTGTTTCTGTTTTATTTTAAAACATAATTTATTCCTCTTGTTCTAGTGATTTTTAGTTTGGAATAGTTGTTTTTTTTTTTTCAATGTTTTAAAGTTAAATACTATTACTATTTGAATATATTAAAATGTAATTTATCCTGTAATCGGAATTTCAGCTTATTACTGAGGTCCTTAAGTTGCTGGGGTATATTTGTAGCAATAGGCAAAAATACATTGTATGGGTCAAAAATATAGATTTTTCTTTTATGCCAAAAATCCTTAAGATATTAAGTAAAGATCATGTTCCATGAAGATAGTTTGTAAATTTCCTATTGTAAATATATCAAAACTTAATTTTTGATTAGTAATATGCATTGCTAAGAACTTCACTTGGACAACTTTTAAGGCGATTTTCTCAATATTTAGATTTTTTTGCACCCTCAGATTCCAGATTTTCAAATAGTTGTATCTCGGCCAAATATTGTCCAATATTGTCCTAACAAACCATACATCATAAGCTTGTTTATTCAGTTTTCAGATGATATATAAATCTCAATTTCGAAAAATTGACCCTTATGACTGGTCCTTCAGAAATCAAGTGTATATGATTTCACACAATACCCTTTTAACATGGTACAATAACTGCAAAACGCACCCTTAAATGGCGTATTGCTTTATTTGAGTGTGTCTGTGAGTGGGAAGTACTTCCTCCGTCAGCACCCCATCAGATGAATTTGAGTTTATTCACTCAGCCATGCTAGTCCTGAGTTTGTATTATCACTGCCACAAGAGGGGGTCAGAACTCAGGCTTGTTTTTTCATGTTTACAGACATTGTGCCTTTCCTTTGTTTAGGGCAATGGGCGAGAATCATTGTATTTTTTTTATTGTTGTGGTTGCAACAAACAAGACAACCCCACACCTTACATATCGCCTGTCCTCTCTCTCACTGCCCACCACGGGTGTTTGAGCTGTCAGAGAGGGCTGTGCGAGCGCTAATGCAGAGAAATCAGTGCGCATAGGTGTTTTGGGGAGTGTGTGGAAACCGTGCTGACCTTGGCTCCATCCTTTCACCTCGTTTAATGCTTTGTGACAGACATCTCACAGACACGCCACCGTCTGACTACACAGGAGAAAGTGCGCATGTGTGTGTGTGTGTGGCTCTCTCTCGTGCTCTCCGGGGGCCTCTACACTTCACACACACACATATACACACACACACACTCTTTGTGGCTTCTCTGCCGAGCCAGGAATCGCAAATCAGTTGCCATGGCAGCGGTAACCGACAGCACTTACTGGGAGTGTGAAGTCAATGATGAAACTGTCTGGATGCAGAGGCTGTGATGCCTAACCCGCACTCCAAGAGACAAGGGATGGGTTTCACTGTCGCTGCCTGTGTCTCATTAGTTTTTCTTGATTTTTTTTCCCACTTATTTTCCGCACTTACTTTCATGACACAATACCCTTTAGTGTTGATTTTTTTATTTTTTTGCAATAAGCACACCAAAAAGGAAATGCAGTATTCTCAAAGCTCACAATCTAATTATCATCAGATTTAAAACCAAGACATGCAAACCCAAGTAAATTTGCATGCTTATACAACAAAATCCCTTGGAGTTTTGCTCAGCATCTCAGTGTTAAGGTTTTATTGTGGTACCCAAGCCTCAAAATACTGGTTTTGTGCAAAATATTTTTAAATGCTAGTATAGTAAATATGCTTGTACTCTAAGTACTGATAGCTACTTGTATTTTATCTGTGTAGAATTAAGCTTGAATCGGTATTATGTGTTTAATAACTTAAAATAACAAATAATGGACTGTTATTTAATAACTTAAAATAATTCATGCTGCCATATAAGGACTGTACTGTAAAAAGTATTACAAGTTACTAACAAGTAGAACGTAGAGAGCATACTGTTACAAACCTTTAGAGACTTTTGACTGATTTTATATTTCTTAAGTGAATTTAAAAGATTTAAAAGCTTTGATTCTCAAAATTAAATTTGCATGCAAATATAAATTGAGGCTTGACAAAAATAAGTTTGTAAATATCTAAATTTCTTCATTGATTCCTCATAAAATGTATGGGACTGTGCTTTTTTCGCAATTCCAACAAGAAGTATTAAATACTAACAAGTTAGCTTTCATTTAATGTTAGTGCCACTTGAAAAATTAGGGTAAAAATAGCAGTAAAGTCACCCATTTCTGCTCATTTCTCCTTTGTGTTTTTGGTCTTGACTCTGTGTTTTGGTGTTTTATGTTAATTTAGCTCATTGTCAGGACCCCATGCTGTACTGGAGCCGGCCAGTGCCATAGGCAAGAACAGCTTCCAGTGTGCCTTAAAAAACCACAAACATGCTTATTTTCTAGTGGGGTTGGACTCCTGTAAGACACATGTAGTTCTCTTTTCTTTTCTGCAAACTGGCTTTGTACTTTGTCTTTGTTGTCGGAGCCTAGAATGTTCACTCTGAAGTTATCTGCAACTGGTTATTACTATGTGGCTTTGGTTTGGTCTGTATGGTGTGTTGGTGTGCCATTTTACTGGTTCAGTATTAATCACAATTCATGGTTTTGTCTTCAAGTGAACCAAAATACGTTTTCGCTGTTCTTTTTATCCAGCTTCTATAATTCATTTACTTTGTCTGTCCACACAGTATCACCACTAAACTGGAGCGAGCTCTGGAGAAGGTGGCTCCATTACTGAGAGAGATCTTTGTGGACTTTGCACCTTTCCTCTCTCGTACACTGCTGGGCAGTCATGGGCAGGAGCTGCTCATTGAAGGTACTGATGCTGAGCTCTTCATCTCTCTTTGTCTTTCTCTTTTGCGCATCCTTGTGTATTACACGATCATGCTGATACAGGAGGGTGTAGGCTGAAGATACATTTGATTGATTTTATGTTTCTTACCTGAATAACCTTTTGTTTTAAAAAGCTTGTGCGTTTATAGAATATATATCAATGTATATACACTCATATCAATGTTTTTGTATGCACTTCAGAACTTAGCATAAAGGGACATGCATGCAAAATGAAATAAACTTAGAAAATAAATACACATTATGTATTGGTTTATTTGGGTGTGTATATATAATAATATAATATATATATATATATATATTATATATAGTACAGTGGGTACGGAAAGTATTCAGACCCCCTTAATTTTCACTCTTTGTTATATTGCAGCTATTTGCTAAAATCATTTAAGTTAATTTTTAATGTACACACAGCACCCCATATTTTCAGAAAAACACAGAATTGTTGACATTATTTGTTTGCAGATTTATTAAAAAAAGAAAAACGGAAATATCACCTGGTCCTAAGTATTCAGACCCTTTGCTCAGTATTTAGTAGAAGCACCCATTTGATCTAATACAGCCATGAGTCTTTTTGGGTAAAGATGCACACAAGTTTTTGTCACACACCTGTTTGGGGATCCTCTGCCTTCTCCTGCAGATCCCTCCAGTTCTGTCATGTTGGATTGTAAACGTCAAAATGCGTTAAAGACAGCCACAAACTACTTTAGGTCACGCCGAGAATCTCAATATGGGTTTAAGTCAGCTCTGGCTGGGACTATTCAAGACAGTCACAGAGTTTTTGTGACCCACTCTTCGTTTTTTAAGCTGTGTGCTATAGGGTCATTGTCTTGTGTGAAGTTAACTTCGGCCCAGTCTGATGTCCTGGCATCTAGAGAGGTTTTCGTCCAGGATATCCCTGTACTTGTCCGCATTCATCTTTCCCTCGATTGCAGCCAGTTGTCCTGTCCCTGCAGCTGAAACACACCCCCACAGCATGATGCTGCCACCACCATGCTTCACTGTTGGACTGTATTGGACAGGTGATGAGCATGCCTGGTTTTCTCCACACATACCGCTAGAATTAAGGCCAAAAAGTTCTATCATGGCCTCATCCGACCAGAGAATCTTATCTCTCACCATCTTGGAGTCCTTCAGGTGTTTTTTCATGTGTCTTGCACTGAGGTGAGGCTTCCGTCGGGCCACTCTGCCAGAAAGCCCCAACTGGTGGAGGGCTGCAGTGAAGTGATGGTTGACTTTCTACAACTTTCTCCCATCTCCCCGACTGCATCTCTGGAGCTCAGCTACAGTGATCTTTGGGTTCTTCTTTACTTCAATCATCAAGGCTCTTCTCCCCCGATAGCTCAGTTTGCCGGACGGCCAGCTCTAGGAAGGGTTCTTGTCGTCCCAAACGTCTTCCATTTAAGATTATGGAGGCCACTGTGCTCTTAGGAACCTAAGTGCAGCAGAATTTTTGGGGGGGGGGGTAACCTTGGCCCGATCTGTGCCTTGCCACAATTCTGTCTCTGAGCTCTTCAGGCATTTCCTTTGACCTCATGATTCTCATTTGCTCTGACATGCACTGTGAGCTGTAGGTCTTATATAGACAGGTGTGTGGCTTTCCTAATCAAGTTCAATCAGTATAATCAAACACAGCTGAACTAAAATGAAGGTGTAGGACCATCTCAAGGATGATTAGAAGAAATGGAAAGCACCTGAGTTAATATATGAGTGTCACAGCAAAGGGTTTGAATACTTAGGACCATGTGATATTTCGTTTTTTCTTTTTTTAATAAATCTGCAAAAATGTCAACAATTCTGTGTTTTTCTGTCCATCTGGGGTGACTGTGTTGTACATTATGAGGAAAAAACATGAACTTCACTGATTTTAGCAAATGGCTGCAATATAACAATGAGTGAAAAATTTAAGGGGGTCTGAATACTTTCCGTACCCACTGTATATACTGATGCAAAAGTTTGGCATCAGTTAGATTTTGAAATAAATTAATGCAGTTTTTGAAAGTAATACTTTATATTAATACTTAGTAATACTGTAATAATACTTTTATTCAGCCAAGATGCATTCATTGATCAAAAGTGACAGTTAAAGACATTTAAAATTTTACAAAAGTTTTCCCTTTCAATAAATTTATTTTTTTAATCTTTCTATTCATTAAGAATCCTGATAAAAATGAATCACAGTTTTGACAAAAATATTAATCAGAGCTGCTGTTTTCCACAGACTGGAGGTTGCTGCTGAAAATTCAGCTTTGCCATCCCAGGAATATTACTATAAATATAAATCAATATCTTAATATCTTAGAAAACAATTATTTTAAATTGTAATAATATTCCACAATATATGTAAATGCAGATTTAGTAAGTGTATATATTATTTATTTATTTTTGTTGGTGCATGGTTGTGTTTTCTCCTTTTTTTCCTAATCTTTGAGGTGCATAGAGCTACTTTTGGAATTCACTTCCCTTCTCTAGCTGGGTGCGATGGGCCACACACACACATGCACACGCTTTTTCTCTCACATGGCAAGGCAACCTCTCTTTGAACAGGAACCCACACTCCAGGCTCTGTTTTGTGGCTTTTTTACCTTTCAGCCTCAGTGCCAAATCATAGTGTACGTCCCCCTCACAGCTCAAAGCCAGTTTGTTCCGACTAATGTAGCTCCACATTACGGCACGCTGGAAATATGCGTGTCTACAGCTCAGGCAGCCATTTCATGAAAGAAATACTCAGAAACACATTCTGCCCTGGATTCAAACTCCCCTTTTTTTATGAAAAATAACAGCCAGTTTTCTGTTTTTAACTTTGTAGTCGTACTTAATCCTGTCCACATTAGGAAGCATCACAGTTTAGGCTGCCTGCTGAAAACAGGCGAAAGGTGACAATTTCATGACTTTACTGTCATTCGAGTCAATGTTTTGCTCTGAGATGGTGTAGTTTCAGACTCTACCAGAAGGGGCAAACTAGACCTTGCTAAACCTGTCAAACCTTGACCCCATGGTTTTGTAAGATTTAATTTCCCTAAACAAATTCGGGGTGATTACTAGGGCCAATCGCTAGGAGGTTGCAAAAGGTGTGCTTGGGTGTTTTTTAGCTCATTGCTATGTGGTTTGAAGGGTGTTGTAGGTAGCTGCTAGAGCCTAAACAAATTTAAAGAAATAGTTCACCCAAAAATTGTGTCATTATTTACTTCCAAACCTATTTGACTTTATTTTTTCTGTGAAACATAAAATATATATTTTTAAATGTAACATAAATGTAAATTTACATTTATGCATTAGGAAATGCTTTCATCCAAAGTTTTTCTCCATTGCCTGGGATTCAAAATCTTTGATCTTGGTTTTGCTAGCACCATGCTCTATGTAGATATACGTGTATGTATGTATATATATGTGTGTATGTATATATATATAGCAGTTTAAGTACATTTTTGACTACGTTTTAGTTACTTATTTTAGTAACTTCCTCATATTTTCTGGCCATTTTATAACATGTTTACAATCTAAATATATTTACATTATTTAAAATATACACAGTATATTTTTTAAAATGCCATTTACCAAATATATATTTTAAGAGTAGAAATATATTTTCTTTCTCAGTTAACTCATTTGAGATTTCCATTATTCATTATTATAAACAATAATTTATGTTAATATATATAAATACATTTGTTTGCATTTAATATATATATATATATATATATATATATCCTATGTGGGTGTGTGTGTTGGTGTGTGTAAAAATTACATTATTAATTTTCCAACTGAAATGCCGTTGACTGTGCTTGTGCATTGCCATCCTCACCAAACGAACCCCAATCCTGAACACACAACAGCGACTTCCTCATAGATGACTCTTTACCCTCGCATTAATTTGTCCAGTATGTTAACACCATCCCATGACCAGAAGAAGTGATGTCTGTTTTCCCACCTCCTTCCCTTCCTCTCTTCCTCAACCTCTCACAGCTGAAATACTGTTCACTTGGTGCAAAGGCGCCCTATTTACCCATAATTACCCTTCATCCATCACTCGGCCCGGCACTAGGGGTCAAGCCCCTGCCCGGCCTCCCTCCAGACACTCGTTCACTGGGGGCAATTATGCCCCGCTCGCCCTCGGACAGCCTCCCGACACTTGGAGCTTGAGTGCAAGGCTCCTGGGCAGAACACTGCACTTCTTGTGAGAGCTGGCCGCCCAACTCTGCGACGCTTCAGCCCTTTGACAATGTCACATTCACACCAGTGAGGCTTAACTGGAAAACGCGGCGACTTGCTGTTTAAATAGAATGCATTTAGTTTGTCCAGCAGCGTGATCCAGAGGTCAGGCCTGCCACCTGACTGAAGAGAGGGACCCCGGTGGGGAATCACCGTGTGTACGGCCCCAACTCACCCTCATAAATGAGACAGAGAGATTGTTGGGACTTGAACTCTTGGCCTCTGAAATATTACGGTCATAACTTCACGGACTGAATGGTTTAGGAGCGATCATTCATGGTGAAAGGCTGTTTAAGTGGGTAACGAGACAAGTGGTGCTGTCAGACAAAAGTGAGCTCAATTTAAAGCTCAATGTACAGGACTGTTTTTGCCACAGATTGTATGTATACAAATTTAATTAATGGGATTTACAGTTTTGATTTAAAAATGTAGAATGTCTGAAGAAAATTTGTACTTTTCTGTGCAAAATTATCTGCCATGATTCTGGAGTGGTTGCCATGACATAGATATGAGGTTGCTAAGGTGTTCAGGGTGGTTTTTATTACATTACTATTTTGTTTAATTCCTGCCAGTACTGAGAATCGAACCTACGATCTTCAGGTTACAAGTCCGACTCTCTAACCATTAGGCCACAACTGCCCCACTTCCTTTCACTTAACCTAAGAATGAAAAAAACTTTGCCGTGAATATATCAGGGCCTTTACACATGACAGAATTTTTTGTTTGTAGTTTTGTAAAACTTTCCCACACCGTACTGGTTCGGCTTTGTTTGCATGTCCCATAAGTGTGTCGTCTTCTATTGGATGCCGGGAGGCTGAATTACAGTCTTGCGCTACAGCGCCACACCGGTCAAACCGTGTTATTGCAGGCCCTTACATCATATGAGATCAAACAACTAGCCTATTAGATAACCCATTTTTCTGCTTTATTGTCCACCAAATGAAAAACGTAAGCCCAACCTGTTAGAAAATGAACAGCACACATCTTCTCATCAACCCACACAAATGAAGCTATAATTTACGCAGGACTAGTTACATGGCAAAGTTTAATACTTAGGTGGAGTTAGGTATTTGTTCCGATGCCTAACCCTAAATATGGGCATTAGTAATAATAATGCAATAGTAAATACTCTTCCATCACTTCCATGGAGTCTGATTACACATGCTGAGAGCACTCTCTCTCTCTCTCTCTCTCTCTCTCATCTTTCTCTCATTAGAGTCCTGTCTCTCTGACTCTGCTGGCTCATGCAAACAAGGGCATCAGCTATGTGCTGTGTTTGTATGTTAATGCAGGTGTGCGTATGTGAGTGTGTGTGAGGGAGAAAGTTTGTCTTATATGGCTGTCAAAAACTGCACATGACATTTACAATTAACTTGTTTATCAGTGAGGTTAACCAACTGTCTTTTATATTCAATGAACAACAGGCTTTTCATTTAAAACTACTATATTTTACTTAAACGACATCTGATTTCAAGAGAATGGTGTCTGTATGAGGAAAACAAGATGTGACTATATTCACTCGTCTATTTAAATTCATGCCCATACATTTTTTTTAGAAGATGCATTGTTGTATCTTTATAAGTGGCGTCCTTATTCTAGCAAGGTTTGAGAAATATGCAAGCGAGGCCATTGATCTCACACTGGCATGCAGCAGATGACCTTTGACCTCTCAGGAGACACCATTAGTGACCCCGCGAGCTGTTAGCTATCTGAGTCATAACGCACAGACGACAAGAGACGTTCAGTCTCAAATTCAAAACATAACTCATCAGAACTGTCCTGGATGTTTGTGTGACATTAAATGGTTGCATTTTGGGACTGTTCCGTTCATCTGCACCATACACTTTTCTGAGGCCATGTGGATGGCCGGCCCTTGACTAACCCTCGCAGATGTAGTTATGATAGGTCAAAACAAATGTAAAAACAAACAACCTCTATGGTTTGTTTTGCTTTTGTGTGTGTTTATGAATATGATGAAGCAGAATGATTCATTTCTGTGTCTTTTTTTCTTTCTGTTCTCTTCTAGGTCTGGTGTGCATGAAGTCAAGCACCTCGGTAGTGGAACTAGTTATGTTGCTATGCTCTCAGGTGAGTTGTCACTCTTTTTCTGTTTTATTTATCTATCTAATGTTGTTTTCCAGCATGACACATTGTCTATTGTTAATGGTCACAGCGAGCTGCTTAAATATTTGTCTGGATGACAGAAAGCAATACACAAACATGACTGGTCATTAACACATTCATTTCTCAAAGCCAACCTTAACTGAGTGTGTCAAACTGCTCAGCTTGTGATGTTAACTGATATAGTTACAAATGTATCTCTTAAAAGTCTGACATATGAAATATTAGTCTGACAAATCTTATTTTTTGAAATGAAACAGTTAATTGAACCTTTAGATTTAAAAAAAAAAAATGTTTTAGGTTGAGTATTATATTTGATACTTCGGGCTTATATTGCTCATATAGCATGATATAGTGAAGATATGGAGCTCACATTCAAGGAATTTTAACATGACTTTTCTAAAAATTATGGATAATTAAGTAAACTTAAGTAGCTTCAGTCCAGTAAGGGTTCATTAAAAAAAAAGATAGCAATATAAAAGTTTTTCTTACATATAATTTATAAAAATCATTAAAGATTGGCTTTGTATAAAGGCCTTGTACTTATTAAAAAATATGAATTATCAATCAGAGGACAGAAGGCATGTACAGTAGTAGATTTTGTACAAAATCTTTTTCTGCAAATACCTTAGAAATGTGTTTATCATATATAATACAGTAGGCATTATAGGGTTAAATTATTCCATACCTTTTCCCACATTTTTCCTCCTTGGACTGAAAATAGTGTAATAGTGACTGCGGTAAACACACCGCAGTCGTCTTCCCTTTAAATCTCAGTGACATATTACAGCTTGCTGACCTTCAGAGTCCCTTGTTAAGCCTTCCCTTTCAAAGGGGTCAGGGTCCCGATGTTGTAGTCAGAGCGGGAGATATTTAACATACCTTCTGTCAGCCCATCACTCTTGCACTGGGAGTCCATAAGGAAGCCATTACCTCAGCATCTCTTCTTCAGAATCCAGTCGGTCGGAGAGCTCGGCGGGGCAGGAGATTTTAGTCATTGAATTGCACCTCTGACTCTATGAAGTCCATACCGCTAACCTCCCGACTCGAGAGTCGATCTGTACATTTGCTCTTAGTTTGTCCTGACAAAGGTGGCGTCCTCCAGACGCTGTGGCGCTCAGGATGCATCCTGCTGTTTTGCTCTTCTCTTTTTGAAGATTTCAGATGACCTTTCCCTTGTTGCATTGAACATTTGGATTTTTTTTATGCCGTCTGCCCGCTTTGTTGCCACTTGGATTTATTGCCGAGTGAAGCATCACATTGAGACTCAAGCTCCTAGTTTTCTCTTCCTCCGCCCCTGTTAGACATATAATGTTACCAGAGCTCCAAGAGTTCTTGCCATTAGAAGCTCCCAGGGTAGAAACAGCCTGATATATTGATTGCCCAAAGAGGGGATGAAACCAGAGCCTGGGCCCAAAACGACTTTCAGACGTAGGAAAGTCTCTTTGGAGCCAAAGCCTTCATAACCTGCTCGCTGTAGGATCTGATTTAGAATGTTGCCCAAACCAGAGGGCTTGGGGGGAAAAAAAGCCTTGATTTTTATTTTTAGATGAGCGAGAGAGGAGGTAAAAGAGAATAAGATGAAGGGAAAGCTTTGGGGTCAGTAAACATTTTTTATGTTTTTGCAAGAAGTCTCCTAACCAAGGCTGCATGTATTTAATGTAATAACAAATACATTCAAATTTATAATTTTAAATAACCGTTTTTTATTTTAATGTATTTAAAAATTCAGTGTATTCCTATCAGCAGCCGTTACTCCAGTCTTCAGAATGTTCATTCAGAAATCATTCTGATATGCTCTTTGGGGGGGGGGGGATTGTCAAGAAACATTTCTTATTATTATAAGTGTTGAAAACAGTTGTGCTGCTGTAAATTTTTTTGTTAAAACCACGATTATTATATCATATTATATTATAAATATTATATATATATTAAAAAAAATTCAGAATTTTTGATGACTAGAAAGTTCAAAGAACAGCATTTATTTGAAATTAAAATCTTTCGTAACTTTATAAATCAATTTATGCATTCTGAATACAATAATTGATTTTTTTTTTTATTTCTTTTACACAAATCTTATGACCCCAAAACTTTTGAACTCTAGTGGCAGATATGTAATGAAAACGGTTTTAAACCCTTTTTAAATATTTATTATTTTATATATTATGTTTATACTATATATGAAAATGAGATGTATGGAGGCTTTGTTTGTTTGTTTAGTTGGTTTAGTTTATTTTCCCCCCTGTTAAATTGTGGGGCGGGTTTTGTTTTGCACCGCACAAAACACATTTACTGCCCATAATTTCCATCTGGACAACAATTTGGTTTAAGAATGTTCATGGCATTTTCTTCCATATACTGAAAGTAGATTGGGACCATGAGCTGACAATTCCAAAAAAAAAAAAAAAAAACTTAATAAATGCATGAAAAAGTGTCTCTATGCTTGAGCACTGTGTTTCATATCTTCTGGAGTCATACAAGCAGCAATTTGAACATCTAAAGACAGGGGGGTGAGAAAATGATTTCATTTTTGGGTGAACTATCCCTTTAATAAATGCTTGGAGCACAACTGAACACATCCCACATCCCACTACGAATCATGTCGCGGTGGGAGACGTCCTTGCTGCGAGTCCAACAACCTCGAGCCTTTCCCCTTCTCATCTCCGCACTAATGCACCCAGACAGCGGGACGTTCACCGCTCGTGACCTTACGACCCGCTTTGTTTCGCGAACTGTCACTTTTATGAATAAATTAGTGATAATCATCTTGCACTTTTTTATTTATGCCTCCTAATCACTGTTATTCATCTAAGGCCGCCGACAGCCGGTGTCTCTATCCAGTCAAGTGGCAGCGGGTGCCGCAGAGGTCAGCCGGGTCTGTTTCGTGTAGCAGCTTAAACACACATAAAGGATCTAGCGTGGAGCCGGAGAGATTTACAGATGGACGGCCTCCAGATGTCGGGAGCAGCGCTGAGCAGATAAAAGCAAAGCGCTCCCTCTGTCTCTTGACAGGTTGGATTGAGATGCTGCAAATTCTCAAGAGCCATTAAAGTCTGTGGGTTACAAAGCTGGGGGAGGAAAAAAAACTGTCTGGCTGAGGTGCACAGCTCAAGCGCAAGTGCTACAACTACAATTTCTTTTCCTCCCACGGTTTTTGTGGGGCACATTTTTGGCTAATGACTGCGTTCTCAGCTGAGGACGTTTTGGCAGGCAGTTTTGACAGGAGTGCTTGACAGCTGTGACTGGAATTTGGAGGCGTAGGTTAAAAGATGATTGGAGTTTGAATGAAATTAAGTTCTTGGCTTTGAAAAAGCATGTACTCAAGGTTTCAGTGAAGCAAGGAGGTGACTTGTCAGATCATAATCATAATCATGAAGGATAAGAGAACCAACTGGCTTGCATATTTTTTTCCTGTACTTTTGAAAAAAAAGAACGTAAACAGTACAAGTAGAAATATACCAAAAGATCATAAATTTGGGATCAAATATAAAGGTTAAAGCTGAAGTACTCATTTAGTGTATGGTAAAACAGTGTTGTCTTTTTGTATACATAACTATATTTTAACGAGTAAAGACCTATTAACTGCAAACATACAATAATAAACAAATCACATATTATCTGAAAAATATTTACGTTTTATATTTACCTTTCTTTCTTTCTTTCTTTCTTTCTTTATTATTGTTAGCATGAATAATTAAAAAATTAATAACATTATAGTGCTTTCTATTTAAGTGACATTATTTATTTTTATGTAAGATGATACTAATAATTTATTATGCATTAGTTTATTGCTATTTACGTTGTAGTTGACATTGATGTTGTTTATTTGTTTTTTTATTTGCCTTGGTTCATTTTCATTAATTATTTTTATTTACTATTTTAATATTTTCATCATCATCAGCATATTTTATATTTATTATTCTTGTTATTTACTATGTATAGTTATTTTTCCATTTTTTTATTACACTATTTTCGTTGTTTTATTATTATATGTAATATTATCTTCATTTACTATGTATAGTTATTTTTCATTGTTATTATTATCACTATTGACTTGTTTTAGTGTTGTTATTATTATTATTATTGCTACTCCTACTTTCTAATAAGATGATACTTTATTTATTTAATTTGTATAATTATTTTTGGTTATTTTTTATCATTGTTGTTTTGTTTATTTATTCAAATTTTTGTTTCCCAACTATTTTTCTTTTAACATCTCCATGGGCCCCCTTGGCGCTCCCTGGCCCGCAGTTTGAAAACCCCTGTGCTAAAATACAAGATAAACTGTCTGCATCAGCTCTTAAACCCAGTGTGTCAGCTTTTGCTAGTATAAGCCCCTCGCTGGAGATGGCAGGCCGGAAGTGATCTTCTCTTTTACATAAGGGATCGCATTACAGCCTTCTGGAGGTACATGTCATCGCTAATGCACATCACATGGACGGCATACTTGTCTGAGCCCCCCAAAATCCCCTCACAATCACACTCACCTCCCACTGGAGACCCTCAATCTCCAGCATGAAGAGAAAGAAGATAAAAAAAAAGTCTCAAAAGAAGTGTGTTACAGTGCTGTAGTGCAAAGGCTACTTGAGAAGAGACAGCGGACTGGGACTTGGCTCTCTGTCATTTTCTTTTGGCAGGCCAGTGTGCCCCACATCTGCATGGATTTCCTTATTTATTTTTGTCACGTGGGTGCTGATCTACTTGAGCGGAGGCTAGTGAAGAAGCACTGAGCTGAGGCAGCCGATCCCATGCGACGAACCACCTGACTGCAGAGTAGATAATGAATGGTGGAGGAGAAATAGAGAGAGGGAGGCATATTGGGTCAGTTACAACATTTGGAGACCAGATGCGCTTCAGTGTTGTCTCTTTCTGGCTCAGTGAGGGGTATGCTTACCAGTGTGTGTGATTTTTGATAATTTTTTTCTCAAACTTTGATAGTTTTTTTTTTTCTAGTAGTCAGTTCAAATTATCAGTTGTGCTGTGCAGCTTTACTGTGGCTCCAGAAGTATTTTATACTAAAAGGGGTAGTTCACCTAGAAATAAAATTCTGATATCAGTTACTCACCCTCATGTTGTTCCAAACATGTCTGTATGTTTTCTTCTTCTATAGGAAAAAAAAAAAACATGTGGAACACAAAATAAGATATTTTAAAAATGTATTTTTGTCCATACAATGAAAGTTGATGGGGTCCAATGGACAAAAACAGTTCTTCAAAATATCTTATTTTGTGTTACACAGAAGTAAATGATTACAAAATTTTCATCTCTGGGCAAACTATCCCTTTTGTCAAATATATGAATTTCTGTACATTATGTAACCAAATATCAACACAAGTGGAATGTTTAATGCGTGTCATGAACAGTATTTCTTTTGCAAAAAAGATGTCTGTTAGGCTTCAAATTATAATCTATACATGATTCTTTAAAAGTTAAGGGTCCAACGTGACAGTAAACAGTTTTTACCATTTACAATGTTAAAAAATTGTGTTCTTTTATACTTTGTTCATCAAAGAATCCTAAAAAAAAAATATGCTTATGCTTATGCTGAGCATAAGATATCTCTTTCATAAAAAATCTTCTTGGCCCAAACTTTTGAAAGACTATCTATCTATCTATCTATCTATCTATCTATCTATCTATCTATCTATCTGTCTGTCTGTCTGTCTGTCTGTCTGTCTATCTGTCATTCTATCTATCTAATCTATCTATCTATCTATCTATCTTCTATTCTGGCTGTCGGCTCTTCATCTATCTGGTTTGCTTCTATCTACATCTATCTAGCTGTCTGTCTGTCGGTCTGTCTGTCTGTCTGTCTGTTCTACATCTATCTGTTTGTCTGTCTAGCTATCATCTATCTGTCTGTCTGTCTTCTGTCTATCGACTAATCTTTCTGTCTGTCTATCTATCTCTCTGTCTCTGTCTGTTTATCTATCATCTATCTGTCTCTGTCTGTCTATCTATCATCTATCTGTCTGTCTGTCTGTCTATCTATCTGTCTCTCTGTCTGTCTATCTGTCTGTCATCTATCTATCTGTCTGTCTGTCTGTCTGTCTCTCTGTCTCTCTGTCTGTCTATCTATCCTGTCTGTCTGTCTGTCTGTCTGTTTGTGTCTGTCTGTGTGTGTCTGTCTATCTGTGTCTGTCTGTCTGCCTCTATCTATCTGTCTGTCTGTCTGTCTGTCTATCTATCTATCTCTCTGTCTGTCTATCTATCGTTCTGTCATTCTATCATTCTATCTATCATTCTATCTATCTATCTATCTGTCGTTCTATCATTCTATATTCATTGTTCTATCTATCTGTCTGTCTGTCTATCTATCTATCTATCTATCTATCTATCTATCTATCTATCTATCTATCTATAATTAAGACGTGAAATGTTTGGAAATAAATGGGCTGCTCTGCATGGTCTGTTGAAAATGATGATGATGAAGATGATTATTTGGAAGTCAAACTTTAGAGGTTCTTGCCATTGAATTCATACAGCTTTTTTGGGGGGACCAGTTGAGTAGAAGAAATAGCAAAAATGACTCAGAAAAGTGTGGTTAGTTCTGACATTTCACAGTTAAAAACTTTCATGTCCAAAATTATTTTTTGGGCCACTATACATTACCGATTAAAACCACCCAACCACAGAAAAGGCCATATTTCCCAGCATTCCCTGTCATCACTGACTAAGCAAAGCTTTATTTATACAGCACCTTTAAAAATAGTGTTTGTAAAGGTCTTTACAGAAAACATGAATGTCATATTATAATATGAAACTGGGAAATAAAACAATTAAAAGAAAATAAAATGCTCAAAACACTCTTGTTCTGAGAGCATCGTTCACATCCATCCCAAGCGGCTCTTCTCTCACCCTGACTCCCTCACCACGGGACGGGGGAATATTTTTGAGGCCCACTTTTTGCAAATGCCCTCTTTCCTTTTGAACTTCAACCCTGCTTATGCTCTTCCCCCTTAACTCATACCTTAGAGAGCAAACAGGAGAATGGAGGAAAGTTTCCCATAGTGAGAAGCACGACTGCCTTTTAATCACCTCCAGACCCGTGCTGTGTGTGTGAGAGACAGCAGGGGAAGGAGAGCCCGGGAAACGGGGAGAGGGAGGGCATGAGACGTTCCCTAAGGCCTCAAAAGCGCTCGAGGCAAGGCGAGAGGGCCAGTCTCTAGATGGAGGTCTTCGGTGATCTGTCACTGGGTGCTCACAGGGAGGAAATGGCTGTGTTTAAGGGGCAAGAGGATACAGTTTCATTCAGCAATTACATCTCTCCAGTGTTTACGGATCTTTGCGCAGAGGAAGAAAAGATGCTTACACACACACAAGGCTGAGTTCCAGCCTTTTTATGGCTTTGGCTCTCGATTGCGTAGACTGTATGTGACCTCAAAGCCGCCTTTGCTTTCTCAAATACATAGCAATCCAATTTGCTGCGATCACTATCACTAGATGTTTCATTTAGGCTTAACATGAGACTTTAGGAGAGAGATATTTTTGTGTGCAGATGTTTTTGCCACTGTTTTTTTATTTATTTATTGTATTATAGATGTTCTTCGATCAATTTTCACCAGGACTTATTTGGATCTAACCATAAATTAACTTTCTTGTTTTCATGCATATTTGCGTATATCCTAAATTCACAAAATTAAATAATATTTTTACACTTAATGCATAAAATACAATGTGATTGGAAATGGACTGGAAAAGTGAGATTTATCTTGATTTTCCTTCAAAATGTTGTCTCCTTGGTATCCAAGTAAAAAAGTGGTAGAAATGACTATATAAATAATATTACAATTTTGTAAGTATGTATGTATAAATAAATAAAAAAAATTTGTTACGTGAAATAAACATTAACTGAAAAAAAAACATTTCCCATTTAAATTTAATTAAACTTGTACTAAAAATAACTACACTGAAATAAAATTAATAACAACTAAATTGCTAAACTAAATTAAAATAAAAAAATATAAACAGAAAATATAAAAATAAAAACTAAATCAAAATATTAACAAAACTATAACAGTATATTAACGATACTATAGGCACTGATAATAATTATAAATTATTAAAATTAATATATATTTAAAATATTTTTCGTATTATTAATAATATTAAGCATTTTTATAACACACTATTGAAGTTTTAGAAATGTAATGGTTAATATTTTTATGATGGTTCGTAATATTTAAGATCAAAAGTCTGGGTCCAGCAAAACGTTTCCAAGTTGATTTTAATGGGACTTTTTATGTAACAAAAATACAAAGAACTTAGTTTCAAAATTATTTAAATCAACATCAACACTTAGATATTCTTTTGGATATACTTTTTCCCTTGGTGCAAAAGCTGTCTTTAATCACACTGATGAAAAATGAACACAATCCACATATAAATGAAAAATGTTTGTTTCTTTCAGGAGTGGCAGAACTCTATACAGAAGAACGCTGGCCTGGCTTTCATTGAGCTTATCAACGAGGGAAGGTAAAGTCTCACTTCTGCTCCTCAAACACCATTACTAGCTCACATATCACTGTACTGTAGCTAATGTCACTTTAAACTGGTTATCTAGTGCTGGTCTGTTCGGCTGTCCGGTTGCCATGGCATCAGGGAGGGAACCAGATTAGCCCCTAAGCCTCTCATCCCACTAGTTTGGCTACAGTCTGTGTGTGTGTGTTTTGAGTGGAAGTGGTTGACCAGAGTGGAAAATACGCTGAGATAAGCATGTTGAGAGAGAGTGGCTTTATAAATCCTCTGATGTACTTCCTGTCCAGAATGTGTAAATCATGTGTGAGTTTTTAAACATATCCAACATGCTGTTTTGTTTTTTTAGGTATACTTTTCTGTCTCAAAAAAGATTGTGTTTGTGTGCGTGTATGTCTTTGTCCATGTGTTTGTCAGGTTTAGGCTTTGACTCATTGTTGTCAAGCTGATCCAGGGCGGCTCAGCCTGCACATCCATCTGCTGACCCATCTGTGCACACACACACACACACATTTGGACACTAAGCCTGAGTCAGCAGAGATAGTCGCTGTCCAGGGTGCTGGCACATCAGTCATTCACCTTCTCTACCTGTCTGTCTATCTGTCTCTCTGTCTCTCTGTCTGTCTGTACCAGTGGCTCTCATTCCAAATCCTTACCTCAGTGGCAGTAGAGTAGTGATCGCCTACAGTGATCACCTGGAAGCATTTTCCCATTCGTGTTCTTTATAGAGGTTAAATTAAGTGATATAAATATGTATTTTGGAATGTTTCATGGGAGTGGATGGCTGCTACGCTAAGCACATTGCTTCTCTTATGCACGAGATTCATTCTCTTTTTTTAGTAATTCACAGGGAAATCTGTAATTAAATACTCTACCATTCAAAAGTCATTATTTTTATTTAAAAAAAAAAGTAAATAAGGCTTTGTTCAGTAAGGATGCATTAAATTGATCAACATTTTAAAGGCTTAACATTGTTATTAAAATAAATAAATAAATAAAAATAAAATCGGCGGATTAGATGATTTCTGAAGGATTATTTGACAGCGAATGACTGGACTAAATAGTTTGCTGAAAATTCAGCTTGGCCCTCACCGTAATAATCTACATTTTTTTAAATGTTTTAAATAGAAAACAAGTTATTTGTAACTGTAAAATATGGCATAAAAAATGTCCTGTGTTTTTGATTAAAAATTTAGCCTTGGTGAGCAAAATAGACTTCTTTTAAAGGGGTCATATGATGTTGCTGAAAAGAACGTTATTTTGTGTATTTGGTGTAATTAAATTTGTTTATGCGGTTTAAGGTTAAAACATTATTTTCCACATACTGTACCATTATTGTTTCTCCTCTATGCCTTTCTGAAACGCGTTGATTTTTACAACGCTCATCGGTCTGAAAAGCGAGGTGTGCTCTGATTGGCCGCCATCTATTAATGTGTTGGATTGGCCGAATACCCTCAAGCATGTGAAGGAAATTTAGTTCCCCTTTATCCATACTGTGATGCTTTGTCCCGGCACGACGAGTCAAAAACATTAAAACCCATTATAAACGAGGCATTCGTTGCATCTAGTGGGGATATAATTATGGATTATAATGATTTATATTGTCTTTTTATGCGTTGCGTTGCATCGAGCCACGTAAACATAGAACCATGTCTGCATTTGTGATCAGAAAAATGACAAACAACAAGCGCTACTCTACACTCTCAAGACAAACTCGCGTTTGTGGCAAATCCTTTAAATATGAAAACGTCCTTACAGTATGTGAGTCAGAACAGCCGGCATTGTAGTCTACTCTACCAGGATCAGGAAACAGTCCTCCATAAAATGTGCTGCACACATCTGAATATTTGTGTTGAACTGTTCTGTAACAGTGTTTTAAATACAACTTAACCACTGATTTCTAGTCGTGTCCTCTTTTGGAAAAAAACAAAGTAGTTTCGCTTTCACAAACGAAACACACAGCGCCTTCACAACATGATGGCGGCAGTGGCAGCAACAATAAAGTTACACCTTCTTTCTTTGCGTGAACATTTGGGCGGCGTTATGCAAATCTTCCCACATCGTGATGTAGACATGTGGGGGCGTGTTTAAACGAGGCGTTTCAGGAGGGCGTGGACCAGTCTTAACTTTTATAAAGAATATCTCTTTGGGTTTGAGGCTTTAGTCTTTGTAACTTTAGGGATCTTATCTATTCATGAACATCTTGTAACACTCCAAGAGAAAGGAAAACTTGAAATCGCATCATATGACCCCTATAAAAACATTTCAAAATATCCTACAGACCTTTAAATGGTAGTGTGTAATAATTCGTGTATTTTTTAATTCATTGATGAAATATGTTTACAAAAACAAATACGTATAAAATATAATAATTAGGATAAATTAGGATTTTGATAAATAAATATATTGATTAATGTATAAATACACTTTATGTATGTATGTGTTCTATACATATTTATTTATTTATTTTAAAAACAAAGCACTTAGAACTGATGGTACGGTAGGTTTGTATGTAATCACTGAAAAAAAAATGGACAGATTGAAAGTGATTTTTCTTTCAGAAACCAGCAGATGCACTCCATATATTAACTGGCTAGTTTATTTGAACTATTTAATGAGACTAATGTTGTGTTTGGCCTCTTGGAAAGTCTCCTTATGTTCTAATAACAAACTAAATGAAAAGTATTAAAGTACTTTGTAAAACTTTGCTTGTGGAGTAATTTCTGAAGTAATTGCGCGAACTTTCAGCCTTGGAGTGTTTATATAACAGTCTATTCCAGTTTATTTATATACATTCAGTTTTTAGTAGGGCATCTGTGATTTATGAGCCGCACCATGTCACTATTTTGGATGTATGTCACCCCTGTGCCTCTGCTCTGGAGCCCCTGTTCTGTTTCACCTGCACCGTCATATAAGTCACCAAGGCCACAACACTTTCTGCCTTTTGGAACTCTAGAAATACTCAATAAATGTTTTGCTTTAACATACTATTCATGATGCACAGCTGCTGTTTCAACTTCTCTGCCAGTACTGAAGAAGTAAAGTCATGCCCTAGATTTAAATTTGAACTGTTACCATGCTGAGATTGAGGTTGTGTACTATTTTTTTCTTCCCCCTCTGAGCGCCAAATATTATTTATTGCTTGTCAACACTTAAAGAAGCATGCACATTTGAATTCTGTATACCAGATTGAAGCCCCTCTGCGGGATGGGAATGGAAATTTACACTCAGCATTATGTTCCACAGAAACGCCATGGTTCTTGTTAATTAAAACAAAGCTGACTTAATGATGTGTAAAATGACAATTAACACAAAGTAACAGAGATCCCATAAAAGATGAATGATTGCATTTTCTATAAGGGTATCAAACTGAGAATTGTGGGGTGGGTTGTGTGTCATGTGCAGATGTGTTATTTTATGTGTTTAGGGACTGACTGAATGCCATTTGTTTTAAATTCCCAGTTGAAAACCATATTTTCTTCATTTTAGACTCCTTTGTCATGCCATGAAGGATCACATCGTTCGAGTGGCCAATGAAGCAGAGTTCATCCTCAACAGACAGCGAGCTGAGGACGTCCACAAGCATGCAGAGTTTGAGGTAGATGACTTCTGAGAATCAAGGCCTTTTTAGACCAACAGTACATGCATATACAGTGGGGAAAAAAAGTATTTAGTCAGCCACCAATTGTGCAAGTTCTCCCACTTAAAAAGATGAGAGAGGCCTGTAATTTTCATCATAGGTATACCTCAACTATGAGAGACAAAATGAGAAAAAAAATCCAGAAAATCACATTGTAGGATTTTTAAAGAATTTATTTGCAAATTATGGTGGAAAATAAGTATTTGGTCAATAACAAAATTTCATCTCAATACTTTGTTATATACCCTTTGTTGGCAATGACAGAGGTCAAACGTTTTCTGTAAGTCTTCACAAGGTTTTCACACACTGTTGCTGGTATTTTGGCCCATTCCTCCATGCAGATCTCCTCTAGAGCAGTAATGTTTTGGGGCTGTCGCTGGGCAACACGGATTTTCAAATACCTCCAAAGATTTTCTATGGGGTTGAAATCTGGAGACTGGCTAGACCACTCCAGGACCTTGAAATGCTTCTTACGAAGCCACTCCTTCGTTGCCCGGGCGTGTGTGTGTTTGGGATCATTCTCATGCTGAAAGACCCAGCCACGTTTCATCTTCAATGCCCTTGCTGATGGAAGGAGGTTTTCACTCAAAATATCACGATACATGGCCCCATTCATTCTATCGTTTACACAGATCAGTCGTCCTGGCCCCTTTGCAGAAAAACAGCCCCAAAGAACAGCCCCAAAGAAATGCTTCACAGTAGGTATGGTGTTCTATGGATGCAACTCAGCATTCTTTCTCCAAACACGACAAGTTGAGTTTTTAACAAAAAGTTATATTTTGGTTTCATCTGAACATATGACATTCTCCCAATCCTCTTCTGGAATCATCCAAATGCTCTCTAGCAAACTACAGACGGCCCTGGACATGTACTGGCTTAAGCAGGAAGACACGTCTGGCACTGCAGGATTTGAATCCCTGGCAGCGCAGTGTGTTACTGATAGTAGCCTTTATCACTTTGGTCCCAGCTCTCTGCAGGTCAATCACTAGGTCCCCCCGTGTGGTTCTGGGATTTTGCTCACAGTTCTTGTGATCATTTTGACCCCCGGGGTGAGATCTTGCGTGGAGCCCAGATCGAGGGAGATTATCAGTGGACTTGTATGTCATCCATTTTCTAATAATTGCTCCCACAGTTGATTTCTTCACAACAAGCGGCTTACCTATTGCAGATTCAGTCTTCCCAGCCTGGTGGAGGTCTACAATTTTGTTTCTGGTGTTTTTTGACAGCTCTTTGGTCTTGGCCATTGGTGGAGTTTGGAGTGTGACTGTTTGAGGGTGTGGACAGGTGTCTTTTATACTGATAACGAGTTCAAACAGTTGCCATTAATACAGGTAACGAGTGGATGACAGAGGAGCCTCTTAAAGAAGAAGATACAGGTCTGTGAGAGCCAGAAATCTTGCTTGGTTTGTAGGTGACCAAATACTTATTTTACTGAGTAATTTACCAATTAATTCTTTAAAATTCTTACAATGTGATTTTCTGGATTTTTTTCTCATTTTGTCTCTCATAGTTGAGGTATACCTATGATGAAAATGACAGGCCTCTCTCATCTTTTTAAGTGGGAAACTTGCACAATTGGTGGCTGACTAAAAATACTTTTTTGCCCCACTGTATATATATATATATATGAATGTTATTTTATATATATATTTAATATAGATATAATATTATATCGATCCCCAGGGATCTGTTCCGGATTTAGATATTTTACTGTGTAATATGACTGAATTAAGTAGCTAGATCAGATCGCTAATCCCACTCTGAATCCATGTGAAACCTAAATAATCTACAAAGAAATCTGTTTTTTTGCGAATCCGATACAACACGAGAGAGAAAATCTGTAGTAAAGCCAGCAGTGGGGGAGGCCCATAATCCTCTGCTCATGTCTCCTACAGCGGATTAATCAACAGATATTAGCTCAGTACTAAGACACTTAATAACTCTTCCCTTAATTATACATAAGTGGCCTCTGAAAAGTAAGGAACAATGTTAAGAGATTGTGTTTATGTCTCATTTTAAACTATTAGCTATTTCTATCAAGAGACAGAAAATGTTCTTTACTTTAGTATTTAGTAAGGTTTAGATGGGAGCTCTGTATGGATGTTCATTTCGGTTATTTTTCCTAACCGACAACCGACGCTCATTAACCGATTGTTAACTGTTAACCGACAAGATCATTTTAAATTAGAATTGAATGAAATTACAAAGGATAAGTGTCTGTGACCCGTTAAAAAATACTAACATTTGTTTTCCGAGGATTAATTTTACATGCGCAAAAAGCAGCAAACAACAGAACATGAGGATTCACATGGCCATTTCATATCACATCACGCACCTGCAGCGCTTCTGCCAGCGGAGAAAAACATAATAAAGCTAGGCTATATATATATAAAACGAATAAATAGGCCTATACGAGAAACATATTTTTACTTAATTAATAAATTAAGAAAATGAAAGAAAAACTGTGCAACAAGTAGCCTAGCCTAGTATGCAGAGTTTCGGTTCATTTTTGTGCTGCGCGAAAGGAAACAGACGGCAGAAAGCGGCATCCTATTTTTCTTTAGGCTTATTTTACAAAAGCACAAATATTTGTTTTTATTGTGAATGTACACAAACCTTTTACAATTCCGATTAACTTTATGACTAAAAGAAGTAGTTGCTTCCACTGTTAGAAGGAAAAAACTCAAGTGATTGCGCCGGCGCCGCATGCGCACACACAGTTAAGCATTATTTGCCATCTTGAAAATGCAGCCTGTTCATTATCATAATAAAATACAGTCAGTCAAACATATGGGGAAAAAAACGATGTAGTAAAAAAATGTAGTAAAATCTGTGCCGTTAATTGTCATCCCCGTACCGCCGTGATGTTATGTCAAACACATTTTGTTTTACGTGGATATTGGAACGCGGATGTGAAGCTAGGATACATAATAAATACTAATTGCCATTCAAATACATCGTGGAATACGGAACAATTTGATTTTGTGTGAATGAGAGGACCAATCGTTGGTTGTTTCCAGTTTCGTTTTAGCCTAAATGACTTCGTTTGGTTGTCGTTTATCTTGCTATAGCTTCTATATTTAATTCTTGTTCTTTTCTAACTCTGTTAATTGAAATGATTTGTGGGAGGAGGGGAACTAACTAGGCAAGCTAGTTTTACAGGTTTTATTATTAGGTTTGTAAACATTTCTGGTCTCAGCATTAGGCATATTTCTGAATGAAACAATACATGTGAACTTATACGCGACTAGTTTTCCCCTAAAAAATAAAAAAATTGTAGTACGTATTGTAACCATGCAGCAAAACCGTTTATATATTTTGATAAATACTGAAAAATTAACCGGTTTTTACACGGTTAAATGAACATCCCTAGAGCTATGTCAAGATTGCAGCTATTTGGTTATGATATGAAAGTTTGGAACATGCCTTTGTTGATTTGATTGCTTGTAATTAAATAAACTGTTAATAATAAAATTTTTTACAAACAAAAAAAATACTACTGCTGTCAATGATTAATCGTGAGAATCGCATCCAAATAAAAAAGTTTTGTTTACATATATATATGTGGTGTGGTACTTGTTATTTTATTATGATTTATATAAGACACACACATACAGCATTATATTTTGAAAATATTACTGTATTTACAGGATATATTATATTCATATATGTATATCATAATATAATATATAATTAATATTGTACAACAAATCTTTATTTGGACTGCAATTAATCGCGATTTATCGTTTGACAGCACTAATTAAAACATAAACCAAATATATGATTAATTTTATTTTAATATGTAAAATGCTGAGGACAGGATTATATGGGAATATCACATGGCTGAAAGGGGTTTAGATTCATATTTTTTATTTATACCAAGTACAACCACATTTTGTATATAATGATAATGTATTATACCATGGTGGGCCTGAAATACTGAATACTCCGGGAGGACTCTGCTTCGTGAACGGGGGTTCTTGGCATCAAGTTGCATTAAAATTGTTTTATCCCTTTTTTATAATTTTTATCCCTTTATCCCCACATTATCCCTTACATATAATTATCTAATGTACAAAACAGATAAAGGCTGAGGGGGATTTCAATATTTTATATTCATTTTTGCTGTCTGAAAAGTAGTGTGTGTGTGTATATATCAGTATTTTTATGGTCTTTTTGCATATCGGTAATATAATAATAACAATAACTAAATCAATACTCCTCACCCCCACTGCACCATTTTGCTCAACATCTTTTACACATTCTTAATTTGTAAGCTCTCCTTCCAAAAAAAAACAAACAACTACGAGGACAAAAAAAAAATCAAAGGAAAGAAAAAAAAATCTAATAACTGAAATCTCATTTGAATCCATTTTCTATGACCAAAAATAATTAAAAAGTGTGTGTATTTAGTTAAAGGGGTCATATGATGTTGCTAAAAATAACATTAGTTGGTGTATTTGGTGTAATGCAATGTGTTTATGCGGTTTAAGGTTAAAAAAACACATTATTTTCCACATACTGTACATTATTGTTTCTCATCTATGCCCCGCCTTTCTGAAACATGTAAATTTTTTTACAAAGCTCATTGTTCTGAAAAACTAGGTGTGCTCTGATTGGCCAGCTATCCAGTGCGTTGTGATTGGCCGAATACTTCAAGCGTGTGACGGAAATGTTGCGCCCCTTACCATACTGTGATGCCTGTCTGGCTGGAGCGACGAGACAAAAACATTAAAACCCATTATAAATGAGGCATTTGTTACATCCAGTGGGGACGGATTATAATGACATATACTATCTTTTTATGCGTTGCATCGCGCCACATAAACATAAAACCATGTCTGCTTTTATGATCGGAGAAATGACAAACAACAAGCGCTACTCTACACTGCTCAAAACTCGTGTTTGAATCGTCACTGGCAAATTCTAAGAATAAAAGTTACGCCTTCATTCTTTGCGTGAACATTTGGGTGGCGTTATGCAAATCTTCCCACATCGTGACATAGACATGTGGGGGCGTGTTAGAACAAGCCGTTTTAGGTAGGCGTGGTTGACTCTTAACTTTTATAAAGAATATCTTTGGATTTGAGACTTTAGTCTTTGCAACTTTACATATCTTCTTTATGCACCAAGAGCTTGCAACACTTCAGAGAGAAAGGAAAAATTGAAATCGCATCATATGACCCCTTTAAGATCATGTTTTATCCTTTAGTCATGACTGTGTTCACAATAGAATGCATTCTCTTGTACCTTATAACTGTAATATATTCAGTGTGAAGATGAATGTTACACTAACTTCTTAGAATATCAGTATCAACCTATCTTTATTATTCTGTCAATGATGCAGTGGTTGCTGTAAATGTAAATCAAGGATTAGCAGCACTTACTGTGGAATCTGTCATCATGTATCTCTGATATGAAACTCTGAGGGCACGTGCATGACATCAGTATGCAGTCAACACACACTCTTTCACACAGACGCACGAGTACATGAAGTGATGGAGTGATGAGCTTCCTATCTGCAACGCGCAGCCTGTCTGAGACGGTTGTTTTATATACTGCTCTTGAGGATCCTTGACCTGCTAGATAAAAAGCAGCAGGCTCTAGATAGGCGATGTCACAGCTAACCAAAGACGTCGTCTTGCCCCTCAAGTCCTGGAGAAGGATGGGTGCACGGCTTTCATTCCTCCTCTTCTTTATTACCTCCGTCTACAGATTGAAGATTCTGTAAGCAGATAAGATATTTTTACAATTAAGCTGGTGTCAGTTTCAACCCTCATATCCTCCCTTGAAGTGATAAATAACGTTTGATATTTGTCAGCGCGGCACATGGTAAGGAGAGATGACGCCGGGAGATTGAGTTATCGGCCGTTTGAAGAATATGTCGAGGTATAATATCTGACAGAATTCAAATATAAGGAAGGAAATTCAATTACTTGCTCTCGCCCCTCCTCTCTGTTCTCTTGCACCCCACCAGCTTGTGTTAGCAAATTAGATTTTGAATATTAGCAAGAGATCCCCCCCGGGGTCCACGTGGGAAGACAATCTTATTGTAGCGGGGAAGATAAAGTCAGCGGGCTGCTTCATGTCACCCTTAGTCTGAGAGACCTTTTAGTCTCAGTGCTGTTTATAGTGCCTGTTTGTAGCTTCTGTCTGTAAAAAGTGAACTTTAAAGTTATAGTGCTTTATACAACACAGATGCAGCTTCACAGTCATAACAGAATCAATGATGCAGAATTCTTCAAATATGAGACAAATTCAAATTCTGCTGACAGTTCAGTAAATAAATAACGTTTAAGTATAAAACAAGTTCAGTTTGTTTGTAAGTGGCTCTTCAGAGTACCGCTTAGGCTCCGCCCACAACCGCTGACGGACTGTCCCGTATTAGCATATTTCCACCCTCAGCAAGTTGTACGCGGTCTGACAATTTCTCCGCGCTCAAGCTGCTGTAGCGACAGCAATGTCTCGCGAGCAATGCAGGTGTTTTGTAGTTGAATGTAAAAGTGAACAAAAGAGTATAAATTTTTTCCCAACATCAGAGCCACTGAGGATGCAGTAGATTAGTTTTGTTTTTGATGGTAATGTGTCACCAAATACACAAAAAAAAAATGGAAGAGATGGGTGGAGTGAGCAGTAGATCATTATCATTTAAAGAGACATGCACCGAAATGGGCCGCTGTAAACAGAGCTGTTTTTTACTAGGTAAAAAGTGTGTTGTTTTACACGACCATTGAGGCATTTTAACCAAAGTATGTTGCAGACATTTCATAAAGACCCTAAAGAATCATACCAACTTGTGGAAAATGGGCATCCAATGTCCCCTTTAAAGGGACAGTTAACCCAAACTTACACTCATGTCATCCCAAACCTTGTTCTTCTGAAAGTTCTTCTGCAGAACACAAAAAAATGATGTTTTGAGGAATGTTTCAGCTGTTTTTGTCCATATAATGAAAGTCAGTGGGGTCCAAAACAACACAGGACCTTAAAAACTTTCACTGTATGGACAAAAAATTAAAATTCTGAGACATTCTGTAAAATATCTTCTTTTGTGTTCCACAGAAGTGAGAACATCATTTAGGTTTCGAACAACGTGAGGATGAGTAAATGGGAAAGTAAGTGGTAAATATGATATATGTTGTATATTGACATGGTAAAGTAATGGAAAACATTCTTTGTTCTTAAAGAGACCGTTCATCCAAAAATGAAAACACCCTCATGTCTTTCCAAACCTCTAAGACTTTTTCTTCTGCAGAGCACAAAAGAAGATGTTTTGAGGAATGTTTTAGTTGTTTTCGCCATATAATGAAAGTCAATGTCCAAAACAACACAGACCTCACTAACTTAAAAAAAAAAAAACACTGAGGCATTCTTTAAAATATGTTCTTTAGTGTTCCACAGAAAAATACATACTCAGGTTTGGAACAATATCAGGATAAGTAAATGGTATGTTGCACTGTATGTTGACATGGTAAAGTAATGGACATTCTTGGTTCTTAAAGGAACAGTCCAAAAATGAAGAAAAAAACACTCTCACGTAATTCCCAACCTGTATGACTGACTTTCTTCTGCAGATGATGTTTTGAAGAATGTTTTAACTGTTTGAAATAGTGTTAATTAATCGAGATTAATCACATCCCCCCAAAATAAAAGTGTGTTTACAAACTATATATATATAAATATACTTTATATTAAAAGAAATATTAAGAATTTTATATGTAAACAAAGCATTTTCGTAAAATATTACATGCATGTGTATGTATTTATATAGACATAATAAATATACACAATACACACATATTATGTAAACAAACTTTTATTTTGGATGCGATTAATCGCGATTAATCGTTTGACAGCACTAGTTTGTAATGAAAGTCAGTGGGGTGAATGAAAGTCAAAACATCACTGGACCTCATTGATTTTCACTGTATGGACAATAAGCCCTTTTTAAAATGTCTTCTTCTGTGTTCTGCATAAGAAAGAATGTAATTCAGATACTCATGAGGATGAGAAAAGGATGACGCTTCATTTTTGGATGAACTGTCCCTCAATTCATCCAACTGAGTTCTTGTTTTCAGAATACTGATTCATTGTGATGTTTACTGTAGTTGTTAATCTTTTACATCTTTTCTCTCTCTTTCTCTTTCATCCATATGTCGGTCAGTCTAACTGCGCACAGTACGCGGCAGACAGAAAAGAAGAGGAGACTATGTGTGATCACCTCATCAGTGCCGCCAAACACCGTGATCATGTGACAGCCAATCAGCTGAAACAGAAGATCCTCAACATCCTCACCAATAAACACGGAGCCTGGGGCTCAGTAGCGCAGAGGTACAGCTGTGTGCATGTGTGAGGGTGTTTCTTCAATTGTGGCCACTTTTGGCCCTGTAGACAAAGCTTTCAGGAGACAGATTTAATGTGGCCATCATATAACAAAAAAAAACAAAAAAACCCTGGGGCATACAAGTTGCTGTAGTTGAAGAAACACCTGTGTTTGTCAGTGTGTGTGTGTGTGTGTGGTGTGTGTGTGTGTGTGTGTGTGTATGTGTTTGTAATAGCGTGCATCTTCTCCATGGTCTGTGTACGGTCCTTTTAGAGGCGAGTATTATACTATTACCTTTGTGACACAAACACACACAGCCAGGCCTCTGATGTGATTCCTATTTAATGTCATTTTCTTGCTCTCCACCAGGGTCGGTCTACAGGTCAGCAAACTCAATTACCACACCAGACCACTAAATCCTCAGAGACAGATCACTGGTGGTCAGGCTGTGTGTGTGTGTGTGTGTGTGTGTGTGTGTGTGTGTGTGTCTGACTCTCCCTCTCAGTCTCACAGTGGAGCACCTGGCAGTTGTTACAGTGGTCTCAAGGGTCCTGTTACAAAAATACTGACTAGAGTTCCGTTTCCCACCAAACACACACAAACAGACCCAATATAAGCCAAGATCTAAGACATAAGTCTGTACAAAGTGACGGTTTTATCTCAAGATCATGATCAAGGAGAAAAATTAAGAAACAACAACTAGCACAAACAGCTTTGAATGTAGTAAAGTAATAATTTAAATACATGTTAAAATACTTTCTTTTAACCCACTTTAATATACTGAGACAACTATAAGTAAGCCGTCTGTGTTTCAACCAATGATGTGTGTTTGGGGTGGGACAGTAAGTTTGTTTGACCAATGGCAGTCGGAAGAATAAAAACCCATTTGAAAACAGTCATTATTTTAGCAATTCCACTTGGTGACACTAGAGGGGCAGAAATTACACAATAATTTCATTTTTATGAATTTTTATCTTACTTCTAAATTTTTTGACTTGGTGCCAAGTTGCAATATCTAACAAGACAAATACCTTACAAGACACATGTATTTGTAAAGCAACTTTCCATTTCCATTATTAATATTAAAGAAATATAAAAATATTAATACTTTCAGAAAGTGTTTCTTTAATATGAGGGTATTGTTCATTTGTTCCTTTATAAGATTGTTTCCCTTCATTAAAAATCGTAATTTTTTTCCGACATAGAGGCCACTGCGGACGCAGGGGGGAGTTTTGTTCTTGATGGTAATGCCCACGAAGACATAAAAAGGACGAGGAGGGATGGGTCGTGACAATACTCATTATCAGTAAACAATTTAAAAAAACTAATGGGAAACAAGACACCACTTGCGTCTATAAAAAAAAATTGTGTATGATTTTTAAATATTAAGATATTTCAACTGGAAGCCATTGACAGAGACTCATTAGAAAATAAATATTAAATATTAAAACTATAATGTATATAAAATATGAATATTAGCAGAAAGTCCATAATTGAAATAGCTGTGGAATTGCCTGCAGCAAATGTGCCTTCAGTTCCATTGGTGGAACACATTGGCCAACAGCCAGAAGACCCACTTACGAACATTTGTACACAAACACACTCCAAGCACAATTACTGATTTGCCTTCCAAATTGGCTGGATTTGCAGAAACAGTGGCTGTGGGTTTCTTATTAAATTGGAGAAATCCACTGCAGATGGTTGAATGTACATGATGGCGTCATGTTTACCCACTCCAATAAGAAACATCAGCATGAACTGCTTCGGTGGAAATGGTGGACTGATTGTACTTCTGTTATCAGTTTTGATCAATCCAAAGATTCTAGACGTCCCATAATTTTGATCTGTCAGTCCTTGTTCTTTGACATGTTGTCAGACACAGAGTCTTACATTAGCAGTGCTGTAACCGCACTGTACCACATTCACAGCTAAATATGTTCTGTATGTGGGTTGTCCTATTTTGAATTTTAAGTCTGTGTTTAGAACACATTTCCCATGTGCTTACAGGATAAAACAAGAAATAACTCACTGCAGTTTGTTCTAACATAAAATATTCATTTTAGGTTTGCTTGCTTTGTAGCCTTTCGTATTTGTTTATTCATTATTATTTTTCAAGTATTGTTGAGGTGCTTGTTTCATTATAGTTATGGGTATTCACATGTGAATCTTAATACACTTATTTATTTATTGAGTGATTTATTTAGGGGATGACTATGGATGATTGGAGTGCCATATTAATAAATATAATTTTCATGTAATTTACATTTATTAACACTTTTAGTTAATTAAAAATGTATTTAGTATTCTCAATTCTCCATGAAATGACAGTATCATCAAAGGCTGACCATGTCTGAAACATGTTATGTAACAGTGGCATCCAGTTTCTCAAATGCTGCCTTAAATTCATCACATCATGGTCCTTGTACCATAATAATAAAGAGCATCTAACACCAACTACACAAAATAATAAAAAGCTTGATACGGTGGTTTGGCTGAAAGTCTCTGCCACTATTCAGACTTATTCAAATATTTATGAAAACCACCTGGAAGGCATAACATTTGCATTGAGACAAAAGGTTATTGAGCTGGGGCACATTGTAAATGGTACCACAAAACTTCCAACAAATTCAAATTTAATGGTAACCTGCTGGAGAAGAAAAATGATGCAATATGTTCATGAGCTCAAGGCGGTGTTACAGCTGAGCAGCTTAGTCTTATTCAATGCTACATTAACTTTCCCATTTATGCGGCTTCTGTAAAATAGAAAGCCTGCGGCGTTCTGACAGCGTGTGTGTGTGTGTGTCGGTGTGTGTGTGTGTTGTTGTGTGTGTGTGTGTGTGTGTGTGTGTGTGTGTGTGTGTGTTGTGTACTTTGCATATGTGTGAGTTAGTGTGTCCGTCTGAAAATGTATTTGTATTAGTTTGTTTGTGTGCGTCTTTGAGCGTGAACGCACCCAGATTGGTTTTCTTCTTTTGCTCTCCTTTTACTTGCTACAGCCTGGGGACACATGAAAAATTATCGAATACTGATTTGAAAAATGCGCCGTATCAGGTTTTCACATTTAGGCTTCTGAAAGCACAAACGTTCCCATGATGCATTGGAGCACCGCTTTGATTTTCACCATATTTTTTTTGGTGTGTGGGTAACAACTGCAGATGTTTTTATTTTTTTTATATATATATATTTTGATGAGCACTACCAGAAAAGCAGTTGTGTACATTATTAAATAAATAAATAAATGTTCTTTGTTGTGTAAAATCAAATAATCTGTGAGGGATGACGCACCGAAAGATGCAACGCTACATAGCAATTGCTCTATGGCTGCATGAGCTGAAAGCCAAATAACCAAATCCGGCCTACGAATTTTTAGTTCGATCATACTTCATGCTTGCCTGATGATGAATGTCCCCTGTATTGAGTCGGCATCAGAAAATCAATACTTCTCAAATTGAAACAGTATAGGGTTGTATTGATCTGGGCTGCTAAATCAGAGAGAGAAGGCTTTGATAGGACGTTGCCAGACAGCTCTGAGCCCAGTAATGACACAGTATCAATTTTGGCTTTACACTGATAAATCAACTCGAAAATTGGATGTCAGATTTTTTTTCTTCAAGCTTTTCACTGAGGGAGTTATTTTCCTTTCCCTCTCCTGTTGACCTCTGACCTCCGCCAGTGAATTATAAAGTTCAGTCTTGTCAAAAGTGAGAAGATGTCAGCGTTGGGATTATTGATGGAAAAGAAATCTATGAAATTGAAAAATCATGGAGCCATTTATTTGCATGTCATTGGCCTGTTATCCGGCTCTCTAAATCTTATGTCTTATTTGGAGGCAATGTGAGGCGGATTATTGTCATAATCAATTAACTACGTCACAAATCTTTGATATTTCTCCCTGTTTTAAAGTCATTACAGTGATATAAATATATGATGTGTCATCATTAATAGGAAAATAATCTTGTCGAAAAATAATTATAATATTTGGTATATATATGAAATTTCTAGAATGTGATTTAAGTGTTAGAATTTCTGGATGATCCAAATGGTTTTCAATTAGGTTTGGTTGGTATTTTTTAATATGGCATTCGCAATCCTCATAACATACCATAATTAAATATGCAAAATAATTAAATAGTTAAATAAAAATATATAATGATCAGTACTCAGTGCAATAGAAGGTTGTATTGTTCTCAGATTAGGAAAGAATCATTAAATATTATTTTTTTATTTTATATTGATGTTTTAATCGTGTTTTTACACTGCACTCAAAGTGTGTAATTTCTTAACATCAATTAAGTTTTCAATGAATATTTATGTATTTATATTTAATATCGCATACAATCCTCCAGAACTCATCTCATAATAAATGACCAAAGAGTATTTAATAAAAGATATATATTTAGTTAATTAAAAACAGATTTATATTGATATTATACTATATAAATAAATATAAAACTATTTTGATATCACAGAAATTACACGCTTTTTAAAATGTACATAATGCAAAAATAAACATTTCAAACAATTGTATTCTACATTGTTGTGACATTAATTATGTTGCATTACGTTTCCTTGCTTCAGTAAGTGTTAGCAAGTTATAATATTGGAAATTTATTTTTTATTTATTTGTCTTAACTTTTGGCATTCCACTCACATAGAATGAGCAGTTTAGTAGTATGCTATTAAAAACATGGACATTGTCTGTTTAAATGCTAATGCTAGCTCTGCAAAACACACTCAGTCTCAGCAGTCTTCCCAAGCATCATGTCACACTGAATAAAGAAGATGCCCACCGATTTTCAGTCAGCATTTTTTGCCATGCAATGGCGCGTAGCTGACTATGCTTGGTGTCCAGTAATACTACTTCTTGGTGTCCATTACCTGGAGTTTAATGTAGCTCTAAACAGTCACTAATTGCTCCTGAATGGCTGTCTGTAACAAAAATGTAAAGGCCGTGGTCACAGTGGACGGCCATCCCGTTGTTGCGTTCATGCCCTTTGTCAACGTCGGCACTATGGCTGACAGCTGATCGAGGACCAGCATACCTGGACCACATCAGACCTTAACTTAACCTGACTTGTGTATTGATTGTCAACGCTTTCTCTGGTATAATTACTTTTTTTTTGCCATTGACGGAAAGGAGGGAGATGAAGAAAAAAGACAGTGTCAAGAGATGGAGAGTAGTGGCATGTATTGATTTGTTGGAAGGTGGAGAATGAGGGAGGTACCATTTCCCTTGAATAACGGTGCGCGTGGTCTCTTGTTTGATGGATGGCAGGAGTCCGATACTGGATAATAACTTGGTGATAGAATGAAGCCTTCCAGTTACACACGGCTTGGTTAAGCAGTCTCACTGGGGTTTATGTTGTGGTTTTTTGTTTTTAAGGTTTATACAATGCTATAGCAGCCATTGAAGTGGAGGGATAATATGTGAGCTATGTAAAGCCCTTAGTTGTGTTTATAGGCCCAAATTCAAATATTGTGGGATTTTGGTCTGAGGTCTAAATAAAAGATCAGCTGTGATCTACTGTGCCATTTATTTTCAGAGACTGCAAGTCCCAACATGTTTGAATTGCAGGAAATATGGGGCTAAAAATGAAAATTCTGGCATTATTTACTCACCATCATGTCACCACACCAGTCAAGCTCTCATAAGAACCAAAGAACCATAAAAATAGTCATTAAAGCACACAGTATTATTGCATTTGCTTTAAATAATATGCATATATACAAACACAAAGTAAAAACAGTAATATTGTGAATATGAAATGTATTGTATTGTCATATGAATCCATGTACTGTCTGTGTCTAAATCTTCAAAAAAAGGTCCTTTAGTGTTCCACTGGGGGGAAAAACTACAACAACAGAAAGACAGAGTAAATAATGACTGAATTTTCATTTTTTGTCAACCTATTTCTTTAAGCTAATTAGGGAAAGCAGGAGAGAACAGTGAATGTGATTCAAATGATCTTTGACATCTGAAGACTGATGAAGGAACTGCTGAAACGACTCTTAAACACACTCTTACCTGAGTGACCTTCCATTGCCATGTTTCTCATTGTGTCCAGTCTTGAAATAAACAAGTCCACTATGCTAGTTTCCACCGAAGCTCCTTTTGTTACAAAATGTTTGGTAAACTAAACACCCGTGGCCACCATTTGCAAGCTAGAAACTTTCACAATGACTCTTTCACTCACTTTCACTTGTTTTTTGACCTACAAAAAGTCACTTCCCTTTGGGCGTGCTTAACCTCAAAGCTTGTGCTAATTATCTCTGGGAGAGAGGGCAGTTGGAACGATCATCAATTTCAACAGAAAAGAGCGCCACTGCTAGAGCTTTGCCGCTCTGTTGGCTTCGTCTTTGGTGAGAGATGGACGGTTTGCCGAATCGGGCGAGAAGGGATGTCTGACTTGTACTAGAACTCTGTCTCTCACACAGGCAGGCGCGTCTGTCTTCATCCATTGCAGTGACCCTCGGTGCAGGCCTTGCCAGTCTTAAGCCAAAGTGCTTTTTTTTGTGTCTGCTTGAGTATTTTAGTTTGATTCAGCTACATAATGAAGTTTCTATGGAAGCTTGTTTGTGCCACAGAATAAAAATGTAAAAAAGGTAATTGCCAATTATAATTTTTTTCTTGAAATTGCGAGCTTATATCTCACAATTCTAACCTTTTTTCTTTAGAATTGCAAGTTATAAAATTGCAATCGAGAGTCTATAGGAATTGACTTTTTCTCAAAATTCTCTGTTTATCTCGCAATTTCGACTTTTTTTTCTCCGAATTTTGAATTTGCATATCACAAACCTTTTTTTTTTTTGCCATGGAAAAAAAAAAAAAAAAAAAGATAATCGTGACTATTTCACAATTTTTACATTTTTTGTCTTTAAGTGGTGAATTTGACTGACTTTTTTCTCGTAATTGTGAGATATAAACTCAGAATTGTGGGGGAAAAACACAGAATTGAGAGATATAAACTCAAAATTTGAGAAAAAAGTCAGAATTGTGAGATAAAAAGTCACAAATACCTTTTTTATTTATTTTTTTCCCCATAAGGTTACTGACTGAATTGTGGACTATCACATGTGCCATTTTATTACATTTCTATTACAGATCCTATGTTCAAAGATCATCTCATTTTAACTGAAAACCTAACTCACATCAGGTTTAAATGTGTTTACCTTAAAAAGATGAGACTTGAAAAATTAACGATAAATAGCTGGATACTCTGTAGTGATTTAAATGGAGTGTTTATATATGATTTGGCTTTGATTCAGATATAAACTCTTGCGAAGAAATGAAAGCCAGGACAAAGATGAAAAGTTCAGGCTAGAGAATATATCCACAAAAGATCTGTTTACCAAAAGCTGTTTTCTAAATATTGCATAAAGGCATCCTTTTTTGTGGCTTTTCCTGACAGGCTACCTTAGGCGTAAATAATTTCCATCTGAGGTGCAATTCCATGAGGAGTACCATCTTAAATAAGTTTTGTAAAATCATGTTAAATGATCTCCATCTTGGAAAGGATTTTGGCTGTCAAACCCCAAAGATCAAGCTATATTAGTTTTAAGTAGTGCTAATACCCCCAATTTTAAACAGACATATGCAAAGGGAGTAGAGAGTTGGTTTAACGTCATTGAAAGTGTTGAGTGTGTGTTTAGCGTCATGAACATGGGCAATGGCAGCCATAACATCACAGAGTCAATGTGGCACTGAGGAAAGCCAGGCGACCCCCAAAATAGAGCAGTCACTGATTACCGCTATTTTACTAATTATGCTCCATTTATGTCCCCAATGGATGCATTTAATGAGAACATAATGGTGCCTTATTGAATTTCCCTGCCATTCCCTTTCTCTTATATGCCACAACAAGAGACTATCTGTAGTGACGTGATTTCTAGATAATCATCAATGGCCTCAATGACCGTGATCATGACTGTATTCTTCTCTCAAGCTGCTGTTAATGTAGTGCCCAAGCAAAAGCCATCATTCTGTATGTGTGCATAGACCAATAAATGAAAAATAGCATAGACAGACTGACAAAATGGGTTATGAACGGTTTGCCAGTGATTGGCTTTACAAGTAAAATATGCATGGTTTGTTTTATTTATATATCATTGGACATAATCCTCTTTTTGTAGTTCCTATCAGTGTCTTGTGTGCCACAATAATGTTTCTGAATTATATGCATTATCAACAAATGAACAAACAAATGTTTTTAATTTAGAGTAATTGGCATATCGCAATTCATTTCAATCATTTTTATTGATTGAAAGCCCTATTTTTCTGTTATTATTATTATTATACATTTAGAACATACATTCATGCGTGTACTGAATCCATAACCGCTTGTATGATAAAATATATTTAAATATATACTACATAGTGAATGCAGTAGTGACCGTGCGGGGAAAGAGACACTGATGCACATTGTCTATGTGGCACAAATGCCAATAATAATAAAAAAGTAAAATGTGACAGTTCTGAAACAATTTCAAACCACCTTCAAATGCGGTTTGGATTGAGATTGGGATTTCATATGGTGTTTTGCTGTCTGTGTGAACAAGGGCTTATTCAGAAAGACTCTGCTCAGAAGACTGAGGCTCTATTAGACCAGAGAGACTCAGAGGTGGTCAAAGATTTGTCTAGATGGAACAGTTGCACCACTGAATCCTCCCACTTAAATTAATCTTTGGAGATGTACATTGAAGGTCTGCTTGGATTGACCACTCAAGCCCTGCAGAGCAGCACGGTAACAGGGTAATCCATCTCATGAACCAGCATCCCACAATCCCCCACAACACCAGTGTAAAAGCCCAATAGATCATATCTGCAGCCAGGCTTTCCAAACAAAAACATAGCTATATATATGTTTTAAGATTAAATTGGTGTCCTTTCCTTTATTTCCCGTTTTGCCATTTTAGACTGAATCATGGATGTCATTTTTTACGGCCTTTCACAAACAATACATGCCCTATGGACACAAGGGTTTTAAATCTTGTTCTCTTACTCTCTGAGAGTGTTTTTTAATGTGTGGAGGAGAGAGGAGGATACACAGTTTTTTACACCCGTCTTTTGTGATGCATTTAGAAAAGAATTAGACCCAAAGCAGTAGTAAATAATGACTGGCACTCTGGTTGGCTGATAGTTTTGGTTATCAGTGCTGGGAAATTAGCTTTTAAAATGCAGTTGGAAATCCATTTAGGTGATTGATGGCTGATGTGACTAATAAATTTGAGCCGCTTTCGAGGAGGGCCGGCCCTCCACCATCCTTTATGCCTGTCATCATGAGCTGTGCGATTGGTAAAGTCGAGCGTATCGGAAGCTAATTCCAGTGAGTGATTACCATTCAGAAGAAACGGCTATCAGGATCCACTCTTTAATGTGAAGACCAGCGAGAATAGAGTATTTTTTTTTCATTCCTTTTTGAGATATAACACAATTAAGTAGCCTATTAGGCACTGCGTTTATTTTCTAATAACGACTCCTGCACAACAGCACCATTGCAAAATGTGAATGTCATATTGCTCTTTTATATAACAGTTAGTTCTGGTCAAATTTAATTGGCTGAATGGCATTCTATAAGCGATAATACAACATCAAAGAGACTTTTAAGCAGTTGTTGGATAGATAGAAATGCGTAAGATCTGGTTTGAGGGCGAGTCAAGTTTGAAATAATGCACGAATACACTACTTCTAATATGTGTTCTATAACTAAATTCCAGAAACATGCATATAAACACAATGCATTATATCAAGAAGTGTCATTTGGACATTGTTATTACAACAATGAGAAAACACAAAATAAAGCCAGGTGACAGGATCGAATATTCACTGCACAACTGGTCCCATCTGATATTGTCATTGGTCAACAGATTCAAAATATTTGACACACCTTTATATTCTCCTTTTCTTCCCTTACAATGCTGCATCCCCATTGAAATTGATCATTTCGTAGTGCTCTTTGTCGCAGCATAATATAGACACCCTATGAGTGAGTCACTGGCTTTTTCACTCAACCGTTTCGTTCTTTGTCGGTGAACAAAACACCTCTGCTGGGTTGCTCTAAAATGTGCAACAATTCAATTTTCTGTAGTTTTTCTATATAAACAAGCACTCACTGAAAGTATTTGACCATTGCGCTTAGGTCTGGTGACTTTTGCAACATCTTGCACACGACACGGCATTCTAAAAATGCCACACTCAAGTTAAAATAAGTTCTTGAAACCTTGCGTTTTTTCCCCCATTTCATTGTCCTCCATCAGGCATTCTTAAACGCAAAAATACATTCTGTGAATTCTGCTGTTGATTTGTTTAAAATTGTTTTCATTGGTGGAACAAAAATGGACAAAGAAACAGGCAATATTGTGTCTAAAAATTGAATATTAACTTTTGTTTTTTAAACAGTAAGCTCTCTTACTCGTAAATTGTACCCATTGCTCTTCAGAAGGACTGCTGTAGTATTTTTAATGGACTACAATAAGTTGTAAAAGAGTACAGTATACGTTCATAATGCCCCTGTGGGAAGAAGACCTCTCTTTTGAGCTGGACCACCCTAAGTGAGGAAACTCACATCATGGCAATTTTGGCACTGACTAAATCCGGCTCTATATGTTGACCGCAGGGTTTAACGTATCACTGGACCCTCATCCAATCCTGCGGAAACCACCACCAAAGTAAAAGCATATGCTTTAGGGGAAAGAGTGGGTGAAGAAATGTAAACGGTGTCATCAAGCACCCTTCGGTTTATCATTCATTGTAATACTGTGTGCTTGTCTAATCCACTTATTAAGAAGAAAACAAACATGTTTGGGCTTTCATCTGAATTGCTGTACACAGCCGAAATACTACTGTCAAACCAAATCAAAATCATCATATATGCTGTGGGAGGGGAAACTCGGAAATCTTCAAAGTGTACGCACATGGATTTCTCCCGCGGCTGTATGCTACTCGGCTTTGGATGTTATAATCTTAAATGGTAATCGCCTGGTTGCCTCGGTGGGATTTACATTTTTTTCACGCTGTAATCTTGCATTTACAATGTCATTTACGTGACTTTGACCTCTCCGCCTCTTGACATCTCTCTCTGTCTGGCTCTCGAGGTATAAGACTGACAACAGACAAGCCCCCGACACAACGCTTTGCTTTTCATACCCCGGCGAGTGATGAACTTTAGGCATGCCACTCATGTATGCAAACAGGCTTTGTTTCCTACACACACACACATTCTTGACTGATGTTAAACTGAGAGCGAGCTCTCATGTTGCTGTCAGAGCTCGGCTAAGTCCCTTGAGCCTCCTGATTTCTTGACATTTGTAGATATAATATTCACGCAACAAGGAGCAGCTTTTGTGATGTGATCCTGCTGTAACACTTTAATCTGTTTAGACTGCTTCAATATTATGGCAGAGTGGAGAGAGGCCCATTCAGTACAATCCATAGCTTGGGGCAATCACCTCAGTAGGATCTGAGGATTTTTTTAATGGAATGGCTCTGCCTTGTGTTAAAGTGAGAATGTTGGCTTCTATTGTTATATACAAATGAGCAAAATAATAGTAATAGTGGACAAACAAATATTTTTTTTCACAGCTTTTTGTGTGTGTGTGTGTTTTTGTGACAAATGAGGACATACATTTGTATAATGACAAAGGTATGACAGGCATTACAAGGAGAAGGTGACTTTTCAGGACATTACCCCATGTCCCACTTTTCAAAACGCTTATAAATCAAACAGAATGGAGTGTACTGAAAATCTGAAATACCACAAAGTTTCCTGTGAGGGGTAGGTTAAGGGGTAGGTTTGGTGTAGGGCAATAGAAAATACAGTATAAAAACCATTACGCCTATGGGATGTCCCCACTTTCACAAAAACAAACCTGAGTGTGTGTTATAATTATATATATATTATTATATATATTCAGCTATATATATATAATATATATATATATATTATATGATTTTATTAACGCCATTTTTTTTGAAGATCTTCATAATGACTTTTTGATAGGGGACTATAAAAGTTAAACAGTTTAAAAGATAAATATTTTTTATCTATTTTTAATAGATTTTTAATCATTCCCTCCATTTCAACTCTAAAAGTCAATAGAAATGGAAATTCATTCATCTATTTTTTTTTTAAAAATGCAGTTATGGATCTTATGTGAATTATCCTCCATGAATATTCTTCATTTTTATTGTATTTTTTAACCTTGTAATTTTTTGTCAAAATGTCATAATTTGATCTGGTGAAACGACAAGATTGGAAAGATCTATCGCTACTTCCATTATATTGACATTATATATACATTTTATTATCAATATACGTTTTCAAACTGGCATGGTTTAGTTACGACGAAAAATATAAAAGCAGATATATTTGGACAAAACTAGAGCAAGTATATGATGATAGAATTTCAAAATGTTTCCCCTACAAATTTTGCACAAATCAATTAATTTTTGTACAATATTCCTACAGATAGTTATTTAACCTCTGTTTGTAAGATAGGAACCTAGACTAATGACTCATGTCATAGATTTTTATGGAAATTAGTATATGGCTCAAAGTGAATGGTGTATTTCCCCACGAGTAGCTGGTAATGAAGATAAACCACATGTGGAATTTGTTGATTGTCCCATACCATGCTGTCATCTATCCCCCAATTACACCAATCATCACTCTCTAAATCCTCTTTGGAGTAAATTAGCTGCAGTATTATTCGGTGCTGGCCTGCTTTTCCTTTCTGTGCTTTTTCCTTTCCTCTCCTTCCTCTCACTCCGTTTTAAAGCCTTTGAATCATCTCCAGCCCGAGTGCGCTCGAAACGAGCTGCACTTAGTAACCTGATGCTGGTCCCTGCCCTTAATGGTTTGCATTAGCTGCAAGCAATAAAATTAGCCCAGGTCCCTGCTAATGTTGGAATAATCATTTACAAAGATGGTTACCACATGCTGTAGCCGTTTCCCTCTCATTCCCCTTGCTTCCCTTTTTTCTCGGCCTCTCATTTGTTTCTCTTATACGTTCTCTAATTCGCTGTTATTAATAATGAATAAAAACGCAATTTTCTGCAGCTTGCTCCAGGGCCCTGGGAATCATTTCAATGAATATTTCAGCAAGTTATTTTAATCACAGCTGCACATATGCAGAGGGAGGGGGTCCCTGTTTTATTGGCCTGGGGTGTGGCTATGGTGAGACCCCAGCATCATTAAAACCCCTCTCCGGCTGTATAGAGGGTCCTACCTCTGATTTACAAGACTTGTTAAAAAACACAGTAAAAAGGAGGCAAGCTGCGCCGTTTATACTTGTAGTTTGATACCGTATTTGTTAATGGGACTTGCTGTTATTTATTTGTGTGCTGGAGAGCCACGGCTGCTGTTTTGTGCCCGAGGGGTTCTTGTGCAAAAGCGTGTCTGGGTTTCTGGAGCTTTAATGAACTTCATGAATTAGCTATATTTTGCACAACGCGCGTACACTTTGCTTATTACACACACAGGGACGCGCAGCAGCACACAAACATTTTTAAAAATGAAAAGGAGGGCGTTTCTGAAGCTTGGTGCTGACGCGACCATCATAGTGACAACAGCCAATCACATTAGTCTTCTGGTGTTGCATGAACACGATTGGCTAGCGTCTGCGCTAGGGTATTTGTATAAGGCGATCTGATTGACTGACGCCTGCATTGGCACTTGAAAAGTTGAAAAGTTGTCAACTTCTGCCGCGAGCAATTGCAGTGAAGCGACGCCGACGGACCCACAAATCATTTCGCCAACACTTGACGTCACTCCATTCAAAGTAAACGAGAGGCATTGACACTGACGTGAATGGGGACACTGACGTTTAGACCATGCGCCCGGGCGCGCCGACAGTTTTCCCGTCGTTAAACTAGCAAAAGTGGATTCGGACATTCCCTGAGTCAGTGCACCTGCACCGTGCGCTTTAGACCATGCGCTTAGATCGTTAAAATAGGGCCCTACAAAATTACAAAAATGTAAATGATGACAAAGTCAACTAAGCAAGTAATAATGATGACAAAGTCAGATTTTTATTATGTAATGAGTTTTATTTCATAATTAGGACTGTCGTTGACATTTTGTCCTATAATATTGACTATAATATTGTTCCAACTTTCTCATTATTGTATCTCATAATTTTGTCTTTTGTCATAATTTTTCATAATTATCCAACTTTTTTGTCTCATAATTTAGACTTTTTAATATCATAATTAATGTGTAGTAAGTCCTAATTAAAACTTTTAATCTTATAATTATGACTAATTCAACTGCTTGTGTCATAATTTTGACTTTTTATGACATAAATTAAGACCTAGTATGTCATAGGTCTGACTTTATATCTCATAATTTTGACTTAGTATCTCATAATCTTGGCTTTTTGTCATAATTATGATTTATGTCATAATTCCAACTTTGATGTCAATTTTTTTCATATGATTTACCAAAGCATAATTTTTTTTCTTATGTGATGAAAATGGGTTTCCATAGGTGTCTGTGTTTCTGTTGTAGTTCTTCACATTTGTGAATGTATTTTTAACAAAATGAGTAATAATATATAAATGTGCCAAAGTATGATGTGCCCTGTAGTAAGCAGGGCTTGTTTCATCATATAAAATTATATTCTGTGCTTTCCTTTTTTATTAGTTTCCAACATTTTTTTTTCTGTTCCTAACCCCCCCCCCCCCCCCCCCCCCCCACAGGAGTTCCTGTGCTTTTCCCCTTCAGTCAGCTGGCATGACTTCTGGCGTCTGGATTACTGGGAGGATGACCTCCGGAGGAGGCGGAGATTCATCCGAAACCCTTTTGGCTCCACCCACTTAGACATCACGTGCAAATCGCTGGAGGACTACGGTCAGTAATTCTGCCAACAGCCAATCAAAAATGTTGCTGGACTCTGTCAGTCTAGCTCATTATCCCAAATTGCGTTCATTTCATACAATGACATCATTGTTCACCAAATGGGACACACATATGCGAATTAGAAAGCCTCCAATCAACTCTTGGACGCAACTAATATTCTCGGAGCTGAGAAACAGTTCGTTGTCAGCTTTATAGGTTGTATATTTATGAGCCTTGTCAATTGAACATGGCAAGAGGGCTTTATAGTAGGTTTTTATATTCTAATGGCACACATTGTTGAGAGGAAAATTGCTCGCTGTGTTTTTTTTTTACTGTTTCTGCCTCTTGCGCTCAAACATTTTTCCTCATTGACCCGTTTGAACTTGCAGCGTTGCCCACCGCACGGCTGTCGATTTGGCTCTGTGTCTCGCAACAGAGGCTTTAAAAGAGAAACGGTTCAATACTATTAACCACTGCGGGCGCTTCTCCTCCAGGCATCAAACTGAAGATACGAGAGGGAGTGTATTAACCGAACAAGGGCAAGTCTATTGATTCTCAAGTACAATAGGATGACTTCTCTCTTGTGCACAGAATAGTTACTGTAGCTATTTCCATTACTCATGGGTAAACTTACAAGGGGGCAAGCGAAATAGGCCCATCTATTTAAAAAACTGAACCAACCACAATTGAACCCTTGATATTAGCTTATACTTATGGATAGAGGCATATGAGAGTGTTATTTGACAGCATGTTTTGTTATGATGCTGCTAATGGCCACCTGGGATGATAATGGATTGCACTTTTAATGTACTGAAATAAATTTTGGACTACTTATGCCATTTTCTTTGACTTGTTATGCGTTAATATTGTGTCTATCTAGATGTTTGGCCTTTTGTGCTCAACTGTTTTGAGGCCATGTCAGATGGTCTGTGTTTCAGAGCCAGAACACACACATGCACACTCGTACATACACATGCCAGCTGTTCCTTGACCTGCAGGTGGCCCCTGCTCATGTCACAACAGACTTTTTCCCCCCACTAATTCATTTTGCCACCATATAAAATTCACACTGTCTTTCAAACGTATTACCCAGTATATCTCCCGCATTTCTTCAGAAGCTCACACCTCTGCAGTATTCCTCTGGCCCGGCTTCTTTTTCTGCCTGTCCTTGGTAAGTTGTCAGTGCGTCTCTTTGGACCCACGGCCTAGTGTCTGGGGCCGCTGTGATTGAGGACTTGTTGAGGTCCCCAGGCTTCTACCAGTCCTTAATGAGTGGAATAATGCATAAGATTGTCATGTGGAAGGGATTGCCTGTAGTCAGATGTTACCCCCACAATGCCATAGAGAGAGCCTGAGAGAGAGGGGCAGCAAAGATCGACTTCTCTATATGGGTTTTATAGAAACGTAGGGACTGTTTTCCTAAACCAGCAGAACAGTGCTAAGCTTTTAAGTTAAATATAAGCTTATAAATGCAATGGACTTAAATAAATACATTAAAAATACATTTATTTTTTTATTTGATTTTATTCATTTAGTTCATTGTATTTAAAAGCACTCTTATTTATTCACTATAATGAAAACTATATGTAACACATTGCATAGGATATATAAATCATCATTTTAAGAAACTGCAAAAGTCAGTAGCTCTGTGCTTTGCTGAACTATCAGTAGTGGAGGTTTACAGCTGCTTTTGTGACTGGCGGCTGTGGTACGTTGAGTTAACGTAGGTGATTTGAATGAATTAACTGTTAAGGGTGCATATAAGTTTCCATTCTTTTTGCCAGAAACCAAAGAGATTGAAAAATGACTGCTCTCAAATGTCAGAACACTGGCAGTTGACAGCAGTCACTGCATATGGGGCTTGTTTTTATTCACAATGACATATTTTCATAGAGCTTGTCTGCATTAGAACATATGCAGCGCTTTAGCAATATTTCACATTTCTTTTTGTGCAAAATGACATGGGTGGACATGAAATATGCCTCAGGTTCATTCGAAAAATGTTCTAACTACCCTAGAAACAACATCATTATATTTGATTCATGGTAATTTAATGTATTTTCTGTGGCTGTAATATGATCTTCATTCACTGAAAATAGAGGAACAGCCTGAATTTAATGGGACCTCAAACGGCTGACTACATGTTGTATAAGCATTTGATAAACCATACTGCTCTGTGCCTCATTCCCAGGCACCTTTGCATATGTCTGTGGGAACTTTTGCTTTAAAATAGCTCAGTTTAGTCTATTAGCCATGCTGACAAAATAGTGAGCGTGCTTCATGCCGGTCTCAGGCTTTGATACTGTACCTTCCCCCTTATTCATGAGTGGCCGAGTATATTGTTAGCTGATTGGAATTGGGCAAGCATGAAATGGAAGTCAGGTTAATATTGATCCTGCTCTTTAACAGCCTGTTCTACCTCCGGGTGTCCTTGCAGTCTCATTTTCAGGTGAGCAGCTCTGCCCTGACCTAATGAACCTCTCTGGACAGAGATCTTTATAGCTTGTTATAAGAGAAAGAGTGAAAGAGCGGACTTAAGAGAGGACAAATTTAATAGAAGCAAATCGACAAATGATGTTGATTACCACAAAAATGTATGTTGAGGGTGTGTGGCTTAAAGGTCCCCTGAAATGCTAGAAACACGCAGCGTTACTCTGTGTTGACATCATTTGAACTGAAACAGGAAGACAGGGCGGGACATATCAAACAGCCCAGCCCCTTTTTAAAATAGCCAATAGCGTTCGTTTATATCACAGCTTGGGCTAGAGCCGTTCAGAGCCGTTGAGCTCCGTAAAGCCGTATTCGACAGGGTATGCCAGCCACAATCTCATCCATATTGCTATAAAATACAGCATTCTGTGTAGAATTCAAATAGCTCCGATAAACTTTGTGGTCTGCGCCGACTCACGCATATGATCCACTCCGTGCTATCGTGTCTCTGGACCAGAGAAGAGTGTGTGTGCGGTGCGGTGGTTAACATGACACAGCGCGAAACCAGACTTCTTTTTTTCCATGGAGAAAGCATATTTACACTGTTTGAATCGTTCCCTGTCCCCTATATAGTGCACTACATGCCATTCACTGTACAGAAAATACAAATTCTGTGGACAAGTGACCGATTTCAGTGTCTATTTTATAGTGTAGGGGGTGGGGGCTTCGGATTCTAGAGAGCATTTGATTGGACAGAGAGTTTGATGAGAAGCTGAAGTACGATGTGACGTCAAAAAAATCGTTGAGCCGTTTTGGGCGGAAGTGACGAACTGCAAGCTTTGAATGCTTATAGCTTCTAAATGCGAATTTTGTCACTGTATTGGAGCACATTGCCTTATAGATAACCTTAAGACTAACACATTGATACTAACACCCAAACAACTTTCATTTTGATTTCATGGGCTTTAAGAAAGGCAGAAATCTGGGTTACGATGAATCTGTAAACGTTAAAATACTCACTGTTTACATTGTATAACCACAAGACGTAAACAGTATGCATGTTAACATGATTTTAGTGTGGAAATAAATTGCTTAAACTTTGTTGTCATGACAATGCCTAAAATGCCCTAAAATAACTGTAAAAATAATTGTTTAAACAATTAAAAAATATATTTTACCTTTTAACAAAACAAATGTGCTTTTTAAAAAAATTCCCCATTCTTTTCCATTGTAAGTGCCTCAACATAACATGCATTTTCATGGCCCCCAAAGGTCCTTAAAACATCTTAAATTCAAATGTAAGGTCATATAATGTCTAAAATATCCTAAATGGCATAACAAAAGTAATAATTTCTATTTTAAAATAGATGTGGATTTTTGATAAAAGGAATTTTATCACAGGAATTGTGATAAAACCTAATGTTATCATTAAACTTCAAAAGTAGATGATTTAATTAAATAAATGTAAGTGCTGTAAATTCAAAGTCAAAATGCGGTGCTGTTGATGCTAACTCCAATATCGATATATTTTAGTTATATAATCTATATATATTAGCATAGTGATACATTTGTTCAGGTTTGTTCTTTAATTTTCTTTATGCAGGTTTTAATAAAGTCTTTAATAAATCTTAAATTTGGTTTTAAAATCTCTGCCGGTACCATGATTTTTATTTTTATTATTATTATTTTTTTAAGAAAACAAGAGACGAATCAAAATTAATTTGTGTGATAATTAACTTTATACCACTTCTGATTAATTTTAAATTTAATTGAACCTGGAATATTCCTTTAATTAGCATGTGAAAGCCTAATCAAATTAGCCCAAATATTTAAACACGCAGGCATTCTAATTCTAAATCTGTGGAGCTGTCTGCGAAATTCTGTGCATATGGATTCAATGTGGGGCTTGTAATCAGCCATATTGGTTCTGTATGTGTGATACCAAATGCTTCTCACATGAGTAAAACCGTAACAAATACTTTGCATGGGTCTCCGGTTTCACTTTACGAAGTTGGGTTTCTTTTTCCAGAGCTGACTGCAGAATTCCTGACATTTGATCGACGAGCGCAGCAAGCCCACTTTGCCACATTGTTTGTGTGCGAATGCACTTATGGCACATGTGCAACATTTTGTTTGAGTTATTATAGATCAGTCAACTGCAGAGACATACATCTACACATCTCACAATCCCTTAGTACATTTTGTATTTTTACAAAAGGCATCTCATCTGTCAATCCCAGAATGGAAAGATACATCAGATGCAATTACTGCTTAAATGGAATATTATGTCATTCTTTATATATATTTGTTTCCTAATTTTTGGGGCTCTTTCATTTAAGGCTACAAGTGTGCATGACTCAAGTGAGGCAATAAAAGTGCAAGGCAAATACACTAGAGCTCCAACCATAAATAAAACATGGACTCTGAGCAACAATAACCAACCAAATGGAGGCCTATTTGAAGTTTTTTAGCTCATCTGAAAAAAACTTGAACAGTAAAACTACCAAGCACTTAAATATTTCCACCTTGGGAGCTGCTTTCACAAACTGTAAAATTTCCTTTGCCACAAGCTATGCACAGTTTTTTTTTTTTTTTCGTTTGATGTGACTTTTGAAAGAAAAAGGCCAAGTAAAGAAATCGGTGTGTTGAAGAAGTCACATAGTGATGGAATGACAGAATTGAATTGCAAACTAGAATCTTTTTTTCTTTCCTTTTCCGAAGCCTTCAAAACTAAGCTACTCAGCTCTCCTTGCATTTATCAAGTAACAGTTTTGCGCCACTGAAGGTGCTATTTTGAGCCCACTTCAAATATTTGGTTTTCATCATATTGTGCTAGTCATTGGATATAAGTTTAGAGCTACTTCAGCACATTTTGATTTGTTTGTTATTCTATACATATGTTAGTCAGTCAATGACAGTTCCCCGTCCCCCGGCTGTATGGATCAGATCCAAGCTTTTAGCATGAACATCATTCAAGTCCCACAACGACTGGCAGACCAGCCATCACCTGGTCTTTCTCAACCCTGCTGCGTCATGCCAAATTTGTGCCCTGGGTAACATAAACCCTCTGATGGCAGAGCGGGTAAGCCATGCTGGGCTTGAATAGCCTCACTATTGACCATGAGGGCTCACAGGAGTCCAGTGAGCGAGCTTCGGGGGTGCCCGATAAACGAGGTGGTTGACAATACAAGTGAGGGGTTCTTTCGAGTCACTGGGGAGGTCTGAGTTGTAGCGATCTCGAGTTCCCATCAAGCCTCATTCCTAAGACTGACAAATGATCGTCTATGTTACTAGATATCTTATATATGTGGCCATGTAGGCTTTCTATCAAAGGCTTGCCATTTAAGACAAAAAACAGGAAGCTTCTGTACCGTGTCATTGCTCAAAATAGGAACATGCATCACTGTGTTCCAGGACCTAGTGAGCTTTTGTAGGCAAGATTCAAAGCGCCCCCGATGTGAAGGATGTTCCAACAGGTAGGAACATAATTATAGCCAAGTTCCTAACTTAACTTTATGTGGCAGCACTGCGTGTATTTTTTGCACAGAAGATGATGCCAGAATCCATTACAGTGTGGATGACACAGGAGAAACGTAAATATACAGTAATTCATTCAATAAAAAATCTGACTGTTTTGCCCAGGATCACAGGGAAAGATTTAAAGGAATACAGAAAATTTACTCCCAGGTCCCCAGGCCCAGTTTGTTTCTTCATTGGAACAGATTTGGAGAAATGAAGCATTACATCACCTGCTCACCATTGTATCCTCTGCCATGAATGGGTGCCGTCAGAATGAGAGTTCAAACAGCTAATAAAAACATAACAATAATCCACAACATGACTCTAGTACATCAATTAACATTGTGTGAAGGGAAAAGCTGCATGTTTTTATTAAATAAATCCAGCATTAAGAGATTTTTTTTTTATCTTCACATCATTTTTTTCCAACTAAAATATGAGTCCTCTATCCATAATACTGCTTTCTCCATAAAAAAGTCATCTCATCTGAATCAGGAGTGAAATATGCACAGATCAAGCACTGTTACAAGCAAAAACAGACCAAAACAGTTTTAAACAAATGTGCCTGTGGATTTTGATGTGAGAGGACAATAGGGCATTGGCTATGGAAGATGTTGTTATTTAATAGTCTGTGATATTTTTATCAGCTGTTTGGACTTTCATTCTGACGGCACCCATTCACTGCAGAGGATCCATTAGTGAGCAAGTGATGTAGTGCTACATTTCTCCAAATTTGTTCTAATGAAGAAACAAATGGATATCATTGAAAAATTACATTTTGATCTATGTTTTGCATGTATGACAAATAACCTGGTGGTTGTGTTATTGGCACGGATAGATGACCGTAATGGTAAAGAGCACACGTTGATTAATGTTAATCTTTTATATGATGCGTTGTCCAGTGGTTTAGTTAATATTCAACCTTTTTTTCCCCCACCAGAGTGTTCATTTTTAGTGATATAAAATTGATTAATTGTGAACATGGAATGATATATGAGCATCAATGATGTTTGTAGCTGTTACTAGGGGCTGCCAGAACTAAGAACATCTACAATTTAGCAACAAATACAACAACTGACTATGTGCAGTGACTAGGTCCGCTGGGACTTTATATATGTACTTTTTGTTTGCCTTCTTGTTGCCTTCTTGTTTAAAACATAAAGCTAAATAGTTTTTTTAATTCACTTTTCCCCCTCAAACTTTCTCCATTTGCTCAGGATCATTTTCTTGTCAAAAGCCGCCTGGTTTATGTTGTATGCATTGCACTGAGGTCCTAAGCTTTATCTTGCCAGTCAAGACAGGAGCTCAGCTCCATCAGCTCTCCCTGCTTTAATGCAGGCATAATGACGGTTTACAGAATTACAGTCTTAAGTTTCCCTCAGTCTGCTTTGATCCATGACCGCTCGCTGGCTCTGTGCCTCTAAATGTTACACGCTCCCTATTTCCGAAAAGCGGTCCCACTTCTTCCTTGGCTCTGATGAAAGCTCCTGAGATATGTGACAGAGCAGGAAGCCCGCTATGTTATGTTATTTTATTTATTTTTTCCCTCCCCCTCTCTCTCCTTCTCTTTTTCCTTCTTCATCTGTGTAGTGGTGTTGACAGCATTCGAACGTGACCGCTTTGAGACAAGGTACATGAACCCCACGGGAGTGTAGGGAACATTTTAAACACTGCACTGAAAAGAAACATGTCAAAAGAGTGTCAGACACTTTCTATTTCTGATAAGCGTTTCTTATTTCCTTTTTTTCCACAGAATCTCTCTGTTCAGATGTCTCAGGCAAATCTGACCTTACACAAGACGAATCCTGACTGCCATTTTTCTCTCTTTTCTTTAGTAATTAAAGCTGATGAATGAATCTTTTTTTGTTCGATACAAAAATGGCTCCACACTTTTTTTGCATCATTTTTCTTTTTCCCTCTGATAAGGCTGTGTGATGAGCTTTGGTGGTAACTGCAGTCGCTTAATTGCGCTGTCGGTTAAATCTTGTTTTAGTCCAGATTTAGAGAGTAGATTTCATTATGCCTAATGAACTTGGAAATGTAGACGGGTCTACACATGCCTTATCATGAGTTTCTTTAAGGGAGAATTAAAGTGTCTTAAAATGTGTCTAATATACAAATGAGTAAAGCGTAATAATTTGCCTGTGGTTCCAGTCAGGATATTGAAATAACAAGTGCTACACAATTTGACACCATTGCTGATATTCACGCCAGACAGAGTTTGTTCCTATAGCAAGACATCCCAGAAATAAAGTGTTAATGCCAGTTCACACAAAGCAGGGGCCACCAAACTCTGTCCTGGAGGGCCGGTGTGTCCTGCAGAGTTTTGCTCCGACCCTAATCAAACACACCTGAACCAGCTAATCAAGGTCTTACTAGGCATACTAGAAACTTCCAGGCAGGTGTGTTGAGAAACTCTGCATGACACCGGTCTTCCAAGACCGAGTTTGGTGACCAATGACACAAAGGATGTTAACTGTAATGATAATGATAAAGTTCTAAAATAGCTCTAAAAATCAGTCTAAATTTAAAATAATATCAGATTCCACACCACAACTGTAACTAATAACGGCACAAAGAAACAATATCATTGGAATCCCTTTCAGAACCTTTTTTTCGTCAGCTGATGAATGATAAAAACATCAGCCTATCAGAATCCATCCTACGTTAAAGACTGCAAGCATTAAAAGTGGCAGACACCAAAACTGCAGCACATGCTTATAAGAAACAGAACGTTATTGTCTGGTGGTATGGACACTAATATAGTTATGTTTATAGTTATCTTTAGCGTTATCGTTTTTGTGAATGGGTCTTTAAAATAAAATAAAATAAGTTCCTACATTGCTTGGCAACCACAATCTTTATCTATCATGCCTTATTGATTTTCTGCGGACTCGTAAAAAATATATATATATACAGTATATTATACACAGTATAATCTTTAATGTATGTATTTGTATAGGTATTTTTTATGTACTTGTTATGCCTTGTGATTCTCAAATGTGCTTAAGTACACATATTGTCTGTTTTCATCACCCTTGTCTCCCTGCAGGCCCTCAGGAAGACGAGGCCCTGAGAGGGAGGAAGGCCTTCCGTGGCCAGGCGGTGGTCAGCCAGAACTCTGAGACAGAGCTGATGCTCGAGGGGGACGATGACGCTGTCAGTCTACTGCAGGAGAAAGAGGTGGACAACTTGGCAGGTGAGTCAACCTATACACAATACACACACAGTGCAATCTGTATGGAAGAGACAGTTCTCCATTCAGCATGCATAGTAAGTTAAGTCATACATCAGCTCCATGACGTGACCCTTTCCTTCAGTCTTCAGGTTTAAAAGTTCTATGTGCCACATGAGTTTGGATTAATCATTTTTAGACATTTTGAAATGATAAAGTCATATTCAAACATACCTGTAGGTTTACCTGTGCAGAGAAGTCCCGCCATAAGCACTTCATCTGAAATGTCTGCATAATTCCACATTTGGTAGCATTTATTTATTTAGACATAGCTTAAGCATGGCATTTTGTCAGAATGACAGAATTTGACATGGAACAGATATATAAATATATCTTACCTTTCAATCTAGAGGCAGACCAGTGTGGTTACTTTGCGTTTGGACTGTGTTTACGTTTTTCTGGCAGTGTGTAGGGTTAAGTATTGCTCTGGACAGTGTTACTTTTTTTTTTTTTCTTGCTGAATGTTTATTTATTTATTTTTTAAGTCTATAGTAAAACAGTATTTTAAATATGTCTTTCTCTTCTATTTTTTCTCACAGCAAATTTCTGTCCCCGGGTTTTTATTTCCAGAGGCAAGTTTGGCTATTTAAAGACAGATTAACCCTTCAAAAACCACTAATATTACATTAAATCAAATTAATTAAATAGAATTATTATTGAATTAAAGCAAATATGATTCTAACCAACAATCAGGAGGCAATCAAGATCGATATAGATGTGTTCATTGTTTATAGTTACATACCTTTCCAAAATTTCAGCTGCTAATAATGACAGTTGTCAAATCAAACCTCATGTTTAATATATTTGGAAGATAATCTGATGGTTTTTCCTTTGTAACTAAAATTATTTAAAATATTTATTTTAGTTTGAGGAATCTTTTTTTTTTTAATCACTTGAATTTCCATTATTCTCAGCAACTGTAATAACAGAATGACTTCTATTTTTTATCAGCGCTACGTTGGAAGATGTTATATATGATATATGTATTGTGAATGTGTAGCTGACATGTTATTAATAATACCCTGAATAATCAATGCCCCACTCGCTCTGCAGACCTTCATTAGTCATTGAAGGTTAAAAATGAGTGGTGAGATATTTATGCATCTGTTGAAAATCCAATGCCCTAATTTATCTATATATTTTCTTTACTATCTGAAGTGTTGTATATGTAATGCTCAGTCCTCTATGCATAGCTGATCATGTTATTAAAGCTCCCAGCATACAACCTGTTCAAACTCATTCACAATTTATAAGCAGTTCTGTATGCCATTCTACTTTCTTTTTTTTTTTTGACTAATTTTTTTGATGAATTCATTCATCAGATGTAAATCAGGATTGCCTCAATTACCTTTAATATGTTCCCACCAATGTAAGCCAATTCGGAGTGCAGGAATGCAGACTGGTGTGTTCCTGCTCTTCTTTTTCTTCCATCGATGTTAAAAGTAATTTTACTGGAATGCAATCAATCATAAATCCTGGCACAGCTTATAAATTCCTGAAATGTTAAATGAGCACCATCAAATAGATTAATATAAAGCATCAAATGCACTGATATTGTATTTCCAGCACTTTGATTTTGTATTTCCAGCACTTTGTATTTACAATACTTTAAAGTACTGATTATTTTATAGACAACTTTAGTAAATTTATGTTGAAATAAATAAAAATCAGTGGAAACCATTAATTATCTGCCACTGTATGTTTGTGCAGGATTTGTGGATGACTATTCCTAAATTAGTTTTATTCCGTATGTACACTCTTAAAAATAAAGGTGCTTCACGATGCCATAGAAGAACCTTTTTTTCTAAATGGTTCCATAAAGAACCTTTAACATCTGAAGAACCTTTCTGTTTGACAAAAGGTTCTTTGTGGCGAAAGAAGGTTCTTCAGATTACAAAAAGGTAAGAAAGAGATGGTTCTTTAAAGAACCTTTGACTGAATGCTTCTTTGTGGAACCAAAAATGGTTCTTCTATGGCATCGCTTGAAGAACCTTTTGAAGCACCTTTATTTGACTCATTGCAGGTAGCCTTGTGTTGTAACCTGTTTTAACAATCATTTTATTTGCTCAACATTTAGTTTTTAAAGATGTGTGTTTATGCATATGTTTGTTTTACTATAGTTGATCTCTGTTATCTGAATTGTGTATCTTCGCCAAAATGGGAGCTGTGCCATCTGTGTCAGTATGCTGTGTGCACTGTTTCTATTTTGACATCAGGCCTACACGCTAATGCTAGTGCTAATGAGCACAGTGTAAACAATAGGCCAATCAACATCAGCCTTCTCACAGCCAATGGGAAGGGCTCAGTTTGCCTGCAGCCAATAAGAGTACAGGAGCTGTCAGCTAAACATAGACAGAATAGGTGTGATGTTAAAGAGATTTGATACTGATTTTTTTTCTCTTTCACACACGCTCTCTCATGTGTGTGTGTGTTGGTGTGTGTGGCTTAATATTAGACCACCGTATTAACATTTTACCTGTACCAGTTATATCTGCTTTATACTCTATTCATCTATTTCACATCTAGCCTACGTTTGTACTATGATCAAACAAAAAATTGTCTTATTTTCATATTCTTATTAGGGCCCCTGTAGTGACAGAGAGAACAATCATCTATTTTCCCAGCATGCCCTAAACATGATAATCATAATCCGGCACTAGTATTCTGTAAACACACAACATCACGTTGAACACCGGCAATACAAATGAATCAAATAGACTTACCGGAAACATTACCATAACCGTCGTTATTATTATATTATTATTACTACTATTTTTTATTTATTTTGTAATTACATTTTTTGTAACCTCTCCATTCTTATTTATTTATTTTAAAAAATGTGGGTGTGGGGGGGTCTATCTTAAAATATAGTACGCGTAAGTATAGTATAGTAGCTATATAGTAGGCCTATAGTATAGTTTAGTATAGTAGGCCTATAGTATAGTACAGGGGTGGCGAACGTCGGTCCTGGAGAGCCGCATCCCTGCAGAGTTTTGCTTCAACCCTACTCAAACACACCTGAACAACACCTGTTACTAATAAGCTATAGGCAGGTGAGTTTTAATTAGGGTTGTAGCTGAGCTCTGCAGGGCTGCGGCTCTCCAGGACCGGAGTTCGCCACCGCTGGTATAGTATAATATAGTATAGCATAGTTTAGTATAGTAGGCCTATAGTATAGTATATTATTGTAGCCTATAGTATCGTACATACACTGTAAAAAATACGTGTGTTTTTTTTACTGTAATATTTTATAAAAACGCTACGGAAAAAAACTGTTAATAGGTTAACAGTAAGTTCCCGTACTATATACAGGGAAAAACTGTAAAATATCTAACCAGACATTTCAATGTCATTTTACAGTAAAATGCTGTTAATTTTACAGTATTTAGAAGTAAAAATAACAAATCAATGTATAATTTGCAGTCAAAAAATGTAAACTGATATTCCCAGAATTCCCTGCATGACACTCCACATTTGAAAGTGTTTTGTTTAAATAATCATTTTTCTAATAGTTTTTGTTATTAGTTATGTATATTTGGGCTTTATGTTACATCTTCTGTTGTTTAATGAAAGTTGAATGCATTATTTAAGTATCATGTGTGTTATCATGATGGTGTTTTGTGTTTGCATGAATGACTCTGTGTGCACCTTCTATATATTAGTATATACTTCTGCTTGTGGCGAAGCTACTTGTGATGAGCTTTGATTCTTCGTGTGGCTTTCTCTTTTACCACCTGCATTATTATGGTGGTTGTCAGTATGTTAAAGGTACAAAACAGATTTTAATAGCAGTGTGCATTGTTGAATTTACTGGTTTACATTCAAATTTTCTTGTTTGTAAATTACAGTTTTATACTGTAAAATGTACAGTTTTTGGCCGTAAATGTGTTTACAGTTTTTCTGTATTTTTTACAAAATTATTCTGGCAACCACAGCTGCCAAAATTATTTTGTAAAAACTACAAAAAAATGTTTACGGTGTAGGCTAATATTTAGAAGCATCGATAAATGTCGTTCATATGGTTTTACACGATCGAGAAACGGTCCAGTCCCAGCGGCAGATGAGATTACATGTCTTGTGAAACCTGATCGCTCTGATTATGTAATATGAACGTATTTTTGTTTGATCCCAATTTTTTAAAGGTCTCTGAAGGTTTTCGCGCTAATCCTCTCTGCGCATTGGATTAATGCTGTATTGTCTGTGGATTCACACGTGTCCCTCTAGGCCACATTGCCTCTTTCTCTATTAAACGCGTTAGTTTACATGAGAGGGCCTTGATTCGGATTAAAGGGCTCACTAGCTTTTCACGGGTGAAGCGATGTTGCCTTGTCGAATTATTTGCAATTACACAACATTTTTATTCGTTCATCATAACTCCTTATAAGAGAAATGTGATTAAAACTGGCTTATTTCCTACTCTTCCTTTACTGTTAACAACATAGTATTTGGAATTGTTTGAATTAATAGGTGTTGTGTTGGGGCCAACAAAGAGGATACTTGTGGTTTTATTCATCGGCTACTCAATTTTGCATTCATTTTTATGTGTGTGTGTGTGTGTATGTATATACACACACACACACACACCTATATATATATATATATACATATAATGTGTGTGTAGTTTGTATATAATCTTCGATTTAAAGGTTCCTGCTTTGCTGCTACAACAGATTGTTTTTATATAATCAAAATATACTGATCACATTCGTTTGTAATATTTGCTGGAAAGTGCATGGCGGCTTTTAGCTGGTACAAAGAGGCAGAGCGGCTTTGGTTTCTACGAGCGGTCTGGGAGAGCAGTGAAGGGGTGCTCTGGGAATTGAAACCCAAATCCACTTGTAATCTTACAACAGTATCGGCATAATTGGCCGAGGGGGGGCAGATTAAGATTGCTTAGACGTTAAATTGGCTTTTCGCAGTTCAGGGGGATCGATAAATATCCCAATTTCAAGAGCCTCTCCTCACATCCAGGACGGAGCCGTGGGCTGCTTCAAGGGTGAACTAATAAAAGACAGAGGACTGGTCAAAGAGAACAATTTAGAGCGCGCGCGCATTTGGGATTAGATCCTAGTCATCTGACCGGAGGTCAAAACGTCTGTAAATATTTTAATAATGTTTGTAAGGTCAATTTTACAGATTTCATATCATCAAAAGGGAATTTCAACGACTGATTTGATTAGGAAGCGCATAAATGCGTATCACTCACATATTATTTGTTTTGTAGTAAAATAATGAAAGAAAGTGACTGTGAAATTATTGCCGTTAGGCGTCATAGAAACGCTTACCTATTAAAATGATCGAAGGGATATTTTCTTTATATAATTTCAGATAGCCGATGCTTCAATTTGGAGGACTAATCGTGTAATTGCTGAAATGATTCGCTTTAACAATTTACATATTTTCCCCATTTCATTTTTCATGCGTATGTTTGTGTAAAACTCTGCGCTATAGTTACCTTTTGATTCGATTTGAAAAAAAAAAAACTAAATTCATAATTTTTTTGTGTAAATCCAAATTATTTTGAATATACCTACTACGTGCAATATATTTCGCACAGCACGCAAGATCACGCCATTGCGTATAAGATCGTTAGACCCCCGTCATGTCCAAGTCTACAAGCTTGAAAAAATATTACAAACACATTCTGAAGAAATGTCACACATTGCTTAATGTACGTGTATGGTTGTGTATAAATACATCAGCTACTAACGGGCATTATGTATCGTTTTGTTGGTGACTGCCTGGCGAGACCTAGGCTATTCTGTTTTATTTTCCCCAGTGAAAATAAAAGTCTGTTTCCTTTTTATAGGCCCTGTTGTTTTGAGCACCCCGGCCCAGCTTATTGCCCCGGTCACTGTAGCTCGTGGGACTCTCTCTATCACTACCACGGAAATCTATTTTGAAGTGGACGAAGATGACCCAGCCTTCAGACGCATTGATGCCAAAGTAGGTTGCATTTGTATTATGTATTTGTAAGTGTGTACACATAAAAACACCAAGCCGATTTGCACTCTAAATGACATGGAACTAAATAAAATACCATAAAGTGTTTAACAATCTTACAGCTTTATTAAAACCGTCAATTATTTAATAACGTTAAAAATATTTATTTTTTTCTAAATCGAGGCCCATGCCTTGAATGCCCCCTGAGGCCACTTTTTTTTAAAGGATTTGAATAAAGGTAGTTTTTACTAGACCTGCATTCATGACAAAATATCAGTTAGAATGATGATTTATGTACAAATAGCCTATGTAAAAATAACCAAAAGATTACGTGTTTAAAACTCATAATCGCGCAAATCGGCAATCCTCACTTTTGTCATGAATTACATAGAATACCCTAATATTGAGTGAAGGAAATATAGTCTAAAAAGCTGTAAGTTAAAATGACATTATTTTAACATTATAAATGAAGGGGTGCATTTCAGATGTGTCAAACTGTCATGAGAGATTTTTTTATCGTTAAGCAATTCATATTTCAGTTCATCTGTATCCTTCGCTCAACAACACTGTTCACAGGAAGAAGTTTTTTCTTTCTTTCTTTCTTTCTTTTTCTGTTTTGGTGTTTTCCCCGCTTTTTTTATTTTTATTTTGTAAGAATCAGGCTACATCGTGTCATTTTTATGCCAAAGATCCAGATGCTCAAAGATCCCCCCAAAATCGTGCCTTTTCTTACGCTGCAATGTTTATGCATCATGAATCATTATTTGGACACAAATATTAATTTGTTTTTATTAACTCTTTAAATAAACTCAGAGACAGATCTAACTAAAAAAAAAAAATCAAATCACAAAATGTTATATTCCAGTGTATTTCAAGTGCATTATTTTCAGGTATATTTTTTCATATATATATTCTCAATTTCAGCCTTTTATCAGGTAAGCAAGGTACAAACAAAAACGGTCGAATATACTTTAAATAAGAATTCAAGTATGCGTATGGAATGTTTAGGAACGTAACAAATAGTACCATTAAAATGTAAACTTTAGAGATTTGCCATTGCCAATAGATTAAATCGCTGATGAAGGTCTAAATGTTTTTTCCTCTTTCTCTCTTCAGAAATAATCCAGGCGAATGTTAAAACAGGTGAAATTAGACTTCTATTTACGTGTCACAGTACAACATTCACAACTGAAGACCACCGGATTCACAATCTACAAATGTGTCTATTTACAGTATAAAATGTACAAGTTGTATTCTGTCACATAGCTTTTAGGTAAAACGTGTTGTTGGGCAGGGCTCGTCAAAAGAAAAGAAAGAAACAGTAATACTGACAGGCAACCATTCATTTTGATTGTTGATACAGTTTGCTCCCTCCTTAAGACAAATTCATTTCATGTGAAGTATTTTCTAAAATATTGTTACAACAAAAACAACGTGGGTTGGTTTCAACAGTGACCATTTTGTGGAAGAGTTCCTGATTAGCATCGTCTAGGCCTCAGAACTTTGATCGGTCACAAACATGCCGTTTATTTTTACCTCAGAGTTTCTCCAGGCTTTTAGGGTTGGTTAGAATTTCTCTCGCCAGTCGCCAAGTCTGTTTGGCAGAGTTTTCAAGGCCCGAATGTGGCTTTCCTTGGAAAAGGTCTAGGCTTGGCAGAAAATAATGGGGGCATCTCCTGCACTGCAAGCACGAAATGAGCTGCAATAAAATCCCGTTCAGTCGATCCCCGAGGCAGTTCTCGTCCCAGTCCGACTCGCGCGGGTGTTTTTCGCACTCGTAAGACACAAGAGTTTTCATGTGGTAGTTGTTGAGAGGCTGCCCGGGTAGTTCAAGGTGACGGTCGCGCAACGTCTTGAGCAGGGACAGGCATTTCTTCCGGCACCCTCCCAGGAGCAGTCGGTTCTCCGCTTCGGCGAACTGCAACACCCAGGCATCACTCTCCGCCGAGCTCTGCTTCCCGTTTAACGAGTAACACTCCTTCGATAAGAGATTGAAACCTTCGGCTTTGACTTCTGCCACCCGGTTCGGACCAGGCCACGGGACGTGCGGCATCGGCCAGTGGGCAGCGCTGCGCGGCCATATGCCGGTGCACTTGAACGCGGGGGTGATCTGAACCACATATCTGTCTCTGATGCGTAATTTCACCTCGCTGGTGTCCGCGATCATTTTAACCACGTCCCTATAGCTGCACTTATCCACCGCCTGCGCCACGAGCGTCTGGAACCTGGAGCGGATCTTGCGCGCGGACAGGTATCCCGAAGCCGTGATGAACTCGACCCAGAGGGACATACTTCTCTTCCGCCCGTCGCTTAGCTTGAGCACGGCGCAGCCCGGCAGAGAACCGTCGTCCACGAAGTTGAAGACCCCCATCTGGTTCAGATACAGGACCACCTCGAATTCTGTTGGGGAGATGACCTCGAGCCCCTCGAAGCGGTTATCCATTTCGTTTAAGGAGCTGATAAAGCGAGGCTCCTGGACCTCCACCTCCTTCAGGACATCTGAGACCACCTTGCACACCTCCCGGATGGTCTTGGAGATGGCCGCTTTCCGAGACTGGCATTTCTCGTTGTAGTATTTATTGAGATGATACACCAGCTTGGCCTGGGCGGCGATCATATTTGGACAGAGATCCGGGTTGTACACCGGAGTCTCGCAGTAACCCGAGGGATCCAACGCGGCTGTTTGTACAGGAGCCAATTTTAGAGAAGAAAGTTGACTATTTAGAGGGGAAAAAAATGGATTATGAATTTTTAAAAAAAATAAGCTTTTTATTTGTGCGTTGAGCACATGCACAAAGTCGGGCAGTTAAATCATCAGCTTCTGTTTTCAATTGCGACCAACGAAAAAAGTCAAAGCCCTTGCTCTAATTCAGCATTTAAAAGTCCATACGCACGGATCAGTAGTTCAGCAAACCTCTTGTATCCACGTGCGGTGTCTTTTCTCTGTTTGCAATAGGGGTTGGAAAGTGCAGGGTGCTCTTAAGTGTGTCCTAGCTGTGTTGGTGTGTTTAAGACTCCGAACTCACTCCTGAGAAATTATAAAGGGAGGGTTTGAGAGCAGCTCGTCCAATCGAGGCCCGAGTCGTCACTGCCTTCAGTTTTTTGACGACAGATTAATCCTCCGCTTTTATACACAACCAAATCATCTGGTGGAAACACACCTACACTTTGGAGGGAGAAGATACAGGTTTATTCGCGACATATACGGCTATTCTTATTAGATAGAGATTATGCCTGTTATTATTTAGGCTATTTTCTTTTTATCAGAAAAAAATGTCATTTGAGAATAGAATATTTAAGATGTATATATATTTAAAAGTTTCATTTTCATTATCGTTTTAAAATCTGTATTACAATTTGACAAAAATCGGCTGTCGTTTGTATATATTTGTTCTCTGTAGTTTGCCGTGCATAATGTTTTTCGTTGACCTGTTCATTCGATTTTTCTTTTGGTGTTGCGGTATTGTTTCACGTGATATTTTCAATGTTTAAATGTCCACGTTTGACAATAGCGTTAGTGTATGTTAATATTATACTAATAGAGATATTATTTCAATTATTTTGCAATATTAAGATGGTGACATGTCTCAGTACCGAACGCCGGAATCTTTTGTTCCATTTGAAATATTTCAAACATTAATCCATGTTATTAGTAATTTTCTTATAAAACAGCAAATGAAGCATTATGTTCATTTGTGTCGTCGTCGCACTTATAGCATATAAAAAGATTAGGTTTATGTTTTTGTGAAGTTCACTGTTAAATGAAGATGAAGGCCTTTTTAGTTTATATAAAGTGCGTTAAGGCGTTCTTCCTATCATATTTAAATTCCTGTCGCACTGTGTATCTAATTAGTTATTTAAATTTTAATTATTTAAAAAAAGAGTATTCTGTAAGTTTTTACTTTTGCATAGAAATAAGCCATTCCGAAGTGGTATAGCAAATGTAAAAGGAGAAGCGTCTTTTTGATCTTTATAATTCGTCTTTTACCAGAGTTCTTTTATGTTTTGAATTAAAACTAGTTCTTTATTTGTTCGATGGAAAGAAAATATTATCTTAAATCTGAACTTATTTTATAATTTTTTTTTATTAACTACTATACATTTTCTGTTCTTGTCCAGTGTACAATTAGTCACAAACGTTGTTTCAAAATCTTGTGCTTTTATAACGTGCCTGTGTTTTCTTATTTTAACCTTTTATTAATTTTTTTGTCCTTCAAACTAAACGTTCAAAAATCCTACTGCAATAAAGAAATATTTTATCGATTTGAGATCAAATTCTTCAGATCACGCAACTACGATATCTGGAAAAATATAAGTTGTGTATCAATGCGCGAAATGCAGAAACACCTTCTCGCTATATTATTTCTGAAATCAAATAACAAACACGCTAACCTCGTGGCTACGTGACACGGTTCCTCGTGCCCTTTCCAAATCCCCATCATCACATGACGCGGCGCTTATATGGCACTCACTGAGTAAAAACATTTCTCTTCTTTAAAAAAAAAAGGAGACAAGTTTGAACGGATGTTTAATAGACTATGATATATTTATACATGTTCTTCATATATCTATAAGCATGTCTGTTTCAGTACATAGATCAGATTGTTAGGTCACTGTACTCAGGGCATCACAGTCTGTTGGCTCTAGCCCTCACTGTAGTCTGCTTGGCTCCTTCTGCCTGCATGATTTTGCCAACCATAATTAATAGAGCTCTGCTGTTTGCAGGCAGAGATCACACTTATCAGTTGTCCTTCACCTCTGTCTGGAAATAAAAGCAAGGTGAATGCTGTTTGGGCCTCTGACAGCAATTCACACTATATTCAGGCAAGACACTTATATATATATATATATCTATATATGATATATATATATATATGATATACTGTATATACAATTTAAAAAAAGAAACACGTGTCAAGCTGATACGGGACAATATATCTGATATCAAGATAATTTAGTATAGCTACTGTACATGCATTAGTGACTAAACTGTAATTTTTGGGGATAATTTGCACATGAGAGAAAGAGAAAAAGTACTCTTATATGACCTTTCTCTCAGAATTGTGTTGTGCTGTTCCACCATCACCCCCCCGCCCCCCACGCCCGCCCCCCACCCCACACCCCCCCCTCTCCTCTAAGTGCAAACCACCCACACACACACACACACACATTACATGGCAGGTACCCAACCATATCAGATCAGATGGTCTCCCTCCCTTCACTGGTTCATGCTCTGATGTGTTTAGCACTGCTTTTGTATGTCTGAATCAGTTGCTTGTCTATTGTTTGCCAGTGTGTTACAGTATATAGCAGTACACTGTAAAAAAAAAAAACCTGTGACATTTACGGTAAAATACCGGAAGCTGTGGTTGCCAGAACTTCACCGTAAAAAAAAAAATGGTAGCAGCATTTTAGGTTTTACAGACTTAAATTAAATTCACAATAAAAAAAACTAAAAAGTTTTTTTATTAACTGATGTAATGTTAGTAAACCAACATAATGAAGTACTAATATCTATTTTGAACCATTGTAATGCACTGATAACAACCAAAAACCGGTGGTGATGAGAAAGTCACGTGATGAACCAAAGCTCATCACAAACAGCTTTTCTATGAGCTGAGGAGGACAATACTTATGTATCGAAGGTGCAGTGTCATTCACACGAACACTAAACCCCATCATGGTGACACACATGATACTGAAATAAAGCAATAAACATAGGTTAACACCATTATATGTAACGATTAAACCTGTGTCACACCACCTGTGAATAAAAAACGTAAGAAACATGTTAGTTCACAAAAACACTCCACTATGAGTGTCATGCAGGGAATTCTGGGAGTGTACATTTTTTACGGTTTTTCACTGTAAATTATACAATGACTTTTTCTTTTTCACTTCCAAAAACCTTATTTTTTTTACAGTATTTTACTGTAAAATCACATTAAATGTAATTACATTTATTCACCATATATAGTATGGAAACGTACTGTTAACCAGTTAACAGATTTTTACTGTAGCGTTTTTACAGTCTTTTACTGTTAAAATCACAATCATTTTTTACAGTGTACGGTAGGGCTGCACGATAAATCGCATGCGATATTTAATGTGCATCTTGTCAGAAAGCCGGTTCTGTAATCAGCGGTAAATCACCATCACCTGCGGCCTTCAGATTGAGCAGCATTAACTACACAGAGCCGTTGTTCACTGACGAGCTGAATATGAATATGGTTTTGCGCAACTCGTCGGCATAATTTCATCTCGGATTAGCTCCTGTTAATATGTAAACACTGTTTAGTCCTTGACTCTCACACTCCATATTGGAAATGGTCTTTTTCAAGCTAAGAATGTACTTTATGGAATGGAACTTAAGTTGGTGTTTATCAGTATTTTAATTTCAGCGTTTTATGATATTGTAATACATAACTATCCAGGATCAGATCCAGGAAGTGTTTGATTTTATAAACACACTTTAAAAAAATTAACAAGAACTATTCAGTATTGGAAACGTTTGTGCTGCATCTCAAATCATTTGGATTCCAAACCATTCAGTACGGTATATGTGACTCAAGTGTGCTGTTAAGTGTGACATGGAGGCACTTCAAATCTCCCTGACCTCGAACCCCCTCTCCTCTCACGCACTCTGCATCTCCACATCATTGCAATCTGTGTGTCTTTGTGGCCATAACACACTATCCAGAGGCTTTGCTGTGATATATGAGGATGTGACAACAGTATGGGTGCTATTTTCTGACCCAGCGAATAGGATGCCTGATTGTGTAAATCAATACAATGACTCCGGCTTCCGCCCCTTTTTGGATGAGCATATGACCCAGGAAACGTTTAGCTTGTTGAAAGCCTCTTTGTTCTGGAGTTTCCTCGCCAATGATCTCTTCATTTTTCTCTCTCCCTCCCGTCTCGTTCTGAAGAGCGATTCTCCTGTCAAAATGGTCAGGCGTGCTGATAAAGGCCTTGTCAAACACATGTACCATGTTTAATTGTCACAGAATAGTATTTTTTTTTAAAGAAATTGATGTTTAAATTTAGGTCTTATTATCTGTTAAAATGTAAAGATTATAAATGAAAAATGTATTTAAGTTTTTGAATCAAGTAGATATTAAATTGACAGTATATTGATTGACTGGAATAAATACAATATAAATTATATATATATTATATCGAAGATCTATAATTTATCTATCTAATGAATTTTTTTTTTATTTATTTATTTTTTTTAAATTATAGAACTACGTTTTTTGGTTTATTCATTATAAATTTAGTTATTTTAGGTTAATTATTGTTTATATTTTATTTTATATACATGCATTTACAATGTGTTTTTAATGTCTCTTTTTTTCCTTTTCTTGTTTTTAGGTGTGTATAAGACGATTTTAATATTTATTAAATGCATTGCAGACAATGCTGCAGTTTTTGTGTCATACCAAAAAAAAAACTGTATTTAATTAGAATCCCTCATTAATAACCCAACTTGCTAATTAAAAAACATCACGTTAGATAGCACAACATCAACATTAGATAGCACTCTTGTGTGGCTAGACCCTTGTATGCCAATATTAATAGTACCAGGAGAGTTATTTGCAGATTTGAATATATCAAGAGCTTTAGAGAGTCCTAATTGAAGTTAATAGTCATTCTCCACACTGATATTAATAATCCTATTATTCAGTGACAAAAGGAGGTCAGCTCAGTTTTATTTCATCATAATTCATGGACAGTTTTTTAACACTGATCCCATCAACATTTTGCGACAGCAGAAAAGAAAAAAAAAAGAATAGCAAAAATGGATCTGAGCCAAAAGGCGTCGCTAGGTCAAAGCACAGATTATCGAGTGCACTTAATGGAGTGTAGAAGTCAAATATAAATCATATTAAAGGCTCTGCCATTTAAGACAAGCAATATTAGCGTGGAGCTCGGCGCTGGTGGGGATTGCATTATACAAGATGGACACTTATTATGACATATCCCTTTCAGCTTCCTGCAAATGGATATCAAAATTGTCATTGAGTTTTCTTCCGAAGCGAATTTGGTTATTTCAGGCAATATGGCCACACTGCAGGGCTCCCAGTTAATTTTCTCTTGCCTATCGGCTGTCAGCCCCCTACCTCTCACGCTTTGAATTCTCTCCCTCCATTTGTTTTATTTTCCATGCTGTATTAGAAGCCTCCTCTCAGGGGGGAGTTTGGGAGATGAGGACAAAACCTAATCCGTAAAATGCAGAATTTTTTGGTATAGCGGCTAGATAGGCTAAAGCGAAACTATAACCCTTAAGTGCAAGGGAGAGAGAGGAACATGGGAAAAAATGTATCACTTTTATATATATATCATTTATATATATCTGTAAAATGTTCTGCAGAAGAAAGCAAGCCATATAAGTTTGAAAAGTCATGTGGTTGAATAAATGATGTCAGAATTTTCTTTTCTTGGTAAACTTTCCTTTTAAATTTCTATAAACGCTTCAAACTTTTGAAAGTTTCCCATGAAGCGTCATTTCCATTTTGCATTCAGCAAACGAACCTGTATATTTTCATCTGTTTGTTTTCAAGTGGCATACACAAATCCCAAGCTCAGTAAAACACCTTTAACAAGCGGCCGTCACAAGACACCAACCTCTTCAGCTCCCTGTGATTAATCTTAATGTCTTGGAGACATCCCATGTTTAGAGGTTGAGTCTGTAATCATTCGCTCACTGACCTGATGATACTCAACCAGAACATCCTCTCAACAGCCCCAGTGAGGACAATGCCTTGATGCATTTCAAATTAATTATACCGCCCTATTCTGAGAAGCACGTGCGCTCAAACGGCCAGTTCTGGAGGGCGAAAACAAAGAGGGAAAAAAAGGAGAGAAAAAGACGGCATTTTTCTTTCCCAGGTTGGGGGGCTCGGGTAATGAAATGCTGGTGGTTGAAGCCCATGATGAAATTAGGCCATGTAACCCAAATAAGGGATGAAGGCTTCATAATTGCCAGTCCTTGAGATCTGAGGTGCTGGGTGCCAACTGTCAGAGCTGGGCTAATGATGACAAATGTCTCTCTATGCAGATTGCAAGAGGGAGGAGAAAAGGTAGAAGGGGGGAAGAAGCCGCCATAGGAGAGCGAGAATAAACCAAAAGAAAGGGAGCAAACTGCAAAGTAAGACAGGTGCTTTCTAGCGAAACGTCTCGTGAAGCGGTAAAGACTAGATAGAGCCTTCAAGAGAGGGAGTTTACTTTTTTAATGCTTTAAAGTATAAGAACAGTCAAATCCATTAGATAAATCACTGCAGAACTTTGTAGGACAGACATTTAAATTGCATTTTTAATCTATCAACAGTAGCGTTTCAATGCATGCGTGACCTACACTTGTATTAATGTAGAGTTGCTGCCAAAACAAAATACTAAAAATACCCAAATCATTTGTAATCCTGCAGCTCTCAGCTGTGTATTTTATTGCTCTATCACAAAGAAGGCTGTCTGCTCTTATAGGTTAGCCATTGAAAGAGCAAGAACCTATAGTGATGCAAGAGAGGTCCAGCTTTCCCCAATTTGTTGCATGAATGGCTTTTTGAAAAGGTTCCCACTTGCTACAAAGGAAGCCCCCTTTTTTGTTTGCCCTCTCCCCATCTGTGTCATCTGTTGTGAGGGGGGTGGTTTCTGTTCGAGGGAGGGGGCAGGACCGAGGGGGCTCCCTGTGACCTGGGGCCCAGTTGTTTTATGGACTCGAGGTACTGGCGCAGGCATTCAAGAAGTTGCCAGTCCTTGTGTAAACGACATCTGACACGTGGGCGGCACACGCCATAGTGCCGTGATATCATTTCCATTCTAACGCGGAATAGCCCCCCCTCGTTTCGGCGCTCTGACTTATACTGAAAACTCCCCTCCAGCATGCAACTTATATTGACAATGGAAAGGATAGACACCTTGCGTTACTGATTTTGATGTCTTTCTATGGAGTGATGACTTTTATTAAGTGTTTAAGATTTTGCTAAATTAACAAGTTTATTGCAATATGGCACCCATTTTTGTACAAATTGTAAATGGTTCAGTGTATTAGATAATATATAATAGAGTATATATATATATATATAGATCTATAGTATTAACATGCATTTTGAGTCGAAATGCTTCCATTGACGTATATCTATATCTAATAATATATATAATATACTATCTTATATATATATCCTCGACAATCTGTCTAGGTAACAGAAGCAAGACTCTGTTTTCCATAATGCTGCAACATATGGAGCTAGTGGCCGGTGTTTTATATTACACGCTCATTAACACCGCATGAGCTGTTTTGTGACGCTGACACGTAGCCTTAGTGAACGCTAAAGGATTGCATCTCCGTACGTCGGCTTTATGTGAAAGTCCGATTTCAGGCCAAAGGCATTAGGAAGCTCACTTTTATTGTCAGTGGTGCTTTTAAGAACAGGCAGTGACAAACTGACTTACCAGTTAATCAGTTAGCCTCTTTTAAGCTAAGCTAGCGTTCGATTTTTTGATAGCCTACAACAGATTGAAAGGGGTTTTGAAAGGGGATTGAAATTTGTTGTTTAATTCTCAGATGATAACTTTAATACTTGTTTAGGATTATATATTGATACATTTTAGCATTTTGCTATTGCTATTTAGCTCTTTGCCACCTGAATCACTGTGTCACATTAAGATCACAGACTCAAAAGTTTAATATGTGCACTGGCCTCCTGTTTTTTTTTGGGGGGGGGGGATTTTTAGGGTTCCATCTGTGGCAGCTCTTGACCATCAATCATTCATGTAAAGTAGTTTTAGTAGCCGGCTTTTATTATCAAACTTGCAGTAGGGGTGCAGCTCCTGCTGAAAACTCCTGAGAGGGTCAGTGGGATAGCTGCATGCCGCTCTCCGGAGTCTCTCGCTGCACGCTGGAACACCCTCTAGCTAAAAAACCATCCTGATGACCACGTGCTCATCCCTAGCAATAAAACATCAACACCTAGGGCTTCTTATATTCTGCTTAAAAAAAAAAAATAAATGGAGAAATCAGGAAACTACAGTTACAGTAACATTTCTTCAATAATAATTATGGGATATATAAAGTAATTAAGGTTAACCACGACTAACTAATTGAATATGGTTTCTATTACACTGAACAAAATTATAAACCCAACACTTTTGTTTTTGCCCCCCATTTTTCATGAGCGGAACTCAAAGATCTAAGACTTTTTCTATCTATACAAAAGGCCTATTTCTCTCAAATATGGTTCACAAACCTGTCTAAATCTGTGTTAGTGAGCACTTCTCCTTTGCCGAGATAATCCATCTACCTCACAGTTGTGGCATATCAAGATGCTGATTAGACCGCATGATTATTGCACAAGTGTGCCTTAGGCTGGCCACAATAAATGCCACTCTAAACTGTGTCCGTGGGTCCGAAAACAAGTCAGTATCTGGTGTGACCACCATTCGCAGTGCAACACATCTCCTTCGCATAAAGTTATTCAGGTTGTTGACTATGGCCTGTGGAATGTTGGTCCACTCCACTTCAATGGCAGTGCGAAGTTGCTGGATATTGGCAGGAACGGGAACACGCTGTCGTATACGCCGATCAAGAGCATCCCAAACATGCTCAATGGGAGACATGTCCAGTGAGTATGCTGGCCATACAAGAACTGGAATGTTTTCAGCTTCCAGGAATTGTGTACAGATCCTTGCAACATGGGGCCGTGCATATCATGCTGCAACATGAGGTGATGGTCGGGATGAATGGCACAACAATGGGCCTCAAATCTCTGTGCATTCAAAATGCCATCAAAAAAATGCACCTGTGTTCGTTGTCCATAACATACACCTACCCATACCATAACCCCACCGCCACCATGGACCCGTCCAGGGAAAACCTGGATTCATCCGTGAAGAGAACACCTCTCTAAAGTGCCAGACGCCATTGAATGTGAACATTTGCCCACTCAAGTCGGTTACGACGACTAACTGTCAGTCAGGTCTAGACCCCGATGAGGACGACAGCATGCAGATGAGCTTCCCTGAGACAATTTCTGACAGTTTGTGCAGAAATTCTTTGGTTATGCAAACCGTTTGTTGCAGCAGCTGTCCGGGTGGCTGGTCTCAGATGTTCTTGGAGGTGAAGATGCTGGATGTGGTGGTCATGGGCTGGTGTGGTTACACGTAGTCTACGGTTGTGAGGCCGGTTGGATGCACTGCCAAACTCTCTGAAACGCCTTTGGAGACAGCTTATTGTAGAGAAATGAACATTCAATTCACCAGCAACAGCTCTGGTTGACATTCCTGCATTCAGCATGCCAATTGCACGCGTTCTCAAACGTGCGCCACCTCGCTTGTTTGATAAAACCTGCACAGTTTGGAGTTTGCTTTGTATTGTGGCCAACCTAACACACCTGTGCAATTATCATGCGTCTAAGCAGCATCTTGATATGCCCCACCTTGTGAGGTGTGACTTTCTCTGCAAAGGAGAGTGCTCACTTCCTGACATCTAAACTGACCAATAAAAACCATGTTCAATTAACGTAACATTTATACAATAATATCATTCCTATCATTATGTCCACGTGTATGTCTGGGTTGTCCTTATTGGTAGTTCCTGTTCCTGTTTTGATAAGTGCCATTGTGCTCAGCTTGGTCTATAAGTATCCTTGTTACTCCTCACCTGTTCGGTTCGCACCTGATTACTTCCTGTCGTGTATAAGCCCTGGTGTGTCTCATTCCCGGGGCAGGCGAACAGTGTGGAAGTTGGTTAGGGTGCTCCTGGATTGGGCCTAAGGGAGTGATTAAAAGCCTCCACTGGTTTGATATTGCGCCTTCGTGCGTCAGCCGCCCTGCAACCCATGACCAAGACGAGGCACCAAGGATAGAGCGTTCCCCGCCCCCGTGTGTGTGTGGGGGGTTTTGGAAAGTGTTGTTTTCCTTTTTCCCCCCTGCATGGAAACGGCCACACCTCGCCGCGCCGTTGTCAAGCCCATTGGCCGCTCCAAAGTCAAGCCCGCCGGTCGCGCCTATCACCCCGAGCCTAGAGGGAAATCTGAAGAGGAGAAGGCGGTTGGTTCTGGTCCCTAGACTCGCTCGAGTGTCGGCTTCAGCCCCAGAGCTCGCTCCAATGTCGGCTCCAGCCCCAGAGCTCGCCCCAGTGCCTCTCATAGCCTCAGGACAATGGCGCGACCGGCCCAGAGTTCGCGGGCTCCTTTCAACCCAGAAGCCCTCCAGAAAGCTTCCTTCCTTCCCTTCATCTCCTTCGTCTCCGCTGTCGCCGTCCATCTCTTCATCGCTCCTTCCCCTCCGCTGATTCCCGTCCACCCCTACGTTCTCCGAGCCCCCTGTGTTGACCAGCTTCCCCGCTTTATCAGAGCGCACCCTCCAGAGCGCCCTCAAAGCCCTCCGGGCTCGAAACCTCGTTTTTCACCGTCACCCAAGAAAATTTTGGTGAATTGGCATACAGGTGCGTGAAAAGGTTTTTTTTTGCCCCCTTGCCTTTTTTGTTTATAATTTTTTTTTGCATAGTTCACACTTAAAAGATTCAGATCAAATTAATTTTAATATTACACAAAGATAACCGGAGTAAATACAAAATGCAGTTTTAAAATGATAATTTCATTTATTAAGGGACAAAAGCTGTCCAAACCTACCTGGCCCAACGTGAAAAATAAATTGTCCCCTCCTGTTAAATCATGAAATAACTGTGATTAACCACATCATTTTAGAAAACTGAGTTAAAATAAATTTCACCGAACCACACGCGGAGGGCCTGATTACTGCCAAACCTGTTGAATCAAGAAATCACTTAAGTAGAAGCTGTTTGACAAAGTGAAGCATGCTTAAAGAGCCACACATCATGCCGTGATCATAAGAATTCAGACAATGAAACCAAGATAGGTTGACTGGTCTCAGTCTTGAAGGGTTATGAAGCCATTTCTATGGCTTTGGGACTCCAGCGAACCATGGTGAGAGCCGTTATCCACAAATTGAGAAAACTTGGAACAGTGGCGAACCTTCCTAGGAGTGGCCGGCCTATCAAAATTACTCCAAGAGCGCAACGATTACTCATCCAGGAGGTCATAAAAGAACGCAGAACAACATCTAAAGAACTGCAGCCTCACTCGCCTTAATTAAGGTCAGTGTTCATGACAATCAACAATAAGAAAGAGACTGGGCAAAAAACAGCATCCATGGGAGAGTTCCAATCAAAAGCCATTGCTGACTAAAAAGAACACAAAGGCTCGTCTCTCTTTTGCCAAAAAATATCTTGATTATCCCCACGACTTTTGGGCAAATATTCTGTGGACAAAAAAGTTGAACTTTTTGGAAGGTGTGCCATTACGTCTGGCGTAAAAGTAACAATGCATTTCAGAAAAAGAACATCATACAAACAGTAAAATATGGTGGTGGTAGTGCGATGGTCTGGGGCTGCTTTGCAGCTTAAGGACCTGGATGACTTGCCATAATTGATGGAACCATGAATTCTGCACTATATCATAAAATCCTGAAGGAGAATGTCCGGCCTTCAGTTTGTGACCTCAAGCTCAAGCGCTCTTGGGTTATGTAGCAGGACAATGATGCCAAACACACCAGCAAGTCCACCTCTGAATGGCTGAAGAAAAACAAAATGAAGACTTGAGTGGCCTAGTCAAAATCCTGACCTGAATCCTGTTGAGTTGCTGTGGCATGACCTTAAACAGTCCCTTCATGCTCGAAAACCCTCCAATGTGACAGAATGAAAACAATTCTGCAAAGAAGAATGGGCCAAAATTCCGATGAAAGGAACTCATTGCCATTTCTCGCAAACTCTGGATTGCAGTTGTGCTGCAAAGGTGGACACAACCATAATAATTTACGGGGCAATTACTTTTTCACGTATGTCAGGACAGATTGGAACACCTTTTTTCCTTTCATAAGATTCATAATTTCAAAACTGCAGTTTTGTTTTTACTCAGGTTTCTTTGTGTAATTAAAAAATTTGTTGATGATTGAATCTTTTAAGTGGTGACAAATATGCCAACAATTAAACAACAGGAAGGGGGGACAAAAACTTTTCACAACCAAAAACTGTATATCCATGTCATAGTGGCCGAGGCCAGGGACCTGGACAAGGCCAAGAGAGCCCATCCATGGCCGCCAGATGGCCGGCACAGTCCATTTCCCCCTGGAACTGCCTGCTCCGATATGGTCCCCTGAACTGCCCGATCCGCCATGGCCTCCCGAGTCCCCTGATCCGCCATGGCTCCTCAGACTGCCTGATCCAGCCCCAGACTTGTTCCAGCGTGCCTCTCAGCGCTCATGGACATGGCGCTACCCACAGTGTTCTCGACTTTCCTCACCCCAGAAACCGCTCCAGAAAGCTTTCCTTCGTCTCCTTAGTCTCCGCTGGTCCTGTCCAGCTCTCCATCATCCCCTGAGTCTCCTTCATCTCCGCTGGTCCCGTCCAGCTCTCCTTCGCCTCCGCTGGTCCCGTCCAGCCCTCCTACGTCTCCTGAGCCCCCTGTGTTGACCAGCTCCACTCCTCCAGAGCGCCCTCCAGTGCCCGCTCCTCCAGAGTGCCCTCCAGAGAACCCTCCAGTGCCCCCTCCAGAGCGCCCTCCAGAATCCCTCTGGGCATCGAAAGGGTATCCCCAAGAAAATTGTTTTGGGGGGCCATATATCCATGGCCATAGTGGCCGAGCCAGGGGACCTGGACAAAGCCACGAAGGCACCTGACCTCCATGGCCCCTCATGCCTGGCACCGCCATGGCCCCCCGTTCTGCCTGCTCTGCCATGGCTCCCTGTTCTGCCTGCTCCACCATGGCCCCCTGAACTGCCCGATCCGCCATGGCCTTCCGAGTCCCCTGATCTGCCATGGCTCCTTGGACTGCCTGATCCACCTTCCCCGTGTCCCTGTTTTGCACCAGCCTCCAGGGCGCCCACCCCCTGTAATGTCACGTGTATGTTTATGTTTGTCCTTATTTGGTAGTTCCTGTTTCCTGTTTTATTAAGTTCCATTTGTCTCAGCTGTGTTTTATTAATTATCCTTGATTACTCCTCACCTGTTTCTGTTCTCCCTGATTGCATTCCATGCGTTTATAAGCCCTGTGTTTCTAAGTTTCCCTTGTCTGTCTAATGGCGTTTATTGGTTGTGTTGCTGATGTCCTAAGTGGTATTATTAAAAACTGTTTGTTGAATCTGGCCTCTTCGTGCTTCTCGCCCTGGCAACGCGTGACACATTAATAATAAAAATACAGGTATTTTTTTGCATATTTGAGTGCCAGTATGTTTTTAAAGCAATAAACAGTCGATGGCTAGCATTTATTATTAAAAACCTAATATTGTTAAATAATTTATAGATTACAATAACTGATTTATTTTGCATATATTTTTTAATTGTAAGTTATTCCTTTGATGTTATGTGAATTTTCAGCAGCAATACTCCATCTTTATTGTCACATAATATTCAGAAAAGCTTTTGTTCCGAATCTTTCCTGACTTTTGTTTTACAGAAACCAAATATTTTTTGGGATCTTCTTAGTGAATACAAGTCAAAATAGAGCCTACTAGGAATTTAAATTTTAATCGTCATTGTAATAATTCTTTGCTGTCACTTTTTGATCAAGAATGCATTCTCGGCGGAGATATATAGATATATATATATAAAATTTCATTCTCGTATAATATTATATACAGAGATATACATGGCATATTATAGATATGAATATATATACTGGCAGATTACAGCACTACACTGTACTGAAATTCAATGATTTTATTATTGTCAATTACTGTCATGTGCGTTGACTGAGGACCAGTGGACGACGTGGTTCGCCGCTACAGAAGCTGTAATATGATAGGTCGAGGCTTGGCAGAATGAATGATTGACAGGAAAAGGAGAAGCTGCCAGTCGCCGGCAGAGGTGCAGGCTTGTGGGCTCACAGAGCTAGCTCCGTGATCCCTTTGATGCATGTGGGGCTGCTCCCGTTCATCCGCGCCCACAACTCTGCCAGGAAAAGCTGCTTTTCCTCCCCCCACCTCCTTTTCATTTTTTTTTCATTTCCCCTAATTTGCACATTTAAGACATTTTTATTTGCTTATTTGCAATTCTCTTTTTATTAAATTTTTTTTGGGGCTAGAGAAACTTCACTCCCACTTTCTCTCCACCTCCCCTCCCTTCCTCTCACTTTCTCTGAGTCTTTCTCTTTCTTCTCAGTTTGCCTTTGGGCGATGAACTAATTTCAGGCTCCATAATTGCAGCGTGTTGTACACCTGCCTGCTATTAATTCTCCCCCGTCATTCACTCTCTCCTTCTTAATGAGATATTATTGTAATTATTGTTATTATGGTGTTTGGCGTAATTAACGTGATTGATGTTGGTGCTAGGGGAGGGTTTATTTTGGCATTTGAATAGATGAGGGGATACTCTTCGATCACACAAGACGTGACCGAAGTGCGCTGGTTCATTCCTTTAGTCATACATAATGGATCCAGTAAAGTTGAAGCATTACTGTTTCAGAAATATCACATCCTTTTAAACTATTATTCAGGAGTATGTGAACCAAACTGCAAGTTCTGGTTTGAATGGCGCACCACATGTTGCTGTTTTAAGACTAGACTGGTAAAAGGCCAAACAATGGCCAGTGTGGAGCTTTGTTTCGATTCGTCACTTGGACCCTGTGAAATTCAAATATCCCCATCCTTCAAACGGAGGGCTGAGAATTTTGCCCGGTCCGATTCTAGTCAACCTGTTGTGTTACAGGAGAACAAAAAGTTCCCAGTCCATTTGATCCCAATCCAGTTGTTTTGGTATTTTGTGACTGATGGAAAATACAAAAGGAAAAAGGCCCAGAGTTGTTGCTTACAAACACTGGCAATCCAATTAGAGGTTTGATAAGGGTCATAGTAAGGAGTCTTCATGCTAGAGGTTTTTGTAGTCTATATGTGTATACGTATGTCGTCCTAAAAGTGAGCCCAATTTGACAGAACCTCCCTTTCACATTCAGAAATTTGTGTAAAATATTTTTTCCTGGCTATAAGTTTAAGTACAAAAGCCAGGCAGCACTATAGCTATGTTGTTTTTTGTGTATGTATGAAAGGGCTATAGTCAAAGCAATATTTCTGGACAGGTGTTAGATACCTGCTGTTTTAATAGGCAGATTCCCCTTGAGGTCTCATTATAGCCCATAGTCTGGGGCAAAAGAACAACCCCATTTCTCAATTATAATTCCCTATAGCAGATGTCCTTGCTTCATATTTATATAACATTTAATTGAAACCCAAGTCTGCATTCCATAAGTCCTGAAGTTTAGATACCCAAGACCTCAGGACTTAATGAACAACATATTTCAGGTTGCCTGGAGTTGCAGGGACCCTGTTCTTGACATTGCATGTGAGCTCCGGGGCTCGCGTATAGTGGGGGCTTTTGTTTGTCCTCTTCCCAAGCCGTGGATCTTTCAGTGGGTGACAGCCATTTAACGCCACACGACCTGCGTCTCAAGAGCCACCGTCAGGGCCCTCTCCAATCCTGTTAAGTACAATTGCCATTCATGCTCTGTCCTTTCTGCTTTGAACTGCTCCAACCCTATGTCCCCTGCAGAGTTGGGTTGTGGACAAGAAATACACGTTTTGCCATAAATTTAAGCATTTAAAACATTTTGTTGATGACGGCTTATAGTTTGAGCTCCAATGATGATGGAAATTAAGAACTGTCAAGCTGGTAATAAATAAACACACAAACCATAACTTTCATGTACATTTTTAAGCTCTACAGAGGCTTTTAGTAAACACATTTGGTCAGTTCGACATCATGAGTTCTGTGGCAGTCATTTTTTTATCTTTTAAATATTTCTGTCATCATGTTTCCTCCCCAATAACTCCAGTCTTCCTCCTCTTAGAGTCTATTGAACGCCCCAATGCATTCAATCACGTTCAAAGGGAGAGCTGAAGAAAGGACGGAGAATAATGCTTAATAGGTGCTTTAGTAATTCTCAAGTTTTCATAGCTTAATCTGTTCTGAAAGCTCGGCAAAGAAAAAAGGCCTTGCAAATGGCCCTCAGAGTTAATTTGATGTGACTTCTGTACAATAAGGCCGGCGGAACGCTAGAAGTCCATTCTGCCACGTTACCTTTTCTTCCATCCTCCATGGACCCTTGGAAACCGCTGCCTAAATGTTTCATAAGACGGCATGTATAAGCCACTCAAGTATTCTCTTCCTACAATGCCTACTTTAAGACTATTATTACACTGCGCTTGAGCCAGAGGAGAGGATACAAATAGCAAAGCTTCAGTCTCTCTTTGTTGCAAGTCTGGGATTGATTTAGCACAATTGGGAGAGTCGTTGTGTTCTAAACACACTCATTGTACGCCCCATGTCTTCCCTTTTGCCTTTGTTAAAGTCTCGGCTTCCATTTTTGTTGATAGCAGAGGCCCAGACACAGTGTGTGCTTACTTTGGCGAATTGCATATGAATAGATAGCAGGCTCCATGAGAACACATTACTTTGAGACTTTGATTGCTAGCAAGAATTTGCATATCTTCAAGCAACACACAGTAGTGCTGTGTCTGCTGAATGAATCACTGTTTTTGCAATAATCGGTTGATTGCATGATTCAATGATTCTCTAATGAATGAGTCAGTGTTTTGAACAAATTTGTTAAGTGAATAATTCAGTGACTTACTTACAAGGCAGTTACTTATTACTTATATCATTCCTAAACGAATCTGTTTTGAACGAATCAACTGAATGAATTATTTAATGAATCATTCTTAAATACAGTAAGCCTGACTGAAAAATCTCAACCACTTTAACACAGCCAGTTTTGCATAAAAATACACACTTCACATTCAAGTAGTATTGATTTAGCGATATGTCTTATACGCATGCTTGCAAGTGATTAGTTTTGGAACAGTCCCAGAGTTTCTCAAGCGGAAATGACCGGAAAATAAAGATTTTATCCTACAGACTAAACCTCTCCCATGTGACTCTCCACCATTAATCAAGATCTCATTTCAGCACAGAAGTTCAATCAATGAGGAAATGCCTATGATCCAGCATTGGGGAACATTTTCTCTTAATAATAAATCACTTTATTGCTGTCTTTTGTATACTCATATTACAAGCATTTCCCTTTTTAAATCAGGGATAGAGAAAATGAAACGGATAGAAATGTTAATCTCTCTATTCTCCTCTGCATTTTATGGAAATGGCCTTATGGGGGTTCAGAAGAGACAGCATGACTCAGGTCTCCAGTTGAGATACACATTCGCTGATGAACCAAGACAAAGAAGTGAAGCCACTTCTATTTTCATTTTCTGCTAAAGAAAAATCTCTCTCCTGTGAGCTTAGCGTGTATTGGAGCTAGCATGTCTAGGTCGCTAACCCTAGAGAAAATAGCTTGCATTAATATGCTGTAATCCAGTGTAATTAGTCAAATAGCCACATGCCAAGCAGATTGTCACAGGCTGTCAGTTTTGGCAGGCTTGCAAGATGGTCCGCTGGCCAGCAGGGAAACCACTGAGAGCACATACACGTACGTAACACCCACGTGCTTAGCAATCAACCACGGGTCATCAGGGGAGATAATTTCTGTCTGACTGCAATATAATGATCTACTTACAGTGGTTACGGAAAGTATTCAGACCCCCTTAACATTTTTCACTCTTTGTTATATTTCAGCCATTTGCTAAAATCATTAAGTTAATTTTTTTCCTCATTAATAATGTACACACAGCACCCCATATTGACGAAAAACAGAATTGTTGACGTTTTTGCAGATTTATTAAAAATGAAAAACTGGAATATCACATGGTCCTAAGTATTCAGACCTTTTTGCTGTGACACTCATATATTTTAACTCAGGTGCTGTCCATTTCTTCTGATCATCCTTGAGATGGTTCTACACCTTCATTTGAGTCCAGCTGTGTTTGATTATACTGATTGGACTTGATTAGGAAAGCCACACACCTGTCTATATAAGACCTTACTGCTCACAGTGTATGTCAGAGCAAATGAGAATTATGAGGTCAAAAGGAACTGCCTGAAGAGCTTAGAGACAGAATTGTGGCAAGGCACAGTTCTGGCCAAGGTTACAAAAAAAATTCTGCTGCCCTTAAGGTTCCTAAGAGCACAGTGGCCTCCTTAATCCTTAAATGGAAGACGTTTGGGACTTCCAGAACCCTTCCTAGAGCTGGCCGTCCGGCCAAACTGAGCTATCGGGGGAGAAGAGCCTTGGTGAGAGAGGTAAAGAAGAACCCAAAATCACTGTGGCTGAGCTCCAGAGATGCAGTCGGGAGATGGGAGAAAGTTGTAGAAAGTCAACCATCACTGCAGCCCTCCACCCGTCAGGGCTTTATGGTAGAGTGGCCCGATGGAAGCCTCTCCTCAGTGCACGACACATGAAAGCCCACATGGAGTTTACTAAAAAACACCTGAAGGACTCCAATATGGTGAGAAATAAGATTATCTGGTCCGATGAGACCAAGATAGAACTTTTTTGGCCTTAATTCTAAGCGGTATGTGTGTAGAAAACCAGGCACTGCTCATCACCTTGTCCAATACAGTCCCAACAGTGAAGTTTGGTGGTGGCAGCATCATGCTGTGGGGTGTTTTTCAGCTGCAGGGACAGGACGACTGGTTGCAATCGAGGAAGATAATGCGGCCAAGGACAGGGATATCCTGGACGAAAACCTTCTCCAGATTGCTCAGGACCTCAGACTGGGCCGAAGGTTTACCTTCCAACAAGACATGACCCTAAGCACACAGCTAAAATAACGAAGGAGTGTCTTCACAACAACTCTGTGACTGTTCTTGAATGGCCCAGCCAGAGCCCTGACTTAAATTCAATTGAGCATCTCTGGAGAGACCTACAAATAGGCTGTCCACCAACTTTACCATCCAACCTGACAGAACTGGAGGATCTGCAAGAAGGAATGGCAGAGGATGCTCAAATCCAGGTGTGAAAAATTTGTTGCATCTTTCCCAAAAGACTCATGGCTGTATTAGATCAAAAGGGTGCTTCTACTAAATTCTGAGCAAAGGGTCTGAATACTTAGGGTCATGTGATATTTCAGTTTTTCTTTTTTTAATAAATCTGCAAAAATGTCAACAATTCTTTTTTTTTCTGTCAATATGGGGTGCTGTGTTTATATTAATGAGGAAAAAAATTTACTTAAATGATTTTAGCAAATGGGTGCAATATAACAAAGAGTGGAAAATTTAAGGGGTCTGAATACTTTCCCGTCCACTCCGTATTTCATTGTGTCGTCATTTAAACAAACACATCTTGCCAGGATTTTTTAAAACAATGCATGTCTCAAAACTGAGTCCAATCATTGATTACTCTGAAAAGATACTGTAAGTTGTGTTTAAATTATTACGAAATTGCAATTAATTGTGAGATTTAACTGCAAAAGTTGGTTTTACCATCAAATTAATTTAGTTTCCCCTCCGTCTTGTTCCTTTCAAGACTTCATCCACCTCCATCTCTTCCTCATGGTGGGGAGCGATATGCAAAGTACGTGTGCGCATGAAATAAACACAGTCAAAATAATTATATCAACACCAGTCTTCTCCTCCCACTCCTGAAATCTTCTAGGAAGCATTTGACATAAGTTGACGAGGGTTGCCCAACAGCCCCGTCAACGCCGCCCAGAAAACGTCTCCATGCGGCACTGGATTAGCGAGGGTAAAAAGATTTAAACTATATAATTACAAGCGGATCAAGTACAAATTATCTACCATGCTCAACAGCCAGATTACCCTCCACTGTTTCCATCTTACTTGCCCCTGAGGATGAAAGCAACACCCCTTCCACTCAACACAGAGACTAGCCTTATACTCATCTAGTGCAACACTTTTTTTTTTTTTTTCATATTTTCATATTTAATTTTTCATATTGTACCAAAAACATTTTTTGTGTGTTACTGTTTTTATTTTTTTTATTTTTTTATTTTTTTGAGGAATAAAAATAGGTCTTGATATGGCTGATAATCGCCTGTTGGCACTGGGGAGGAAACCATTGTGGTTTCTTTGCACTTTGCTGTAAAGGACATGGAGAAATCTAAAGGGGTGAGTGAGATTCTTGGAGAAAGAATAATAGATGAAGGTGTGAGTTTCACAACAGCCGAGTTCACTCCAGAATGCTTTTGTGTAATATTTCAATTGCATTATCTACACTACATCAATATGTGCTTGTTGAACGTTTGATTTCAAAACCATTGGCCTTAATACAGACTTTGTCCTCCCTTTGCAGCATTAACAGCTCTGGAATGGTTTTCCACTAGATGTTGGAACATGGCTGCAGGGATTTGCTCCCTTTAACAGGCATTAGTGAGGTCAGCTCCCGAAAATCCATCCAAAAGGTGTTCACGGGGGTTCAGGTCTTGTGCAGATTAGGCAAGTTTTTCCACAGCAGATTGAGTAAATCATCTCTGTATTGACCTCGCTTTGTGCGAAGCGCATTTTGATGCTAAAAAATAAAAGGTCTGTGCAGTTCTACAGAAAAATGTAATCTGAGGACATTTTAAGCATCCAGCATAACCGAAATAGCCAAGCTTGTTTGTTGGTAGGGATCTCCACATATTTTTGGCCTTGTAGTTTATCTCTTTCAGTTTCTCCTTACTGTTTTTCTATGTGAAAAGCGCAGTGCTTTGTTTGCGACTTCTCTGTGTCAGGCTGAAGAGAGGCTATTCATCAGGCCAGCGCAATTCCAGTCGTCTTAAGCTTGATGAGTCTCTTAAGAAGGGCCATTAGTGTGGGCTCAGCAAATGGACCCCATAGAAAATTACACTTCGTCTGTTTAAAGAGCCCTTAACACAAGCCCTTTCAAGCTGTTTATCTAGATTAGTGTTAGCTGCATGTGAACCTATATGCCTACGGGGACATTTACTGTATATGCCTCTTTCTGCCATTTTGATTTTTGATGAGCTTCTCATTTCCCTACAAACCATTATTTAATAAAAAACAAAATGGCTCAATCAACTGCAAGAAGAATACACCATAACCAACATATCTGTTTTCGTGGCATGCACAACCTCAAGAGTACGCCTGAAATACGGCCCTCGCAGCAAAACCATTATTGACTATAAACTGGGTTGGACATTTTAGGCAGTGATCTGAGCAGCGAGCAGAGCTCATACTCATCTGTTTATCTCTGCAGTCTCGCTCCGCGACTGAAACCATGTCACCCCGACACACGCTCTCACACACCCTAAATGTATGTTGACAGTGATTATGCAAAAACCATATCCTCTTTCAGGAGATACCTGCTCTGGGAGCCATTCCCCTTTACTCGGGCTGAAAAATGGATTCCGTGAGGAGCGTCCAGTGAGAGGCTTCTGATAATCTAAAGGAATTTTAAATTTTGCTTATTTTCACTCCTTAAAGCACATGTCACAAATAGGAGCGATCAGATGGGAAATACAGCCTTTGATGTGTATGTATGTGTGTGTTTTTTCCTTTCAGATGAGTGTTTTTCATCTTTTAAAAGCATCTACAGAAACTTCTGGTAAACAGTTTGAGATATAGATAGATGAATTTCACTAATCATGCTTTAGTTTTGTAGTTTATTAATGTGGTTTTGATAGAGCTCAGTCTCTGCATTCAATTATATTAAATTATGCTCAGCTAGGTTCCAGTTGCCTGACTTCAAAGTGTATTCAGCAATTTTTAAGTGAAATGCCAAATTATACCAAGGCAATATTTGATCAAATAGTACAGAAAAACAGTAATTGTGTTTAATATTATTACAATTTAAAATTTCTGCTTGCTATTTTTATATGTTTTAAAATGGAATTTATTACTGTGATGGCAAAGGTGAACTTTCAGCAGCCATTATTCCCGTTTTCAGTGTCACGTGATCCTTCAGAAATCATTCTAATATGCTGATTTGGTGCTCAAACACGTCTTATTATTATCAATGTTAAGAACAGTTGTGGTGCTTAATATTTCCTGTACAGGCTTTTCAAATGAACAAAATTATTTCACACATCCTGTGAATTACACAGCTTTGGTATATTTGATTACAAACAATTCAGTAATTTTTTGGAGGACAGGTTGACCAAAAATGCTAAAATTAGTTTACTTGATGTAAATTAAGGTTGAAAGGGCAGCAGCAGCGTTGAGGACGAAGTATGTAACAGACTTCGGCAGCGCCAAGGTTACTGTGAGAGGGGGCCACACACACACCAACACACACACACAACACTCCCTTTATCCACATGGTGGGCACTGTAGTAGTCACACCTTGTCATTCTGTGCTATTTCTCGTGAAGCCAGTAGCCAACAACAGCCGGCAGTAAACAGTCCAGACCCCACCTGTTCAAAAACAGAGCCTTTGGTAAAGACTGTCACATACTGTGCTGGTCTTTCCTCTCTATGACTACAGCGCCACAGCATGTCTGCTTTCAAACTCAGCTGCCCCTTACAGCAGACACCCTGTACCCTGTATGCAGTAAAGGCCTTTTACAAGCTACAAAAGTCGCTCAGCCTTTTTGTAATGTGTCCATTATTGCTTGCTGTTGATTGGCAGTGATTGTTTTTTAAAGGTCTCTTTAATTTATGTTTAATCTCTTTAAAGGAACAACCCACCCACAAATAAAAATTGTCATCAGTTCACCCATGACATGTCCCAGCATTTTTGCGCCAAAAAATATTGGTTCTCATGCAAATGAGATTGAGATATTTTTAACGTAAGTATCAGACATACTCATATGGACTATACATTTATGGTCCTTTAATTTATTTATTTCTTTTTGCATTTTAAATGTGTATGTACATATACAGTATATATATATATAAATACAGTGGGTACGGAAAGTATTCAGACCCCCTTAATTTTCACTCTTTGTTATATTGCAGCCATGTTGCTAAAATCATTTAAGTTCTTTTTTTTCCTCATTAATGTACACACCGCACCCCATATTGCCAGAAAAACACAGAATTGTTGACATTTTTGCAGATTTATTAAAAAGAAAAACTGAAATATCACATGTTCCTAAGTATTCAGACCCTTTGCTGTACACTCATATATTTAACTCAGGTGCTGGCCATTTCTTCTGATCCTCCTTGAGATGGTTCTACACCTTCATTGAGTCCAGCTGTGTTTGATTATACTGATTTTACTTGATTAGGAAAGCCACACACCTGTCTGTATAAGACCTTACAGCTCACAGTGCATTTCAGAGCAAATGAGAATCAGGAGGTCAAAGGAACTGCCTGAAGAGCTCAGAGACAGAATTGTTGGCAAGGCACAGATCTGGCCAAGGTACAAAAAAATTTCTGCTGCACTTAAGGTTCCTAGAGCACAGTGGCCTCCATAAGCGCTTAAATGGAAGACTTTGGGATGACCAGAACCCTTCCTAGAGCTGGCCATATGGCCAAACTGAGCTATCGGGGGAGATGAGCCTTGGTGAGAGAGGTAAAGAAGTACCCAAAGATCACTGTGGCTGAGCTCCAAGAGATGCAGTCGGGAGATGGGAGAAAGTTGTCAACCATCACTGCAGCCCTCCACCGGTTGGGGCTTTATGGCAGAGTGGCCCGACGGAAGCCGCTCCTTAGTGCAAGACTCATGAAAGTTTGCTAAAAAACACCTGAAGGACTCCAAGATCGTGAGAAATAAGATTCTCTGGTCTGATGAGAACTTTTTGGCCTTAATTCTAAGCGGTATGTGTGGAGAAAACCAGGCACTGCCCATCACCTGGTCCAATACAGTCCCAGCAGTGAGGCATGGTGGTGGCAGCATCATGCTGTGGGGTTGTTTTTCAGCTGCAGGGACAGGACGACTGTTTGCAATCGAGGGAAAGATGAATGCGGCCAAGTACAGGGATATTCTGGACGAAAACCTTCTCCAGAGTGCTGAGGACCTCAGACTGGGCCGAAGGTTCTTTTCCAACAAGACAATGACCCTAAGCACAAGGCTAAAATAACGAAGGAGTGGCTTCACAACAACTCTGTGACTGTTCTTGAATGGCCCAGCCAGAGCCCTGACTTAAACCCAATTGAGCATCTCTGGAGAGACCTAAAAATGGCTGTCCACCAATGTTTACCATCTAACCTGACAGAACTGGAGAGGGTCTGCAAGGAGGAATGGCAGAGGATCCCCAAATCAAGGTGTGAAAACTTGTTGCATCTTTCCCAAAAAGACTCTGATCTGTATTAGATCAAAAGGGTGCTTCTACTATATACTGAGCAAAGGGTCTGAATACTTGACCATGTGATATTTCAGTTTTTCTTTTTTTAAATAAATCTGCAAACATGTCAACAATTCTGTGTCTTTCTGTCAATATGGGGTCCTTGTGTACATTAATGAGGAAAAAAAATTAACTTAAATGATTTAGCAAATGGCAGCAATATAACAAAAAGTGAAAAATTTAAAGGGGTCTGAATAATTTCCATACCCACTGTATATCTATATATATAGATATATACGTATTTATATTATTTATTTTTTAATTGTAAATGTCTCCTCTTGTTCAACAGAAGAAGAAAACAAAAAACATTCACATGGTAGGAACCACATTTGGGTGAGTACAAACAGTAGCCCTTTCACACCGTATAAACTCAATTGCCTTAAAATTTACCGAACGGTAAAAAACGCTGTTCCATAGGCAACGACTTTCCCATCTTTTTACCGTACATCACATTCACACATCAGTTTCAAAATAACCGGACCTCTCTGACAATCCTCAACCAGAATTACCTCTAAATGGCTGTGACTCCCGGCTTGTGTTTGTAACATGGGGTTTAGATGGGCGGTCATTGTTTTTGATTAAAACTTTATTTTTGTGTCAAACGTTCACATTCATGCTGCTGCTTTTGGCCCAGAGACATCGTAGAGATGACTTTAGACATATCTTTAATGTCAGTAAATGTGTTATCTGCGCCAGAATGTTATGATTGGCCCAGAGTAGACATCTTACGTCAGTGCGTTCTGAACTCGTACGTGCTCATACGGGTAATCTCGTTCTGTGTTCACACAGAGCACATTACCGGTAAATTTACTGGTAATGTTACAACTTCTCATACTGGTAAATTGGCAGAACAAATTTACCGTATTTTTGAAAAGGTCCTGTTTACACATGATCTCTTAAAGGAAATTTACCAGTAAAGACTGTAACTGTTCAAGGGGCTACTGACAGAATTGTCTTTTTGGGTGCACTGTTCCTTTAAATGTTTCTATGTGCAGGTAAGTTGACTGTTAGGCTGTGGATTTTGAACCTCTTTAGCGCATATATACATTTTCTCTCACGCACCATAGGGAGTAGTCACCATTCTTGAGATGAGACAAGTGCTCTCACTTTCTGGACACATTTCCCCCTCTCTCATTCCTGCACACACAACACACACACACACACACACACACACACACACACACACTCAGATCCCAGCGTGGAAGCTATTATACAAATCTGCAGAGAGCCCAGCAGAGGTGCTATGATGGCAGGTTGTCAGTGCGAGAGGCGACCAGCTTTATAAACATATCAGTCATGCTGGCTGTTCTATCCCCGGCCAGACTCAGCACACATTTCACATGCAGAGGGATTGCACTCATCTCTCAAGGGGCTGTGTGAAAAATTGTGTCCGGTTTAAAAATGATGGATCTTTTTGATGTATTCACCCCGTCATAACGTTCCATTCGGCGGGCAATTCGGGGCGTCTTTTGAAGAATAAGGATGGTGAAAAAGATTTGGCTTGGATGTCATGCTCAATAATAGCTGTTAACGGCAACAAATCGAGAAAAATTGTGGGGCCAATTATCAATAGGGATCCAATGTTTAAATACAGAATCCAAATTTCAAGACTGCACTGACAACAAAACAATTGCATTATTGCAAAATTGCAATATGCAATAGACATGTTAATATGCATCTGTTAGGAACCTTTTACAACCCTAACAGCTGCATATACAACAGAAGTAAGCATCCGTGGGCTAGGTAACTGTATGGCCCCTGTGTGTGCGCTGACAGGCCGTGAGCAGTGAGGTAAAAGCCTGGAGCCTGTTCCTGCTCGGATTCTGCTGGTGTGATTAGATTGGGGCAGAAGCCTCCAGCTGGCAGGCCTGTCTGGGACCCGGTCCGCTCGTCCCTGACACTCGTGCACCATGTGACAACCTCTGACATTCAGCGTACATCCCAGCCAGACAGGTTCGTAGCCCCATGTTTACAGCTGGGCCCTGTCCTTCTCCCTCTGTCTTCCCTCTCTCTCTCTCTCCCCTCTCCTCTCCCTTCTCTCTCTTGCCACCACGATGAGAACAAAAAGATGGGGGAGAATAACGACTGCACTTTGTCAAAGACCTCTGTGTCTACAGGGGCACTGGCTTGTTGATGTTTGATGTGCCAGCTCTGTTATGACAAATTTTTTTCTGATGTGACCTATTTTGAGACGCTTTTTCTCCAGCAGTATCTTTTGTTGCTGGCTAACCCTTTGGCCTGCGCTTTGTCACAGGAAGAGACAGGCGAGGGCATGTGTAGATGCATATAAATTTGAATATAGGTCCGCTGAAACAAAAGCAGGATTCATTTGTTTTGTTTTTTGTTCCCCGTGTTTTTTCTTTTTCTTTTCTTTTTGTTTCTTGTATTGGGGGCAAGTACCTTTTATTGCAAGCCCCGTCAACACATTTTGTTTTCAATATAAACCACCAACAACTACATTCTTATAGTTTAATTTATTATTATTATGAATTACTACCCTAGCTCTCATCATAATAATATAAAGCACAACAACATTAATATCAAGCCCACACAACAATAATCATAATTATTCCTAATTTAGGTTTATTTTATTTATTTATTGTTATTATATTATTATTATGCTGTTTATTAATACACATTTTTGTCATTATCTATAATATTTTTTTATTGTTGTTTTTTATTTGTTTGTCATTATTATATGAATAATAATATCCCTGCATTATTTTTTTGCTACTGTTCTTCTATTGTTCTTTCCATTGTTCTCTTATGTGGAAATCATTGGAACTCTAATAGCAAATCTGCCAAATCTACTTCTAATTATACCAGTCCACTAGTTTACCATACAACCTGTATGTACAGCACAACAGCTCTTTGAGTTTAGGTCTGTGGGGGGCAAACCTATCTGTATATCAAGCATTGGTTATCGGTGGTTTGTGTGGAGTAAGGTTACCTATGGTGGTGGATGGTGAGCATTTTGATCTAATCCATTTTTAATTAAGCCCCAGAGACCCACAAGTGACCGGAGGCTCTTCAGTGTCAGCATTGCACGTTATTCCAGAGAGAAATTAAGCAAGGCCAGTCTGGTTGGTGGAAGCTTTAAGTGCTAACCTTACCCGATTCCCATTCACAGTTACTGTACAAAATGTCCCAAATCTTTCCTCACCTCTGTACCCACCCGGAATGGGCTCTTATCTATATGCCACAAGGCATTCTCTTTTTTAGGCTTGAAGTGTGTGAGTGTGTCTGTGTGTACACATATGTTTGTGTGTGTGCATGTGTACCTCTTGGTCCGTCAAAGTGGTAGGTGGGGAATGGAGTTTGGCTCGTTCTCACTTGTCAGGATGAAGCTCTTGATCCAGCATCTGAGGTCCCTGGGGGTCTCCGAGGAGAAACTCACTAATGATCCCCCTCTTGCCCAGGCCCCATGTTAGTACTGATTATTTACGCCCGCTTTACCCCCATAGGGACTGTGTTCCAACAGCACGGTGAGAGCGTTGGCCCCACAGAGAAAGATGTGTCAAAAAAGGAAAGGTGGAAAGACGGGCCTTTGCATCATCAACAGAAAGCAGCACCTTTTTAGAGATGCCTCCATTTTGAGATAATCAAAGCCTGGCCTGCCGTCACTCAATGGATACCAGCCAACATTTTTGACGGGAATGGAATGTTTCGCAGTGCTCCGTCAAAAAGTGGCTTCATGGCACGATGATTGGAGTGACAATCAAACTGCACCTACGGAATGTGTTTCCTGAGCAACGATCATAACACATGTGACAACGTATTGAAAAACAGTCTGGAAAATCTGTTGGATTGCACTTTGGTTAACGTACCTCTTTCCTTTTGCCTGTGCGTAGGTGCTGGTCTACTCTGAGGGGCTTCACGGTAAATGGATGTTCAGCGAGATCCGCGCAGTGTTCACCAGACGCTTCCTGCTTCAGAACACAGCGCTGGAGATCTTCATGGCCAACAGAAGTAAAACTGCCCTATGTGTTTACCACTTTATGAATACAAAAACAATGGCCACTAAAAGTTTCTAGTTTCTATCTGAGTCCTGCACTCTGAGAAAAAAGGTACAAAAGCTGTCATTGGGCAGTACATTTTCACAAGGGTACACTTTTGTATGTTATTTAACCCCAAAAGTCCCCATGAAATCAAAATGAAAGTTTTTTGGGTGTTAGTATCAATATGTTAGTCTTAAGGTTATCTATAAGGCAGTGTGCTCCGAAACAGTGACAAAATTCGCATTTAGAAGATATAAGCATTCAAAGCTTGCAGTTCGTCATTCTGGTTTCGCGCTGTGTCACGCTAACCACCGCAATTTACACACACTCTGCTCCGGTCCAGAGACACGATAGCAGGAGCGGATCACATGCGCGAATCGGCGCAGACCGCAAAATGTATCGGAGCTATTTGAATTCTACACAGAATGCTATATTTTATAGCAATATGGATGAGATTGTGGCTGGCATACCCTGTCAAATACGGCTTTACAGAGCTCAACGGCTCTGAACGGCTCTAGCCCAAGCTGTGATATAAACGAACGCTATTGGCTATTTTAAAAAGGGGCAGGGCTGCTTGATATGTCCCGCCCCGTGTCTTCCTGTTTCAGTTGAAATGACGTCAACACATAGAGTAACGCTGCGTGTTTCTAAGCATTTCAGGGGACCTTTAAAGGTACATATTAATACCTAAATACTACATAATAGTACCTTTTGAAAGATATCACCCCAGTGACAGATTTTATACCTTTTTTCCTGAAAACCCTGTAGGTTTCTTAAAACCTGCTTGGTGAACCAGCTTCAAAAATGGATGACCAGGTTTTACTGGTAACACAATAAGGTTCAGTTTGTTAAGATTAGCTAATGCATTATTAGGTATCATGAACTAATAATGAACAGTTTTTACAGCATTTATTAATCTGGGCTGATGTTAGTTTAAAAATGACTCTATTGTTTGTGAATTTTTTGATTGTTCATAATACATTGATGCTAATATAATATTTAATTTAATGTCAATTCAGACTTAATATACATTACAGTTAAAAAGTTTGGGGTCAGTTTTTTTTGTAAGAAAATTAAAACGTTTATTCAGCATGGATGTATTAAATTGATCAAAAATGACACTAAAACATTTATAATTTTACAAAAGATTATTATTTCAAATAAATAAGTTTTTTATAAAACATATAGGTTCCACACAAATATTAAGCAGAATAACTGTTTTCAACATTAATAAACAGAAAAAAAATATGCATATTTGAATGATTTTTGAAGGATCGTGTGACACTGAAGACTGGAGTAATGGCTGCTGAAAATTCAGCTCTGCACCACTGGAATGAATTACATTTTAAAATATATTAAATTAGAAAACAGTTATTCTTAACTGTAATAATAATTCACAGTATTTACTGTATTTTAATTGGATAAATGCAGATTTAGGTGACCAAAGTCGTCTTTCAATAACGTACAAAACATTTCTTTTCAGAAATTAATTAAAATTATAAGTTATTGTTCATAGTTAGTGCATTATACTTAATGCATTAACAAATCATAACTAATCTTTTATGGATAGAGATTTAGATTTAGAGCGTCATCAGCTCTTTTCTTCATCTGAGAATTTGTTATTTCATCAAGATATCACACAAGAGAATAGTGTGAGACTGAACGATTGTTAAGCAGCATATGATTACCTGTTCTGAAGTCTTTGTGCTGTTTGTGGAAATGTTTACTCATATTTGGATGTACTGTACTGTAGGCCCTTGTTTAACATGTGACGTCATTCCCTTCCTCAGCGTCCGTCATGTTTAACTTCCCCGATCAGCCCACAGTGAAGAAGGTGGTCCACAGTCTTCCTTGCGTTGGCGTCGGCACAAGTTACGGCCTTCCACAGGCCAGGCAAGTCTGTTTCTAGTTCCCTGGAACACCTGCACGTGGTTGCCATTCAAAATATTGTTCAAAACAATGTTTACTTCATCCTTATTTTGTTTAAAAGTTTAGCATGATGACCACATCAAATGTCAGAAACGATTGATCCTGAATGTACTCCTTTGCTGTGCAACTGTTTGGAATAATTTGAGGTGGAGCTAGTTACTTGCGGCATGGGTGTTTTTGCATGTTTGACTCTGACTGAACCTACCAAATGATCCCATATTCTTTTGGTGGTTTCAACTGAAGTCCATGCTAGTCATAATAAGTGCAGTAACATGTAGACATTGTACAGTACAAACTAAAATATCTAACTAATACATATCTAAGTACTTATCTCAGCCTATCTAGTCTGTCTGTCTGTCATCTGTCTGTATGTATGTACAGTAGATAGACAGATAAAAACAGAGCTTAAATTTAACACTCGCCAAGCATTAAATGAAAGTATAAATTAGCATATGAAAATATGAAACAGTGGCTTTTAAAAAAAAACGTCTAACAATGCCTAAAAACAATGGTTTAGCGTGGTTATCAAATTGCAAAGTCTGTTCTTAGTCTTTCTCTGGTTTTCCATCAATATAAAAACAAACACATAAATTGTATATAGTATACTATAATATTATTATTATTAAGTTGGACTGTGGTTATTAAAGTATTATTATTATTTTATTAAAGGCTCACAGTAGTATAATGTGATATTTCTTATTTATTTGTTAATTTTTATGGTAACACCTAATGTTAGTTCTGCCTGTTGTGTTTATATATGATAATATATACAGTATATATATATATCATATATATATATATATATATAGTATAAATATAAATCAAATAAAATATATATTATACATTTTATTTTATTTGAATATTTAAATGTAAATCACTTCGACTCACGTCTGCAAAAATATCTGATGCTCTAGAAAATTTACTGTTTGTCCATTGCATCAATAAATAGTTAAATTAGCAGATATGATGCAGACATGATGGCTTATCATACATTTTAGTATATACCCTGTATATACTATACCCTGGGTAAGTGTGAGTGCATATAATTTTGAAAATATGTCAGTTGGTGCTTCATTAAATTCAGGAATGCATTTCTGGTATCATAGCTAATAAGAAGTACTTTTCTTGATTCTTTTGTTCTTAGTCAGAATAAGTGAAAGTTAGGTGCACATAATTATAAAAAAAAACACATAAGAAGATAAAAACATGAAACAAAAAAAGACAATGAAACATAGAACATAGTCCTGCACGTAAATGAGAATCCCTGAGAGAGGTCCGATTCAGGCGCTGCACCAGAATTCTCTGTTGTTCTCATATTTTTAGCATGTGTGCTGCATATACTTCAAGAGCAAAGACGCAGTATGGTCATCTGCAAAGAATCTCTTTTGCTGGAACCGATGCATTCATTACACACCACAGTAAAGAGCGTGACAGCCTTGCGTGTGTGAGCTGGTGTACTCTTTTGTCTTTTTTTGGAAGCTAAATGTTACAATGTCATATTTTGAGTTATAATCCATCTGCAGAACAAGCCAAGTCCACAATAATCAAAGTAAATGAAAGCAAATGTCGAGTTGGACTTGAGCCCTACTTATTGGTGCAGTTTTGTGCTTTTTTTTGCAGGCGGATTTCTTTGGCCACCCCCCGTCAGCTCTTCAAGTCCTCTAATATGACTCAGCGCTGGCAAAGACGGGAGATCTCCAACTTTGAGTACTTGATGTTTCTCAATACCATTGCAGGTCAGATCTTATTTGCTTGTCATTGCTAACCAGTTATTTAAATGAAAGCATTTTGGACTATTTGCAATCACGTTTCCATTGAATCTTTTGGTTGGACATATAGGTTGCCAGCAAATTATTTTATTTTATTTTAATTTTTAATTTTTAATGGTATTATTAGTTTCTCTTTTCAAACAAAAATATTCTCTGACTGAAATCTACTGTCTTTCCCCTCATTATTTATTTAGAAGCTATATTTTCTCTTTATACTCAGACACTCCATTGTTGCGCAAAAGCGAGAGCCGAGGACTCTTTGGGATAATTAGTGTGTCTCTGAGTTGAAATATTCTGTTGCAAAGTCTCTGATGTGAACTAGTGAGAACTCTCGCGCACACACACACACACCTCCTCTTGACACTGAAATGTGTCATCCCTGCTCGCGCTGCATATTCATGCATATTTATATTTAGCTCTGGCTTGAGTTCGAAACATTATTGTCAGCTAATTAGATGTAAGGCAGAGTTGGAACGGGGTAAAATTCATTAAAGGCAGGAGTGGTAATGACCTGTGCTGACAGAGGTGTCAGTGAAGCATGGGCCCACCGACAGGAGAGAGAGAGGGGTGTTAATGTGAAGCCGGTCCGCTCCTAATTAAACACTATTGCGGTGATATTAACATCTTCCACCCAGGCCTCGGTCCTGTCAGCTCAACCTCCCCTCATCTCAACCTTTTTCCTCTTCTCGGCCCCACTTCACCATGTGGCATTAACCTGGTTAATCAAGTCTACCTCATCCTAGACCCGGCCTATCTCAAAATCATTATGCTCAGGGTTTGGGATGGATTTCGTTAGTATCAGTGATTGTTCGAACACCAAATACTATTATTTTATTTTTTATATATATATTGTGTGTGTATATATTGTGTGTGTATATATATATATATAGATATATAGATATATATATATATATATATATAGATATAACAAAAAATAAACATGAGAAATAGAATTAAAAAAATATTGAATAAGTAATAATAGTTTATTAATAATGAAAAACTGACATTTTCCACAAACTAGCATTATTAATAATCAGTAGATTATAGCAACTGAATAATTCATGCCATGTTTGTTTAATTAACAGCATTAAAACGAAACTGCTCATATTGTATTAACCAACTTGAGGGCTTTATAAATCATGGAAGTGTTTTATCTGTACTATCTAAGAGGTGGCTGTTTAAGAGGAAGATTAATGACTGGTAATTAGCCCACACACGCTATCATCTCCAACCATCATGACAGGCCTGAAGAACCCAGAACCAAAGCCCAGATCATCAAAGTCTCCACACTCTCCACACATGCTCACATTCTCAGCCAGTTTTCTGAACTGAGATGCCTCTATGGATAGATAGATAGATAGATAGATAGATAGATAGATAGATAGATAGATAGATAGATAGATAGATAGATAGATAGATAGATAGATAGATAGATAGATAGACGAGTCTTACATATATCAAACCCAGTGAAGACTTTGACATCTGAGAGAAATTATTGGGCATTTAGAATAGAGGCGAGCAATTTTATAGCTCTCTTCTTATGATGTTCTCCTCTGACAGTTCTTACCATCTGAAATCCATATTCCTAGCAGCAAGGAAACAGGCGCAGGGCAGAAAGAGAGAGAGAGCGAGATAAGGAAAGATGGAGAAAAATGTAAGGAGAAAAAGACAAAGCCACATCTGGCGTCTGTTGCATTGCCGAATACATGCTCCGTCATGGATACTTCATATAGGTCTCCATGGTTACCACAACTCTCTGGCCAATCAGAGGAGAGGCCTGACTGTGCCACAGGGAGGGGTGTCAAGGGTACGGTGTCATCTTCTAGAAGAATTTGTATGCCTTTAATTACACCCACGCCACAACTTCACCGCACAATTTTCACTTTCAGGAAACTTTAATCAAGAAAGTAGTACCACAAAACCTTTTCTAACTCTCCACTGCTGTAATACAGTCATTAGGCTCTGTAACAGACAACCACACCAACATCTGCCTGTTCATCTAGTTGAAAACTCCATTACTGTACATGTTATTATGAAAACCTGAGTCATTTTTATCATCTCAGTGTGCAGTGGGATAAGATGTTTGTCTTTACATGCAGCACGCTTGTTTCTTCCTTTTTTTTATAAATGAGGCAGTCATGTCATCATTCATGCTATCAAATTATGAATTTATGATGTCCTAGTAAGGATTCTGCTCACACTCCTTCACTGGGAGACAAGCACAATAACCAGTAGTCATGAGTCCTACAAAAATAATCTGGACCAAAATGATTATGGGTCAACAGCTGCACTGCTGGTTGTTGGATTTCCACTATGTTGCCAGTACCAGCCTTCTAGTAATTTAAAATACCACCTTTACTCTTTCAGGAAGGACATTCAATGATCTGAACCAGTATCCTGTTTTCCCATGGGTCCTCACAAACTATGAGTTGGAAGAGCTGGACCTCACAATTCCCGGAAACTTCAGAGACCTTTCAAAGGTAAAACACGTCAAAACACATCCACTCATCCAAGCTGGAGTGGGGTATGAGAGGTTATGAAATTAATTAGCTTTTGGGGCTGCACTGTGATCCTAGTCTTTTATTTTCATTTAATGATTCTTGCTCTAAATATGACTGACAGGATTTTTTGGTATATGAACTGTTGTTACACAGAATGACATTTTAGTGGGTGTCTTCTGTAAATCATTGTAAAAATGTATGATAGTCATCATTTTTGGCTCAGAATTTTTTTTTACAATTAATCAGGACATTTTAATGTACAGGGAGAAAAAAAAAATCTGTATTAAACTTTGGTTTTGATGCTTGAAAATCCCTTTTCGTCTTTGACCAATGAATATTTAGGATGGTCAGTGTTTTCTCTTGGGTATTTTCTCTCAGTATCATGAATCAGATAGTGTTAGATACAGATACACTTGCAGAGTTCATGGTTTTAGGTTTGTATGCTTTAGAGGTAAATCATTTGCATTTCTATCTCCACTTTTCCTCTCCAGCTACTCTATATACTCGTCAGATTGTCACATTCTCTTTTTCTCATGCACTCATTTGCTTACGTTTACATCTCACAAGCTCACTGACCTGAAAACAACCACATTCCTGTCTGAGCGTATCTTTCTCTATATAACTCTCTCTCCTCCACACCCTCTCTATCCTCATTTTTTTAATAATTTCTAAAACTGCAGACTAGAAGACTATTCCGCTATTGTTTTGCTGTTTTCTCAACAGCAAAGTGGCCTGTTCTTGGTCGGAATAAGTTTGTGGAAAAGATCTAATGCTGTTGGCTGTGCAAGACTATGTTTAACCTTAGCTATAATTCTTACCCTTTCTGCATTCAGCATCGGTAATATCTGTTTAAAATCTCTCTTCCTACAGCACTGTAATGCCTGAACATGTCAGTGTGGCACCAGGTGGGCAGAGGAAGCCCCCTGGCCTGAGGAAGACAGTGATGTATTGTAATGTATGCTTGTGACATCCACCCTGTGCTGTTTACCAGCTTGAGCTGCCTTCATTAGCAGGAGTTCACAGGTCTGTGGCCGTCCTGACGCATGTCCTTGGCCGACCTGGGGCTCTAACCTCTGAAGGTTCAGCACTGCTGAAACAAAAACGGGGGTTTTAACCTCCCTCCTGAGTCTCTTGCTGTGAAGACCCCTGCCTTTGTTCAATAATGTATGGAGGGGTGTGCATCCTCCAGGGTGAATGTGCGTAGGAGGGGAGTGTGTGTTATTGTAGATAATGAGGTAGGTAGCTTTTTTGGCTTTGTGGTGAATATGCTTTGTTCGGTTCCACCAATGTTATCAAAATGTGTGTTCATCCATGCTACAGATGAGCAGCTAGCAGGGCTGGGCAAAAATCGGAACTGAAGAATTGGTTTCCTTTAAATTAACGAGTGTGAATTTAATTTGAATTGGCCACATTCTAGAGGAAGTTCAATTAGAATTTGAACTGGAATTACATCATTATATTGATCGGTCTATCTGTCTTTTTATCTGTCCGTTATTGTCTATATCTATCGTTCTATCTCTCATTCTGTCTATCTGTAGTTTTATCTTTAGTTTTTTCTGTCTATTGTTTTATCTATCAATGTTTATGTCCAGGTTCAAATGAATCTTTATCCATCATTCTATCTGTCTGTTGATCAGTCTGTCTGTTTGTCTTTTTATCTGTCTGTTGTTCTATCCATCCATCCATCACCATCCAGACATCACACAACTTCGGAAGGGCAGATCCTAGCTGGCGCTCTGGTCAGTCTGATCTTCCTGTACACGCTTGTTCTGTCTTTTATTCTTTCTGTCTATTGTTTTATATACAGTAATTATCTCTATGTCAAGGTTCAAACGAGCTTAGCTCATTCTATCTTCTATCAAGAGTTATATATTTTTTATTTAACATATTTACAGTGCCTTGCGAAAGTATTCATACCCCTTAATTTTTTTCACGTTTTGTTATGTTGCTGTCTTTATGTTAAACTGCTTTAAATTACGTTTTTTTCCACATCATTCTACACTCCATACACTATAATGACAAAGCAAAAACAGAATTGTCACAACTTCGTAAATTTATTAAAAATAAAAAAAACTGAAATAAGTACATTGCATAAGTAACTAAATATTTAGCTGAAGCACCTTTATAGTCTCAAGTCTTTTTTGTTTGATGCCCCAAGCTTTGCTCATCAGCATTTTGCAGTTATCTGCCATTCTTCACCTCACCTCTCCACTTTTCAAGCTTTGTCAGGTTGGATGGGGGCAGATGCCCATTTTCAGATTTCTCCAGAAATATTCGACTGGGTTCAATCCCAGGCTGTGGCTGGATCACACAAGGACATTCACAGAGTTGTCTATAAACCACTCTTGCTGTGTGCTTAGGGTCATTGTCCTGTTGGAAGGTGAACCTTCTGCCCAGTCAGAGGTTCTGAATGCTTTGGACTGGGTTTTCATTAAGGCTATCAATATTTTGGTGCATTGAGCTTTTCTTCTACTCTGACGAGTCCCTCAGTCCCTGCGCTGAAAACAGCCCCACAGCATGAGGCTGCAACCACCACACTTTACTGCTGGGATGGTACTCTGCAGGTGATGAGAGGAGCTGGTTTCCTTCAAACATGATGCATGGAACTGAGGTTCAACAGACCATATAATCTTGTTTCTCACATTCTGAGGGTCCTTTAGGTGCTTTTTTCAAATTCCAAGTGTGTTTTCATGTGTCTACACTGAGGAGAGGATTGAGTCTTGCCACACCGCCATAAAGCACAGATCGGTGGAGTGCTGCAGTGATGTTTGTCCTTCTGTAGGTTTCTCCTTTCTCCACATATGATCATGGAGCTCAACTAGAATGACCATCATGGTCTTGGTCACCACTCTAATCAAGACCCTTCTCCATCAATTGCTCAGTTTAGCCAGGAGGCCAGCTCTAGGAAGAGTCCTGGTGGTTTCACTTCTTCCACATTAAAGGGGTCATATGATGTTTTTTTAAAGATCATTATTTTGTGTATTTGGTGTAACAGAATATGTTGACATGCTTTAATGTTCAAAAAACACATTATTTTTCAAATACTGTACATTATTGTAAGTCCTCTATGCCCCGCCTCTCTCAAACGCTTCGTTTTCTACAAGTCCCTCCTTCCGACAATCGCAGTCTACTCTGATTGGCCAGCTGACCCAGTGCAATTTGTTTGACAGAACACCGCAAGCACTCGTCGGAAATATAACGCCCCTTACCATAATCGCGAGCTTCATCTTTCAAAATAAATGTAAAGACAGAGCCCGAAAAAGGAACAGAGTCTCGTGACAGACACAGTGATGAATATGTATTTGCAGCACACAAGCCACGGTTAAGGCAGCTGACTCCACTGTGATGTCTCTCTCTCTCTCTCTCTCTCTCGCTCTCACTCACTCACTCACTCACTCATCACACACACACACACACACACACACACACACCGCTTCTCTCTTAGCGCCTCTCTCTCTCACACACACGATGCGGCAAAACTCCGCATAATTAAAACCGTAATAGAAAAATAGTCTTAAACTAATACAAAACAGTAGCGCAGTCAGAGCGCCCAGATTGTCTAGCCCAAGTCAGAATACTCCTCTAGGTTACGAAAACGGTGTGCCATAAATGCATTAGCCTGTTTTCTGTTGTAATAAATCTTAACCAATGATTCCTAGTTGCATCTACTTCTGGAAGGCCAAATAATGTGCTTTTGCTTTTGCCTAGAAACACACACGTCTCCCTGACATGCTGCTTCAACAATAACTGCGGTTACTGAAACCACGCCTACTTTATTTGCGGACCACATTTGGGCGGCGTTATGCAAATTTTTCCACATAGTGATGTAGATATGTGGGCGTGTTAGAACGAGCCGTTTCAGGAGGGCGTGGTTGACTCTTAACTTTATAAAGAATATCTTCTTTGGTTTTGAGACTTTAGTTTTTGCAACTTCAGGGATCTTATCTATTCTGCACAATCAGCTTGTAACACTCCAAGAGAAAGAAAAACTTGAAATCGCATAATATGACCTCTTTAAGGGTAAAGAGACTAGATGATTCTATGACCCTTCAAATGAAGCAGAGTTTTTTCTGACTCTTCCAAGACAACCTATTTCTGAGCTCTAAAGGCAGTTCTTTTGACCTCAGGGCTTAGCTTTTGCTCTGATATGCATTATCAGCTCTTAGACCTTTTATTAAGATTTGCCCCACGTGTGTGTCTTTCCAAATCATACCCATTCAATTGAATTTTCCACAGGTTAACTTCACTCAAAGTGTAGTAATATTTACAAGCAATTTGAATGCTCCTGAGCTAAATTTAAACTGTCCCAGAAAAGGGTATGAGTACTTATGCAATGGAATAATTTAAGTTTTTTATTTTTAATAAATTTACAAAGATGTTAAAAAACAGTTTTTTTGCTTTACCATTATGGTGCATGGAGTGTAGATTGATGTGGGGAAAAGTAATTTAAAGCAGTTTAACTAAGGCAGCACATAAAGTGTGCAAGGCACTGTACTCAAGGTTCAACATGGGCTTTATGAAAGGTGCATTCTCAATAAAATTAGAATGTCGTGGAAAGAATTAGTTCAGGAATTCACTCAAATACGAGTGAACTCGGTATTAAATATAAATCAATTGCACAAGACTGAAGTAGTTTTAAGTGTTGAGTTCTTGGAATTGTAGATGATTTTGCTCACATTTACAAAAACACACAATTCACTATCTCAACAAATTAGAATACTTTAAGACCAATAAAAAAAACATTTTTAGTGAATTGTTGGCCTCCTAGAAAGTATGTTCATTTACTGTACATAAACTCAATACTTGGTAGGGGCTCCTTTTGCTTTAATTAATGCCTCAATTCGGCGTGGCATGGAGGTGATCATTTTTTGGCACTGCTGAGGTGGTATGGAAGCCAGGTTTCTTTGACAGTGGCCTTCAGCTCACCTACATTTTTGGTCTCTTGTTTATCATTTTCCTCTTGACAGTACCCCATAGATTCTCTATGGGGTTCAGGTATGGTGAGTTTGCTGGCCAGTCAAGCACACCAACACCATGGTCATTTAACCAACTCTTGGTGCTTTTGGCAGTGTGGGCAGGTGCCAAATCCTGCTGGATAATGTAATCAGCATCTTCAAAAAGCTGGTCAGCAGGAAGGAAGCATGAAGTGCTCCAAAATTTCTTGCAGTGACGTTGGTTTTGCCGTGCAGTGACGTTGATTTCAACAATCACAGGACACAACACCAGCAGTGACATTGCACCATAGATGCGTCAACATGATCTGTGAATCTTCACATGATCGACTGGACAGAAGCAACTTGGAGCTACGAGCTCTCTCGACCTTCTCCAGACCTCTCCCTAAGACTTAGTATCAATGCAAATAAAAAACAGGCTCTCTAATCTCGAAAGATACTTTGGACCACATGGAGCAACCGTCCAAGCTTCTTATTCTTCTCCTTAGAACAGGTAAGACGCCTAGACGTTTTGTCTGTGGTGCAGGAGTGCGACCAGCTACCAGAGGATACGACAACTGTAGCCAATCCTTGACAGTCGTGTGGGCTGGCTCGTTTTTTTTTGTTCTATTGCGCGTGACACCCCGCCGTCATGTCCATCTTGTGAAGTTCACTCAAATTTTTTGAATCGATTTTGCTTGACAATCCTAATAAGGCTGCGGTTCTCTCGGTTGGTTGAACATATTTTTCTTCCACACTTTTTCCTTCAACTAAACTTTCTGTTAACATGCTTGGATACAGCACTCTGTGAACAGCCAGCTTCTTTGGCAATGAATGTTTGTGGCTTACCCTCCTTGTGAAGGGTGTCAATGATTGTCTTCTGGACAACTGTCAGATCAACAGTCTTCCCCATGATGTGTAGCCTAGTGAACCAAACTGATAGACCATTTTGAAGGCTCAGGAAACCTTTTTGCAGGTGTTTTGAGTTGATTGGCTTTTTGGCATGTCACCATATTCTAATTTGTGAGATAGTGAATTGGTGGGTTTTTGAAAAATGTGAGCCAAAATCATCACAATTAAAAAAACCAAAGACTTAAATTACTTCAGTTTGTGTGCATTGAATTTATTTAATACACAAGTTTCACAATTTGAGTTGAATTACTGAAATAAATGAACTTTTCCACGACATTCTAATTTATTGGGATGCACCTGTACATCGGTCTGTCTCTCGGTCATTTTGTCTAATGTTCTGTCTAACAATCTTCACGTCAAGCTTCAAACAAGGCTTTATCAATCCAATTTGTGTTTGTTATTTGTTAAAAAAAGATATACTGTATACATTTCTTATAATATACATTTCTAAATTTAATTCCGCTTCCTTACATTTAAATTCAAATTCTACATCCTGTTTGCTACATCAATTGAAATTTAAAAGGCATTCCCAATTTAACTTTCAAAATTTGCAAAAATCTCAATTTTGTACACTAATGTACATACACACAAATTTGGGTTTATTGAAGGCAAAACAAATAGTCAGCCTTTACTATGTGTATATGTCCTCAATAAACCCAAAAAGCAAATATAGCCGTCTTGCATTACAAACATGTCTTGGAAACCATATAAGTTGGGCTGCCAGTTCTTCTGAACACACCCTCAAATTCTCACCTGCCATTCTCACACAACTCCCAGAGTCCCAGACACGCAAACCATGCACCGCCGTTCCGTGAGCCGTGCTCATGTGACCTCTCCGGCAGGAAACAGCTGCCAGTCATACTGCTGAGAATGCCCTGCAGCGCTGTCCTGATTGGCAGCATTGTGGAGAACTGCTGAAATATCCCGCTTGATATGTACCATAATTCCCCTCTCAACCCCACCTACAATACACACCTGAAGTTATTCCACCAATAGTGTGTGCATTCAACTGTACAGCGAATAACGAAAAACAGGTCTCTGGGCACCCCGGGGCTAAGACTTGCACATTTTTGCATTGCAGCTACGTTGACATGGAGGACAGATTTATTAGAATCTAATGATTATTTCCTTTTTGACAGACAGGTGGCTGATAGAAAAGGGAAGCCGTCTCGCTCGCAGCTATTAATTGGTGCGTGCTAATGCGAAGCCCTCATACGCTGGATCCGCACCAACTCTCTGCTTCTATGAGTCGTGCTAACCGCGTAAATTCCAATTCTTATTTTGTAGCAGCTTGAACGAGGAAATTAGATGAAGAGGTACTATGACAGATCTTTCGAGGGAGGCTGGAGTAGAAAGGTAGAAGGCGCAGAACTGACAAGCAACATAATTACAGGAGTGTGCAAAATTCTTGTTAAGAATGTCATGATTGTCAAGCCAAAACGAAACATAATTCATGTGGACTGGACTGACGCCATTCACAAGCAATCTATCCACTCAATCATGAATCCACCAGTGATATCAGGCTCAAATATTCTCATGCAATCCCTTGTTGATTGTAATTTTTACACATTAGAACTTATAATATGTAAATATAGAAGTTCTGTTATAGATTGGGTTGCCGGTTCTCTCTCTCTCTCTCTCTAAATTTATGGATTTATTTATTTAATGCATATCTTTGTTTATTAATTAATTTATTGAAAGTGTTATATTTATTTATTAATTGCTACTTTCTTTAAATATGTTTCTCTTTATTTATTTCCTTTTTGTTACATTTTAATTATTTTTCTAATTACATTTGTATTCCTTTATGTTGGAAATTAAAATAAAAAGCATTGAAGGAGACTTTTTCTTGCACTTTGGGGAATGTCCATGTATCAGTCAAAAAATGAGTATGAGTTATTTATCATTTTTACATAACTTTTACATAAATTTATAATTTTTACATAAATATAGAAATTCAGTTATACATTAGGTCGCCAGTTCTCTTTCTCTACATTTTTAATTTGTTTGTTTTGTTTAGTTTTTTTAAGTGTTTTTTATTTAGTATTTATTTATTCATTTGTACTTTTTTATTACATTTTAAACATTTATATAATACAATTTTTTGTCCTTTATGTTGAAACTTAAAATCAAAGGCATTGGAAAATACTTTTTCTTACACCCAACCTCTTTTAGCCTTCCGGCTGTTTACCAGCTCACCACAAGTGCATTAGAAGAAGTGCAAGAAGTGCATTATGGGTAACGCCGAGCAGGCTTGCTAAAGACCCTGCTGCATTTACTTTCAGAGATGCCATATCTGTTTTTTCTCTTCTCTGCCGCCATTCTCATCCACTTCCTTGGTGCTCGGCAAGTCTTTTTCAGAGCCACATCTGCTTTGTTTTGACTTGCAGGAGCTTGATTGCATTAGACCGAAGCTGCACATTCTGCTCTCGCAGGCTGACGAGCCTAGTGAAAACAAGTGCTACTCCTCCTGACAGCACACTGCCGGCACACACATCCTTAATTCAATTTTCTCTGATATATGAAATACAGAAGGAGTGTCTCCAGGGGGGGGTAGTGCAGATTGCACCAAATGACGGCGCTCTGGCGTGATGCTATGGATAAATGACTGGCTTATCTTTTGAACATGAGAGAGTAGCCCACTTAATGATAATTGTTCTTGAGGCTGTAGTTTATATGCAGCAAAACGAGGTAAAGGAGGACTTGTTTTAAATGTTATTTTGTGGTTAGCTGTCATTACATTGCTGTCATTTGAGCTCCACAAAGCAGACCTGTCAGGAGCAGTTTTTTGCTATTTTATACCAGAAGACTTTTTGACAAAAGTTCATTTTAGCTGCTGCCCATACTGCTGTAGCTACATGATTAGAGTGTTGGTAAACTATAATGACAGCATATTTATAAATTGTCTCATGGTACTTGTTTTAATTTCCATAAGCACAGGCAGCGGTTGCATTCGTTAAGACAAAATGACATACACATCCAGTGCGATTTATCTTAAATTTACAGAGTAATGTTAGACTCAAAGCCTGCATTTATATTGTTTCTACTCATTAGTAGAATAAATCTTTTAAAAAGTATGATAGCCGTTATATATAGCTTAACCCCAAGTCAAATGCTTTTCTTTTATAGAGAGTGAACAAATAGATGCTTAAAGCTTTTTTTGTGGCTTCTTAAATCTTATTGTCTCTTATACGGCTAATAGCTGTTTAATTTGCAGCTAATTAGCTTATTGAACAGATATTGTCCCTACACATGTGTCTCTGAGAGTTTCATTTAATTAAGTCACAAGGGAGGTGCTCATATTCTTCATTAAATGCTTAACTAATATGTGTGATGTGACATATACTTTGGCAACCTTTATTTTGTGCCCACAGATGTATGCATCCTAATTATAGTTAATGAATAAAAATGAACTTATAAACACATTTTCAGATATCACATAGCCATCGAGTTAATTAGTTGCTATTTCGTATATTCTACGCTAAAAGAAAAAAAAAACATGGTGATAACTGAATGATAATAAATAAATATTATTTTTTTATATTATTAAGCATTACTAGTATATTACTGGTATTTTTTTAAATAAAAGTGTGTGAAATATTACACCGTCTGGTACATTTTTCTATGAATTTTTTCTTTTTATCACATGCTTTAAATATGTTGGACTGTTTTGCCAAGATCCTGAATTCTCTTTGCAGTCCTGTGAGTTTTTTTTCTTTGACAGGACTCTAGATTTGGGGGGGGTTGAATTCTTTATCGGCTGCCCTGCTCTCACTATTAGCATCTGTTGCGGGGTGTTTCTCCAGATAGCTTGGGGAACGGGAGTCTGGAAAGCCTTAAATTTGCACCAAGCCCTGTTTTTTATTTAAGACCGATTCCCTACAGGGTCTTGCATAAGACAATTACATGGTTCTTTGTTCACCCTGTTAAGTGCACTGAGCATGTCATTGAACCTTGAATAGGAAATAGTAAATTGCTAGATGGCTAGTGCGGTTAGCATAGATGTGAAAACTGAATGGGAATTTTGGTTTGTAAACTCCTTCAGCATAGCTTTTACTCTCTTTTGGAGCATTAGCTCCTCCAGAAATCATCATAGCGAAGATTTAAAATGACTATATCTGCACTTCTGAAAACAAAGACCGACAGTTTTGGTGCTTTTTGACAGAGCTGGAAAACATTTATGTTGCCTGTCTGTTCCACAGCTGCTGTGCTGAACTGGGCAAACACTCCATGTCATGCCAAGCACAATATTGCCCCGGTTAAGTGGGTCTTTTTGCTGCTATGAGATGGACTCATCTTGCAGCCAGAGCCTGTCCCACTCAGAAGGTTTTTACAGTGTGCTAGACTTCCTGTGGCTGCTCACCCAATCACGGTCAGCCCTAGACGTCACATGGCAGGTCATTATCAGCTCATAAATCTCAGCAGATCTCCATAAACTTCTCTTTCATTCGGCCCAACCGTGCTAACATCGGCGTGGATGGTCATTAAAAAGGAAGGGAATGAAAGGCAGCAAGGTTGAGGAACGGTTTTGAAGTTACTTTGCCAAAGCGTGATCCAAGTAGGCTCAGATCTTTCTGGGAAAAACAGCAAACGAGGAATTTGATTGTGGTCCATTATCCTCTGCATTAAGCCGTGTAGTGTTGTTTCCTTTCTATTCGAAAATGCCAGATATATCTCAGCTCTTAGAGCTATTTGTTATGACATTGCTCTGTTATTTATGCCATGCTTTGAGTCTAGACAAATTTTCCACACTGCTCTAAACAACCAAACGCTCTCCCACGCTCACGCTCGAGATCTCGGGGAGTATTGATCTCCCTCTAGGGCCAGTGCTGTCCTCCTCATCAATAACACATTAATATCGACTGCCCAAGTACCTGCGTTGCCCGTTGATTGAAAAGCTATAGAGGCCAATTTGTTCCAATCTAAAAGTTTCTTAATTGAGTGATGACTGCTTATTTTGATTTTAAAAAATGGGTGTCTGAAAAGCTCGATTGGCCTTCATGAGCTATTTTAAAGGGGTCATATGAGGCTGCTAAAAATAACATTATTTTGTGTATTTGGTGTAATGAAATGTGTTTATGTGGTTGAAGGTTAAAAAACACATTATTTTCCACATACTGTACATTTTTACAAAGCTCATCGGTCTGAAAAGCGAGGTGTGCTCTGATTGGCCAGCTATTCAGTGCGTTGTTATTGGCCGAATACCTCAAGCTTGTGACGGAAATGTTACGCCCCTTACCATGTTGTGGTGATGCCCTATCCGGCCGGAGCGACGAGACAAAAACATTAAAACCCATTATAAACGAGTCATTTGTTGCATCCAGTGGGGACATAATTATGGATTGTAATGACTTATATTGTGTTTTTACGCTTTGCGTTGCGTATCGCGCTGCGTAAACTTAAAACAATGTTTGCATTTGTGATCGGAGAAACAACAAGCGCTACGCTACACTGCTCAAAACTCGCATTTGAATCGTCAGTGGCAAATTCTTTAAATGTAAAAAAACTTACTTACGGTTGTGAGTCAGAACAGCCGGCATTGTAGTCTACTCTACCAGGACCAGGAAACAGTCCCCCAACATGCGCTGGACACATCGGGATATTTGGGTTGAACTGTTCTGGATTAGTGTTGTAAATACAACTTAACCACTCTTTTCTAGTTTTGTCCTCTTTTGGAAGAACCAAACAAAGTAGTTTCGCTTTCACAATGAAAACGCACACACAACACACCGCGGCCTAGAGTATGCGGCGGCCGGCTTGAGTGAGCAGAGGCGGGTGGTCTTGAGAATGGCCCGGCTGGCGGATTCAACGAAGGAGCGTCCGGCGGGCTTGCGGCAACCACATGAGACGACCCCGGGCTGGACTCCGCTTCGTCCACAGTGAAAGCCGATCCGGAGATCCACCGCACGAAGTTGATGTATTTCCTCAGCGACCAGCACGGATCAGCTCAGGCATGACGAAGCAGATATCGTCTTCTTTTGGGAAGACCAAACAAAGTAGTTTCGCTTTCACAACGAAACACACAGCGTCTCCCCAACATGGTGGGGGCAACAACAATACTACAGCGAGAATAAAAGTTACGCCTTTCTTTCTTTGCGTGAACATTTGGGCGCAGTTATGCAAATCTTCCCACATTGTGACGTAGATTTGTGGGGGCATGTTAGAACGAGCCATGTTATGTAGGCGTGGTTGACTCGTAACTTTTTTTTTTAAAGAATATCTTTGGATTTGAGACTTTAGTCTGTGCAACTTTACAGATTTTCTTTATGCACCAAGAGCTTGTGACTCTCCAAAGAGAAAGGAAAATTTTTTTAATTGCATCATATGACCCCTTTAAAGAAATATTTTACTTGGTATACAGTCCTCATTTGCAACAAGGTCTGATGCATGAACTAATTGCCTGTGGTAAAATAAAATATTTTGATCATTAATAGTAATGCTTTTAATTTTGAAATGTTTTTTGAAATGTCTTTGTTTTGTCTAAGGTTCACATAGATCGTTGAAATGGGTGTGTATGTGTGTGGTGTGGTGTGTGTGTGTGTGGTGTGTGGTGTGTTTGTGTTGTGTAAAACATGTTTCATTTCATTTATACTGTAATATGTTATATTTTTATATTTTACAATAGATAGATAGATTGATTTTAACACGGGCAAATATCTTTTTTATAAACGTTTATATATATATATCTATATTAATATATTATATATATACACCATATATCCATGAGTAAATGTGAAGTTGTTTTTATCATGGGGAGCCATGCAGATGTTCTTTTACAGATGTTACTCTGACAAACTATTACAGTCCGAATAGTGCTCATGTAGTTGGAGACATCCACTGTCTAAGTTTGACTATCAGCCAGTACTGGATTTGGAGAAGAGAGACTCTTACAAATTGTTTATGTTGTATGATGACAGGTTTATCAACATCCGTACGTGTTTGAAAGAGAGGGAGAGAGAATCCCTGGGCTCTGAATGCCAGTATGAGTGTTTACTCTAGACATTGTGCAGGATTTTCTAGAGTGGTTTAACAGCAGAAGGATGGTCAAGGCAGAGCAGTGTGGATGTACAGGGTGTAAATCAGGTCAGACAGGGTTAAGCCAGGCTAGATTACTCGCTGTCTTTAGCTGAGACCTTTCAGATTGCCTTACACACACATAAACGCATAGAAACACAGACATGCGGGCAGATAACTCCTATATAGATGGATTTTTACAAGCGAACAAGAAACCGTCTTCTGTCTGTAAACATTAGTACTTGTATGAAGTATTTTTTGATTAAATATTTGTATAAGTTATTCATTGAAAATTTTGAGTGTTTATAAGAGAAATAATAATGTTAGATTTGTTAACGAATCATTTTTTTGGGCTTGATCTTTTCAATAAATCAGTTAGCAAAACCAATCTGAATGATTTGTTCACCAATCTTACATTTTAAAAAAAGTGCAATTCTTCATTTTTCCCCTTTTGTACCATGGAATAAGTAAACTCATACTGATTTAGAAAAACATGACGGTGTGTAAATGACAAAAAAAAAAAAAAATCTTTTTTTACATGAGCTATACTTGATGAGCATAATAATAATACATAAAAGATCTGGCATACAATGCTGAAACATTCAAGTTTACTGTATGTTGTTTACTTATGTGCACTTGTTTATATGTCCTACATTTCTAAATGCGGTGCACCAGCAGGCCCAGACTAAGAGTATCTCAAGATAAGATTACGTGGCATAGTAATACTGCATGACATACAAACCTCACGAAAAAAAACTCTAGTTTCTCCTTAAGGAGTTTTGCTTAGCCTTCTCCATCAAACATTCATGAAGATACACACATGCACACACCAATGCACGCAATGCTCTCAGCTCCACAGATGTAATGTGTGCTATAAGTCTTTTTTATGTGATCGTTCGTATATAGAAAGTGCACGGAATGAGAACAACATGGCTTCTGTCTTTGTGTGGAATGGTTTCTTGTCATTCTTGTGCACTTATAATGCAATTAAAATCAATCCGTAGATTTTGAAAAATGAAAATGTGCTTAATATTGCTTAAATGACTGCACAGAATAAAAATCAATGTTGTCCTGGTAAATGCATGTCGAGATGGTTAAACTGATTTTTTTCCATCCGTGTTTCCCCTCAGCCAATCGGAGCGCTGAACCCAAAGCGTGCTGTATTCTATGCCGATCGCTATGAATCATGGGATGAGGAAACTCCACCCTGCCACTACACAACCCACTATTCCACTGCAGCCTCCACCCTCCACTGGCTTGTCCGAATCGTAAGTCTTGTTGATTGGATGGATGCAAGGAATTTGATATCTTCAACATCTGGGAAGTACCTAGTTTTACTGGATAGTTAACCGAGCTGAGCTGTTTCTGGCTCTTATTATGGCTTCTATGAATGGTAAATCATATCATGTAAGTCAGTTTTCCACAAGAGGAAGTGTAATTACGTCACCCCTTCATGAATATTCCAATGATTACTATGCAAATACCCCTTTGTATTGAAGATTTGTATTACATGAAATCTTTCATATTTACGTGATACCATGCAAAATCTATGCAAAACTGTAATATTCTTCAAAATGTATCATGGTTGTACTTTGGAAATGATGCTGTCAAGAGTCTGTGTATACATAAAACATTCCAATTCGATATCTCCGAACCCAGTTAGTGGATCAAATCACCGTCAGTCAAAGCACACGTTAGCGCATTCTTTCACCGCACATGTGAATCAATCCTTACATCTCAATCCGCGAGCTTGATGTTCCGCTACAGAGAGCCGGTGAGTGGATTTCACAGGCTGGTAAACAGGCATATGGGAAAAAGAAGTCAAAAACCTTTGCGTAGAGATTTACTGGCTGGTACGTGACAGCGTTATGCCTCTCAGACAGAACGCGGAGCGCTGGGAAACATGTCAATCATTGTCTCCTGCTAACGTCCTCGCTTGCCCTAGGTCTCCAAGTGCTGATCTGGGACGAATGGACTGGTACAAAAAAAAAAAACACCCAGATTTTTGCAGAGAAAATGAAGTTGTTACTAAGGTTGAGAGGAAATTGGGTTTGAGGATGCTTTCAGTTTTTCCACATTTGTTACATCATATGACTATGTTTTACTAGTCTACTGTTGTTTTGTTACATAATTCCATTTTTTCACTGTATAAACATTTTATACCAGAGCTCAAATCAGTAATGCAGAGTGTTTTGATGAGGTCTGCATACTCGTTTTTGCATCAGATTTTATGATGAATGCAATCTAAGCCAAGTGTAGTTTGTTTTCAGAGCAATTTTTGCATGTAATTTGACTGAAAAGGCATTAAAGCTTGTTTTATTAATTTTAAAAGACTGTTGTATAATCACACCTCTTTTAATGAGGAATCTGTCTATCCATCTTGCGAGACAAAATTAAAACACATAATGAAAACTTAGTAATTGGCTCTTCCGAGGCAGGCCGTTGTGTTGGTAATGATGATTTGGGAGGTTAACCTTGGCAGCTCTCACACCGGGCTTGACTGAGACTGTAGACACCATCATCTTTTCCTCTGGCTGATCCAGCATCTCCATGTCAACTCCTCGTACTGCCAGCCCAGACTGATGACCCTGAATATGCCAATTAGAGCCAGAGCTGAGCTCCTCAGCCAACAGGCCATATAATTAACTCCGCCTCGGGCACTGTTACAGAAAATGAGAGGACAAAAAAAACCTTCCACAAACTCTTCATAATCTGACAGATGAGTCCCTACATTGAGATGTTTGTGCAAACGGAACGTTTCCCAGAGCAATGGAGAAGGTCTCCATCACGAGATTGAATCCAATTACCATAGAAATTAATGTAGATGAATTTACTTTGTTATTCTACAGATGTTTGGGCCACTGAATAGCATTAGCGCTTTGCAAAACGGAGCAGATATGTCTAAACAAGCGCCTAATTAGCAGTCAGAATCATGTGATACCTCTACGGTTATTTTCACACATTAGGAAAGAGAGCTTATTTGGGTCAATAAAAGTGACAGTGTTGTTTTGTGTCTGCTCAATTGCAGGAGCCTTTCACCACATTCTTCCTAAACGCCAACGGCAACAAGTTTGATCACCCAAACCGCACGTTCTCCGGCATCGCCCGCTCATGGAGGCACTGTCAGCGTGATACTGCGGATGTGAAGGTAATCAGATATCAGTTTTTGTACATCGTAATATCTAAACAGGCTTAGAAAGTAGTCATTAGTGCCTGACTGTTATGATGATATAGGTGCAACATTACTAGCTGCAACTGTGAGGAACTGAATAAACAGTTCTTCGAAAAATGTGTCTCCTTTCAGTCCAATCAATCAACCAATATTGATATCATCCAGTTCCCAAAAAACAAATGGCATTGCATTGTTTTGATTTGCAACAACATTTAGTTCCTGGAGCTTCCAAGCTGCATCAACACTGTCCTTTTTCCATTTATATGTGCATTTTTTTGTGAAATCAACATTATTTCTTCATACATATTTAAAGTAAAACGTCGTTCAACATGCACATATTTCAGAGAGGCATCACTTCATCACCGTAATGGTTGTTCCCCGTTGCCTCCGTTCCATTTCAGCCCCTCTCTGCGGCTCAGCAAGCGCACTCGAGCTGACCTAAAAGTGTCATACTTTTCCAGCACACTCTGTGATGGGTTAGCTTCGCCCCAGGCAATTAATAAAGCATTAATGACAAAAGCTATTTAAAATGTAGTCTTTTATGTAAAGGCAGGGCTTTTTACTACCCCGGGCTGGGAAACAGCATCCAACAACATGAGGTACAGGCGATATGCACGGCCAGTGAACGGCTGTACAGGGAAACTCTAGATATGTTAGCAAATACAGGCCTCTCGGAACCACTACGGTGTCTGTGTGGAAAATGTTAAACATATTTAATGGTCACCAGTCTGTTAGTTTTTTTTTTTGTGCATTTTCTTGTGGAGCAGGAGTTGGTTTTTATTATGTATGAGCAGCATGATTTTCATCATAAAAGACTATACCTTTGTCCTGTATTACCTGTATTATCAAGTATTAATATTCGGTTTTAACAATCTAACTATCCAACTCACTAAACTCTTTCACACACACACACTAAAAATTAAAACTCTGATGAGCCATCATTTTTTTGCTTTATTTTTTAGTATATTCACTTAATTTCATTAAGATATGTAGTTAATTGTTTTAAGGAACATTTTCCAGAGAATTTTTTAATCACTTTGAAATTGTACACTATATATATATATGTATATATATTAAATTACAATCTTAATTTACTGACTGTATTATATATGTATATGTGTGTGCACACACACACACACACAACACACACACACTTTTTTCTTTTTTACCCTTAGTGTTTTTTAGTACTGTTGCAGTGGCCTTCAGTTCAATCTGCATCACTTCACCCTGAACTTATTCATTACCCACAGTACTCTCTGTAATGATCCCATGCAGCAGGAAACAGCTAAATAACAACATTAAAAGAGCAAATCAAAGTTCACTGGCCATTTGGTCTTTTTAGACTACTGCCTCAGCACTGGCCTTGTCTTATAAAGGTCAGTTTGCTGTATCATTGATCTATTTCTGTTATAAATGTGTGTATATGTACAGATCTGTCTATAGATATTTTAGTTAGATATGTCATGCCAATTTGACGATGTTTTATCATTGTCAAGGTATAAGAATATGCTTTTAAGTATTGTCAAAACATCCAGCTAGTGATCAGCAGAGCACTCTGGCCTCCTGCTAAGAGCAAAAGAGTTACTTTTCCTCCAATCGTCACCAGTTTCTCAATAATCTGTTGGCGGTGCTCTGTCTGAAGGAGTGGGATGAGGCAGTCATGCCTGGTGACAGCTCTCCAGGAGGGTGTCATTAGGGCGAACAGTGTAAAGCTGAAGAGTCTGAGTGTGATTGACTTGTCAGCCCATTATGAGGCTGTAGTGAGGCTGTAGAGGAATTATTGGCTCACGAGTGGAGCGGGCTGAGGACGTGGATCGCGACGCTAGCAGCCCAAACTGTTCACGACTGAGTAACTGTCTGCAAAGTTTATAAACCAAACCTCCACTGAGAGTAGAGATGGAGCTCTGTCCGATTTTGACTTGGCCTTCGAGGTCGAGTTTAAACTTGGCTTTAATTTTGGAGTCAATATAGTACCGTCAAGATTTAGTTGTGAATATGTTGTTGTGTGATGATAATGAATCTCCTTGACGTTTAAAATTCACACAAAATGTCAAAACTATATTGCTCATAATCAATATAGTGGAGCCTACACTGGATTCAATGCAACTTAAGGTGACAGATGTCTTATTTCTATATTGAGTGCACTGCAAAACTACTTTAAAGCTACTTTATATTTCCCATCCATCTGAAATAAGATGATGTTATTGATATGTTTTTGCTATAGATTTGATTCATTATATATTTAAATACCTTCTGACCCTTCTGGACGTCTTGTGTTTTGTAAATCTAGTTTTTCATTTTATAATTATTACATTTTAGAACAGCAAAATTAATTTCTAATATTAGTATTACTGCTGTAAAACTGACCATAATGGATTGATATGATAATAAATATTGATAATAATTGGGATTAATTGACATTCTGAAGGATTGTTGAAATATTGGAGCATAACAGTCATAAAAGAGAGTGTATTTTTAAATACTGACCCTACAGTAAAAGCACGCTGTGTTTTATTGTTGGCATACTGTTGCTTGTGACCCAGCATGTGAAAGTCCTCTGTTTTATGGTGCTTTAAAGAACTCTCTTATACTCACCAAGGAGACTTAGTTAAACAGCTCCTTTCAACAGACGCTGTATAACAGCAACTTGAATCCAAAACAGCAGTATTGGGGAGAAAACATTCAACCTGTCAGTTTCAGATGTGTGCAGGCAGAATGAGGTCTTAAATGATTTTAAAAGGTTTTAAAGGTTCTTCAAAGGCAAGAGCTTTTGACTGACATTAAACGGGGAGGAGGTCACATTCCTCGTGTGCACATGCCCCAATGTACAGAGGTGTCTCTCACAGGGAATTATGGGTAATTTGCACTGATAGGGCAGTGAGAACAGAGAAGGATTGGGAATGTTTAGCTTTAAGAGACTTATCATAGTCAGGGAAGTGTGTCAAAAATTAAGCAAAAAATGAATAATGCCTTCAGATCAGTAGAACGATGAAAGCTTTTACGGTGTTTGTGTATTTAAACTTCTAAAAGCACAACTAGGGGTTAAAATGGGCCGTAATAATCCATAATGACATTGTGACACCTTTAAAAAGAAAATGTTAGGCGTTCCCGTCCATTTTTTGCTTTTTTTATCAAAGCATTTTTGTCACCATTTAATGAGTGTAATAATTTTTTTAAATCTTTAAAGTTTATTAAATTTAAGCATTATGCTTCCCTCTGTCATTTCGAATCATGGCTACTCAACCAAAATCCCAATTTAGCCTCTGGGCACAACAAAACCAAACCTGCTTCACGTACTTCAACAGATACAGCAGATCCATCCATCAGCTCACTTCAAACATTAATAAAGTTTTCTGTCATCTCTCGCGTTTCCTTTGTATTTTCACCCTCCCCCATCGTTGTGCGTTTACTGCATTCCCACACTCGCCGAGTGTTTTTAAATGTACTCTGATGGTTCTTCACTGGTCTCCTGGGGTCGCTTTCCATGGCCGCCTGAAACATTGCCAACACTTTGATTAATTGTACTACAAAACATGCAATGTTGAAAGCATTGGTATTTTTGCATGTGCATTTTTAACTCCCCTGTTCCCCCTGTTTCTGATTTGATTTGAGCTTCTCTTGCTTTTCTTGCTTTTTCTCTCACTCCTGTCCTCTTTCTCTGCACCTCATAGGAGTTGATTCCTGAGTTCTACTACCTGCCTGAGATGTTTGTGAACAGTAATGGCTACTGTCTGGGTGACAGGGATGACGGTGTCCCTGTTTGTGATGTAGAACTACCAGCCTGGGCAAAGAAACCAGAGGACTTTGTAAGGATCAACAGGATGGTAAGTCAAACTCACTAATGGCTAATGTCTAGGCCTGAACAGAATCTGCACATACAGGATTCTGTCATTCACAAAGACACTTTGTAGACACCATAGTGGACCTTAGTGAGCCTTTCTCATCTCAGAGCCCAAGACAATAGTTGTCCTCTTCCAGCCATCACTCTCTCTCTCTTCTGTTTAGCTTTGGGAATATTGGGAAACGATTCAGATTGGGATTCTTGTTCCGATTTCTCCTTATGGTTCTGGTTCTTTTTCCTCAACAGTTCCATTAACAATTCTGTTGATACTTTTAAGAAATCATTTTAAAAAATGTTTATGATTTACTAAAAAGAACTCTTAAATCTTTCATTCTCACAAAGGCAGCCTTTTTTAAATCTATTAGTTTGATAAAAAAAATACAGTAATATTGTGAAATATTATTACAATTTAAAATAACTGTTTTCAATTTTAATATACTTTAAAATGTAATTTATTTCTGTGATGGTAAATCCATTACTCCAGTCTTCAGTGTCTCATGATCTTTCAGAAATCATTCTAATATGCTGATTTAGTGCTCAAGAATAATTTCTTATTATAAATGTTGAAAACAGTTGTGCTGCTTTATATTTTTGTGAAAACTGAGATACTTTTTTTTCCAGGATACTTTGATTAAAATAAAACAACATCTATTTGAAATAAAATCTTTTTCAATATTAAAAATGTCTTTACTGTCACTTTTGATCAATTGAATGCAACCTTGCTGAATAAAAATATTAATTTCTTTCAAGTAAATGAGTGTAAGCAAATCTGAGTTAGAAATCTGATACATTTTTGAATATATACGTTAAGACCTTAATGTCTGAATTAAATCTGCTATCTTAAATTCTTAGTCCAGTATTTAATCTGTAATCCATTTCCTTCTGTCTGCTCGCTTGAGATAACACTCATTCGTTCAAATGAAACAGCATCCTGGTCCTCAGCAGGCCTCTGCGTGCTGCTTTTCCACAGTGAAGGTCATAATGCAGTGCACTGCTCGATACTAATGTAATCTATCGCTGACCTGAATGATGTCACGGAGGACAGGCCTGGCCACTGTCCCTTATAATGTTACCCTAATGCCAGCTTCATCAATCATGATTTGGCCCGCAGCAGACAAGATGTGTGTGTGTGTCCACCAATCCCTGTAGACTGTGGTGGGCTTGAAATTGTGTTCTGCCTCTTATAATGGCCCTATCTTACTCATATACTCATAAAAATGAGAGAACCGCAGGGAGACATGGGAATTGTATATGCTGCAAGATGTGTAATTTGCGTCTTTGTTCATTTAATGATTGTGTATCAACACTTCTGCCTTTTCAAACTATTAAGGATGTGTTGTGGCCCATGCTGTGTGTGTGTGTGTGTGTGTGTGTGTGTGTGTGTGTGTGTGAGTGTGCGCTTGTGCGCGCATGCGTGTGTGCATACAGGAAACACACTTGACCTTTTCAGATGCAGTGACAGTGCTGGGGTGTGTGTGTCTTGTGGAGGTGACCTTTCCTCCAGCCTCATTTTTTTTCTTGTTTTAACACTTTCAGTTATAGAGACACACATACACATGCACATATCTAAAGATCTCACAAGTAGCTGTCTGTTAAAGCGAGATTTTCTTAAGAAAGGGCTTGAGGATGTCAAAACACCTCAGATATATCAAACTATTTTACATGAGCTTTGAATGGGGCAAAATGCATTCAGTTCTCACATTTTGATTTCCTCTTTCTGGTAAAACTCAGATTTTTGTGGCCCAAAATACAGCGTCTTCATAATTTTTACAAAAGCTGGTGTAAATAAGACATAATAAGCTTCTCCAGTGCGGTCATAATTTACGTTCTGAACCCATTTGACATTATTTCTTCTATGAAACAGAAAAAACATTTATTAGAAAGTCCTGGTGCCTTTTTCTATAATTCTATTCCTTTTAACAATTCCAATTCCGTTTTTAATTTACTAAAAAGAACCAAAGAATCATTCATTCTATCGTTCATTAAAAATGTCACTGGTTCTGAATAAGAATTCGGATTCATTTTAGCTAACTTTTTCATGTAAACAGTTCATGTAAATAATTCACAAGCCAAATAAATTATTCATTTCATTGCATATTAATAAATCTTCTCACATAGGGACCAGAAAAGCAGCATTAAAGTACCATAATATTGGTCCACTCCATACATCCGGTGTGCTACTATATGCCAAGTCTTCTGAAGTCATATGATAAATTTTTATGAGGAACAGATTGAAATTTAAGTCCGTATTTGCTGAAAAAATTATTTCTGTTGTAGCTCTCAAATCTTACTAGGTTGATCTCGTTTGATTTCACTGATGTCAATCATGTCTTGACATATTGACAAACCATGTTTGAATATTTATCTTGCCATATTTGCAGGACATTCTGTAAAATATCATCCTTTGTGATCCACAGCAGAAAGAAATGTGATATTTGGGTCTCTTTAATTCATACACTGAACATGCAGAAATAGCAACACAAATATCCAGTTTCAGTAAATATTCATTTCATTTTGTGTTTAGTTTTTAATGTAATTCTTTGGTTTGTTGCAATGACTAGTAGTATTTTAGGTTAGTTGAATAGCAAATACATTTTTAAACAGGCTACGGCTCGATTTTGTCCTTAGATCTTGTCCTTTATTTTTCTCTCTCTGCTGCTCTTTCTCTCCGTCTCATTTAATCCCCTCTTTCTCTCCTTGTCTTTGTGCTCCCTTCCTCTCTCTCTCTCCATTCCCCTCCTGCCACACATTTCTTCCTCTCTTTCTTTCACTTAGTGTTCCCATCTTTGCATGTGTCACTTTCGATTGTAATGACAGCCCCTGCGCTCACCGGCTTGCTCTGTTGGTAATAGCTATTATTTCTGTGTGAGTGTGTAAATTCCAACAGCAGTGCCCTGGGTGTGTTTGTGTGTGAGAGGGAAAAACGTGTGTATTTGTGTGCCATTCTGTGTTATTTGTTCATTCTTTTTTACCCCTTTCTTACCCCCACCCATTTGTTATCTCAAGATGACAGTTTTTGATACCTACAGTGGGTACGGAAAGTATTCAGACCCCCTTAAATTTTTCACTCTTTGTTATATTGCAGCCATTTGCTAAAATCATTTAAGTTAATTTTTTTCCTCATTAATGTACACACAGCACCCCATATTGACAGAAAAACACAGAATTGTTGACATTTTTGCAGATTTATTAAAAAAGAAAAACTGAAATATCACATGGTCCTAAGTATTCAGACCCTTTGCTGTGACACTCATATATTTAACTCAGGTGCTGTCCATTTCTTCTGATCATCCTTGAGATGGTTCTACACCTTCATTTGAGTCCAGCTGTGTTTGATTATACTGATTGGACTTGATTAGGAAAGCCACACACCTGTCTATATAAGACCTTACAGCTCACAGTGCTGTCAGAGCAAATGAGAATCATGAGGTAAAGGAACTGCCTGAAGAGCTCAGAGACAGACTTGTGGCAAGGCACAGATATGGCCAAGGTTACAAAAAAAATTCTGCTGCTTAGGTTCCGAAGAGCACAGTGGCCTCCATAATCCTTAAATGGAAACGTTTGGGACGACCAGAACCCTTCCTAGAGCTGGCCATCCGGCCAAACTGAGCTATCGGGTTTTGGTGAGAGAGGTAAAGAAGAACCCGAATATCACTGTGGCTGAGCTCTAGAGATGCAGTTGGGAGATGGGAGAAGGTTGTAGAAAGTCAACCATCACTGCAGCCCTCCTCCAGTCGGTGCTTTATGGCAGAGTGGCCCGACGGAGCCTCTCCTCAGTGCAAGACACATGAAAGCCTGCATGGAGTTTGCTAAAAAACTCCTGAAGGACTCCAAGATGGTGAGAATTAAGATTCTCTGTTCTGATGAGACCAAGATATAACTTTTTTGCCTTAATTCTAAGCGGTATGTGTTGAGAAAACCAGGCACTGCTCATCCACCTGTCCAATACAGTCCCAACAGTGAGCATGGTGGTGGCAGCATCATGCTGTGGGGGTGTTTTTCAGCTGCAGGGACAGGACGACTGGTTGCAATCGAGGGAAAGATGAATGCGGCCAAGTACAGGGATATCCTGGACGAAAACCTTCTCCAGAGTGCTCAGGACCTCAGACTTTGCCGAAGGTTTACCTTCCAACAAGACATGACCCTAAGCACACAGCTAAAATAACGAAGGAGTGCTTCACAACAACTCTGTGACTGTTCTTGAATGGCCCAGCCGAGCCCTGACTTAAACCCAATTGAGCATCTCTGGAGAGACCTAAAAATGCTGTCCACCAACGTTTACCATCCAACCTGACAGAACTGGATTTGATCTGCAAGGAGGAATGGCAGAGGACCCCAAATCCAGGTGTGAAAAACTTGCTGCATCTTTTCCAAAAGACTCATGCTGTATTAGATCAAAAGGGTGCTTCTACTAAATAATGAGCAAAGGGTCTGAATACTTAGGACCATGATATATTTCAGTTTTTCTTTTTTAATAAATCTGCAAATGTCAACAATTCTGTTTTTTTCTGTCAATATGGGGTTCTGTGTGTACATTAATGAGGAAAAAAATTTAACTTAATTTATTTTAGCAAATGGCTGCAATATATCAAAGAGTGAAAAATTTAAGGGGGTCTGAATACTTCCCGTACCCACTGTAATAATAAAGCCTTCTTGCCCTTTACGTCATTAAACACAGTATTCATGCCATGTTTGGAATAGAAATTGTTTTTTGAACAACTATAAGGAAATGCTCTGGGTGGTGTAAATGTGTTGTGTAGATACATTATACTGTGTGTGTGTATTAATATATATCTATATATAATGTGTGTTGTAAGGTGTGTGATAATATATATATATATATATATATAGATATATAGGCATATATATATAAATCACCGACAGTGAGCTTTCTGTATTTTGTTTTCAAACAAGGTTAACTAAACTAAACTGAAACCACAAGCATTTTTTGCAATTTAATTACTTGATACAATGAAGGTATAATTAAAAAAAATATATAACAAACGTATAAACTTTTTACTTTACTATTACATATAAAATAAAACTTATTTTAATATTAACTATTAACTATTAAATAACTGTTAAAATGTATAAAAACTATATGGACATATTCAAATAATAAAAATGACAAAAAACAACAACAAAATGAATATATTAATATAATATAAGCATACTAATACTAATAAATACTAATAAAATATAAACTATACTAAAAATGAATATAATATACTAATATTTTGTATTCATTAAGAAATTAATCATTTTATTCAGCAAGGACACTTTAAATTGGTCAAAAGTGAGAGCAAAGACCTTTATGTCACAAAAGATTTATTTTTCCAATAAATGCTGTTCTTTTGAACTTTCTCTTCATCAAATTAATTTTTCCATGAAAATATCATTCAGCAAAATTGTTTTCAACATTATATAACAAGAACATCTGTTTAAATGTAGTAATACTTTCACATATTAAGCTTTTTTACTGTATTTTTGATCAAATAAATGCAGCCTTGGTAATCGTAAGAAACTCTTTTCAGAAACGTTTGAAAAGTACAGACACCTAACTTTTGATCAGTACTTTATTGTTATTGTTTATATATTTTATTTTCATTTTTAAGTGTCCAAATACTTTTAGGGTCTCTGTGCTGTATGTAGTTGGATTAGTTAAATTTCAGTGTCAAGGGGTGTGTCTATTACATTTCGGAATCTTATGACGATCTCAAGCTATTGCAGTCTTCTAAATCGAGAAGCATCGCCCCGAGTGTATGTTTATCTGTGCATGTGTACGCCTGTGTGTGTTTGCATTAATGTTGTGTATGTGTACCTTTCACCTCTAATTGTCCCGCTTTCTTTGACAGGCTCTGGAAAGCGAGTTTGTGTCGTGTCAGCTGCACCAGTGGATTGACCTTATTTTTGGCTACAAGCAACGTGGACCCGAGGCGGCACGCGCCCTGAACGTCTTTCACTACCTGACCTACGAGGGCTCCGTCAACCTCGACAGCCTCACCAGTGATCCCCCATTGTACGAGGTAGGTCACCGTGGAGGCGTTGCTATGACAACGGCAACAGGCTTTCAGAATTGGTGGCTATCATCTTTTTCTTTTTCATTTTTGTAATTGGACTGTGTCAGTAGAGGGTAAAATGCTTTATAAATGTCACCACTAGATGGACTACTGTCTACGCTAGCATTATATAGCTAAATAGTGTGGGATGTTTTTAAATTGATATATTTGTAGTTAACTTTTCTTTTAAAGTACAACAGGTTTAAAAACTGTGGCGTAAGATTGGCAATATCAGCATTCGTTAACCGCCTTTCAAGCATGAATGAACCCAGTTTCAATTGAATATCTGACTGTCAGTATGTGTCATTCAGATCTTGCCATGCAAATATGTCCTCTGGGAAAGAGAAACTCAAACTGATTACTCATGTGCTTTGGATCTTCTGCCCTGAATAGTAACCGTAAACCTTTAGGTACAAATAAGTACTTTACTTAAAGGTGCATTTGATAATGTCTGTGCCAATATAAGGCATCAGACAAATTTGCAATGAAAATTTCAATGTAAATGTACAATGTAAATGGTTTTTGCCCATGTAAAGTCACCACCACGTGCCAAAATGTTGTGGGTGATTGCCAGTGTGTTGCTATGTGGTTGCTAGGGTGTTCTCTGTGGTTTCTAGCTGGTTACTTTCTGTCAAAAGCTCCCCCTAAGTCTTTAAAACATAAATCTTTGGATTGGTTTTATCATCCACTGGGAAAATTTTTTATCATATAGAGAAATAGTAGTACTCCTACCCACAATAAACCACATGATATATCATTAATGTCCATAGTATAAATGGTGCACAAACAAGTATTATTTTGTACTTGTAAAGTACTTGTATTTACACAGTAAAAAAAGTTGTAAATAAAACCGAGATTATTGGAGTATATTTTACAAGAAAATACTATTTCAGTTTTTCTATTTCAAAATTTCACATTCAATTCAATGTGTTACTTACTGTTTCTTTGTAATTATTTGTGAAATTTAATAGCAATTTCTGAGTGTGAAAAATTGTTTCTACGCTTTTTTGGAATGCCAATTATTAAAATATATAAATATTTTGAATCAGCTATTTTTTGTAATATATAAATATTTTGAATCAGCTATTTTTTGCAGATTTAATTTACATTTTTGTAAATGTTATGTGCTGTTGTAATTTGTATTGTTATTATTCATATAATTATTAGTATTATTTCAAATATTTTTATTTTGGTTTTAGTTGTATTAATTGTAGTAATTTAACGTAACCTTATTTTAGTTAGCTGCCAAGGCAACAAGTTTAAGTTTTTCTTATAATATTTATATTTTCTTTTAGCTTTATTTCAATTAGCAAAAACAAGATTTAAGTTTAGTTTTAGTTTTAAGGATTCTAATTTAACAACACTATATTTGACATGAAATAGTATTATTTATTTATATTCTAGTTACTAAAATTGAATTCATCAGCATTACGGATGTACCTCAATGTTATTGATTTTCCACAGAGTACTCTTTATTGACTGGTGGAAGTTTTGAAAATGACTTAATTGTGTTTGTGGATATGACTCCAATTCAACAGCAGCAGCTGGTAGGCAGTGTGTTTGTAGCCGTATGTACCCCATTCCTCCCTCCCTCCCTTCCTCCTCCTTTTCTCGCTCCTGTTCCCTCTATCTCTCCCGCTCCCTGTGATACCCACCATCTGCTGTCTGCAAAACAAGTCATTTATATACTGTCACTTCCAGGACTGCCTTTATTTGTCAAGTGACCACTATGCAAATCACTCACGGAACAGGGGGGCTAATTATCAAACAATATGGAGAAAGCTTTGCTTTTCATCATTCGGCTCTACATTCCAGACAATAGCAATTATGTTTCTTTCATGTGGCCGAGTACTTCACAAGCAGTCTAGCACTCTGAGAGCAATGGTAGCTGACTGCAAGGCTTGTGAACCTAGGAAGAGCCAGAAAACCTGCTTTTATATGTCAGTTCTGGAGTTTGAGAAGCCTTTATGTTCCATTCAGCATATTAATAAAGTCTATATTGCTTTTTATGTCGTCCAAGCACCTGGCAACTGGCATTCAGACACTTAAATGCTGAGGAGAGCTGACCTCAACTTGACTTGTTAAATGCATGAAGGAATTCATGAGATTTTGCTCTATTTGTCCAACTAGTTAACCAATGCCCCTTGAGCTCAAAACATTAAAGCAATAACCTCACAGACAAAATATACTGACCTCAAGTAGGCTAAATTCCCTTCCGTTTCTAAGGTCTCTCGGTCTCAACCGGAGAGGGAGGACAGCTCAGAAATGTGACCGTCACCTTCAGGCTATTGATTCATTCTCCACTGACAGGTGCATCCACAGCTCTGACATTAAGCACTGCAATTACGGCCTTAAAATGTCAAACTCTGGAGTTAAGGGTCATAACTCGTTCCAGAGTCGAATCAAAATGGCAGCAGTTGATGATAGAGTCACAGGACTCTATTGGCAGGCTTATGTCACAGGAAAAACAGCATTTACGGATGAAGAACATGCCAGCAATCTTTTGATACACATTTTTATTGCATGCAACCATAATACACAGTCTGAGAGCACTGCTTGTGAATTATTATCCATCACTAATGAGCATTTTAATTATGCAATCACAAATGAGTAGAGCATGTCAGTGTAAGAAAAGATAAGAGTAAGGTGCATTTGTTCTTTTCAGTTTCCTGTGTTTAAAATAACAGATGTAAACTCCCCTTTTCCAAGTCTGGAATTATTATTGAATTATTATATTATACTTTATTATTATTATTATAGTTATTAATTTTAGTACTTTTGGAGTTCTCTTTGATATTTATTATTATTCTATATATTAATACTTTTTTTTAGTTTACCTTGAGTTTTAGTATAATGTAATTATTTTTATTTTAGTATTTGGAAAGGTCCTGTTTTGTTGTTGTTATGTAGTATTTAGTATATTTTAAGCAACTTATTGGCGTCTATGTTGAATTATTTTTATTATGATGATTATGATTTACTTTTTTTATGTTATTAATTATTATTTGTCTACATTGGTTTGTATTTATTTGTATTGTATTTTAGTGCTTTTGAATCTCTTTAATATTTAATATAATAATAATAATATAGTCTACATTGTATTACTTTTTAATTGATTTACAAAGGATTAATCGATGTCTGAACATTTTTAAGAGAATGACTTAGTGTCAAATATGGTGTAAATAGTTTTGTGGTGAAAACTTGTGAAATTATGTTTTAGCCTCATCAGCCTTGATGTCAACATGTCTTAAGGCACTCTATTCCACACAGGCCTACATGAACATATAAAAGGCCTACCTTTTAGATTTAGATATGTTTTTTTCTCTTCTTTTTTTTCTCTACATCCCATCACTAAACTCACACCCTTAAAAATCCTTATGGTTCTCTAAAAGCCTGAGATGAACATCAGAGCTTTGACATACTTGCACATCCTGACCCAAAGATGTGATTGACATGCCACAGGTTATGATGGATGTTTTATGTCCATCTCAGCGTGATGGCTTATAGCTCTGGTGGAAACGATCAGCGTACAGCTCGTGCAAGAGGTGTTTCTTATCAGCCGTAAAGAGCAGGGGCTTAAAGTGGATTATAGTAATGAACTGCCAGTTAAGAGTTACAGATTTCTGTTGGTGATAAAGTGTGTTTTTCTCCAGAGCTCAGATGAGCAACCAGTTGACACTGTGGGTCTGTTGACAACACTGAGATGATTTAAAGGATGTGCCCCTCATATAACCCTAGCCGCTTTGACTCTAGACATAATCTGTCAGAATTGGATGTATAACAAGGTACAGTTGCTATAAATGCAGGATGTTTTTTTCTGGACATTACATTCTGGATGTTGAAGTGCTGATCTAAATGTTAGTAAGGGTCAGTAAGATTAAACAAAATTATACTTCCATTAATTTTAACAATACCTGTATCTCAGTTGCATCAAACGTATCATAGTTTACATAAAAATATTAATATTAAAAATATTAAGCAGCACAACTAGTTTCAACATTTATAGCAATACAAAATGATTTTTGAGCATCAAATCAACTTGAATGATTTCTGAAGGATCATGTGGTACTGAAGACTGGAGTAATGATGCTGAAAATTCAGGTTTGACATAATAGGAATAAATTACATATATGTAGAAAACAGTTATTTTAAATCGAAATAATATTTCACAATATTACTGTTTTAACTGTATTTTTAATCAACTAAATGCAGCCTTGAAGATCATTAGAGACTTCCTTCCAAAATATAAAAAAATCGAACTGAGCCCAAACTTGTTGATGGATGGATGGATAGATACAGTGGGTACGGAAAGTATTCATACCCCCTTAAAATTTTCACTCTTTGTTACATTGCAGCCATTTGCTAAAATAATTTAAATTAATTTTTTTTCCTCATTAACGTACACACAGCACCCCACATTGACAGAAAAACACAGAATTGTTGACATTTTTGCAAACTTATTAAAAAAGAAAAACTGAAATATAAAATGGTCCTAAGTATTCAGACCCTTTTCTCAGTATATAGTAGAAGCACCCTTTAGATCTAATACAGCCATGAGTCTTTTTGGGAATGATGCAACAAGTTTTTCACACCTGGATTTGGGGTCCTCTGCCATTCCTCCTTGCAGATCCTCTCCAGTTCTGTCAGGTGGGATGGTAAACGTTGGTGGACAGCCATTTTTAGGTCTCTCAAGAGATGCTCAATTGGGTTCAAGTCAGGACTCTGGCTGGGCCATTCAAAAACAATCACATAGTTGTTGTGAAGCCACTCCTTCATTAATTTAGCTGTGTGCTTAGGGTCATTGTATTGTTGGAAGGTAAACCTTCGGCCCAATCTGAGGTCCTGAGCACTCTGGAGAATGTTTTCATCCAGGATATCCCTGTACTATCCCTGTAATTCATCTTTCCCTCGATTGCAACCAATCCTCCTGTCCCTGCAGCTGAAAAACACCAACACAGCATGATGCTGCCACCACCATGCATCACTGTTGGGACTGTATTGGACAGGTGATGAGCAGTGCCTGGTTTTCACACATACCGCTTAGAATTAAGGCCAAAAAAATCTATCTTGGCCTCATCCGACCAGAGAAACTTATTTCTCACCATCTCACAACTCCAAGCGGGCTTTCATGTGTCTTGCACTGAGGAGAGGCTTCGTCGGGCCACTCTGCCATAAAGCCCCGACTGGTGAGGGCTGCAGTGATGGTTGACTTTCAACAACTTTCTCCCATCTCCCAACTGCAACTCTGGAGCCCAGCCACAGTGATCTTTGGGTTCTTCACCTCTCTCACCAAGGCTCTTCTCCCACGATAGCTCAGTTTGGCCGGACGGCCAAACTGAGGAAGGGTTCTGGTGGTCCCAAACGTCTTCCATTTAAGGAAAGGAGGCCACTGTGCTCTTGGGAACCTTAAGTGCAGCAGAAATTTTTTGTACCTTGGCCAGATCTGTGCCTTGCCACAATTTTGTCTCTGAGCTCTTCAGGCAGTTCTTTTTGACCTCATGATTCTCATTTGCTCGGACATGCACTGTGAGCTGTAAGGTCTTATATAGACAGGTGTGTGGCTTTCTAAATAAGGCCAATCAGTATAATAACACAGTTGGACTCAAATGAAGGTGTGTAGAACCATCTCAAGGATGATCATAAGAAATGGACAGCACCTGAGTTAAAGATATGAGTGTCACAGCAAAGGGTCTGGAAGGGTTACTGAAGACCATGTGATATTTCAGTTTTTCTTCTTTAATAAATCTGCAAAAAATGTCAACAATTCTGTGTTTTACTGTCAATATGGTGTGCTGTGTGTACATTAATGAGGAAAAAAATAACTTAAATAATTTTAGCAAATGGCGGCAATATAAAAAAGAGTGAAAAATTTAAGGGGGTATGAATACTTTCCGTACCCACTGTATATCTATTGTTTTGATAGGGAAAAGTTTATATTCATATTCTGGACTTTAGAAGGAATTTGCTCTCATTTTTTCTTCACTGTTGGAAGGCAGAAATATAGTGATACTTTCCACATGGCTGCCTGTTTCTCTCAGATCTTCAGATCAGATTACATTATTTGAGCAGACATTGTGACCCCTGTTCCTGAGTCTAACCTAAAATAACTATAATGTGAGCGCATTATTATTTGACAGACAGCACCATAAAGCAGCACAGACTGACATTTAATTGTTACCAAATGTGATTGCATTGAGTCGTGAGAGCTCTGCTTGTGTCGAATTTTGCCACCAGGATCAGGCCAAGATTATATAATTTAAGTTCGATATGTTCTTATTTGAAGTACTTCAGCAAGAACTAGTCTCCTCCGTTCCTCTCATTTCAGTTCCACAATTGATTATAATTCTGCAGTTTCGCTGCTTCCAAAGTGCTATGAAGTCAAAGTGAAACATCATTTGCACACCATTTTAATTCTGTAAGTGAAATAGGATATTATTGAGAACAAATTTAGAATAATGTCAATTAAGAAAGTACATTTTTGATTTTGTGTTCACTTTAAAGTGAATATCTCTGGAAAACAAGTATTTTTCTTAAAAAAAAAAAAAGACCTGTTGAATGTTAAAAGTCATGTAATATTACACATTTCTTTAAACTGTAGTCTATGTAAACATGTTGTGAATGAAACTAATTTACATTTTTGAATTTAGTGTTTAGAATTCAGAATGGTTCCAATTCTAAACTTGTACACTACTATATATGTGTGTGTGTGTGTGTGTGTGTGTGTGTGTGTGTGTGTGTGTGTGTGTGTGTGTGTGTGTGTGTGTGTGTGCATAAAATAAAAATAAAAAATCTTGTTTTCCCTTTGAATGAAGTTTACCTTTCTTACTTCATTGCAGATATTTTTTCTTGTTTTTAACAAACTCACTTAATTTTTATACATTTCTCAGACAAGGCATAATATCTTAAGTCTTTTTGCATTCTCAAGTTAAGTGTATCTTGATTAAAAGCATGTTTACATATTTTTACTGGAAAACATGACACATACTAAGTAGGGAAAAAATAATTTCTGTATAGGTCATGTGACAAGTTTAACATGCATATCTGCACGTTGTAGTGACATGGATAAAGCAGATGTTTGATCTGACACAAGAGTCCAGGCTTCAGAGCGCTGAGGGAGAGCTGTTCTGTTCTGAGAGACTGTGGGAGGCGCTCCACGCGGGAAGGAAAGATTGATGGGATCAGAGCCTCAGAACAGTCGAGGGGAGCTTGTAGGTGTCTGTCAATGCTACCGTTCACAGTGGCACACACGCAAACTCTCCACATCTCCTGGACTCCACACACAAACATAAACATACAGCCTATCAATAACCAACACATGGTGACATGCGTCTGTCAGCGTTACATAACGTGAGGGATGTTTGTGGAGTGAAGGATGAAAAGGTTTGAGTCCTTTCTTCAATGATTTTTGACTCTTCATCAGAGTTTATGGCTCATACATGTATCACACAACAGGCAAAAAGAAACCTAAATCTTAATTTGTAATTGTAACATTAGGTCAAGAAAACTTTAAACATAGTGACTAGGCAAAAACCTTGGTTTTAGATGGTTTAAAGCATGTTACGCTGAAGCACGTCAAATTCCCAAAGTAACTCCGGTCAAAGGTGTGTTGTAGGAGGTTTAGAAGAAGTGTCTTATACTCACCAAAACTGCATTTATTTGATCAAAAATGCCGTGTAATATGTGAATATCTATTACAATTGAACGACTGTTTTCTATTTAAATATATGTTAACATTTTATTTATTTCTGTGATACAAAGCTGATTAAAAAAATTTCCTTGTTGTCTGTGAGGGGTAGGTTTAGATGTAGGGTTGGTGTAGGGCGATAGAAAATACAGTTTGTACAGTATAAAAACCATTACGCCTATGGAGAGTCCCGGTAAACCACATATGCAAGAATGAGGGTGTGTTGTGGGGGTGTGTGGGTGTGGTGTGTGTGTGTGTGTGTGCTCTTTCTGCCCTTTGTCTCTGGCACAATAACATCTGAGAGGGAGGTTTCTGCCGCAGTCTTGGCTGTGCGTCAGTCCAGGTTAACGTCTGCTTGCCGAAAGGGGGGTGTGGTATATGTGGGCCCTGCTCCTGGACATGGGAACAGTTAACTGAAGCATGTTAAAAAGGAAAGGCTTGTCTCTTCCATACTAACACTTGGATGACTCTGCAGGCTTTGAAGGGGGCAGGGTGGGGGTAGTTTGGGGTGGGTTTTGGAACTCGCTCACCCACTCATAGTCACTAACCAACCCCCACCACGGCGAGGCTGTGCTGGAGGGGGGTTTGCTTTCATTGTCAAGTTACGCATTGACCCATCACTTTGATGTGTATCGATACTGACAGCCCGCTCTCTCTCTCTCTCCTCCCTCCTTCTATCTTTTCCTTTTTCCCCTCTGTATCTTTCTCTCTCTTTTGCTGCAGGCCACTGAGGCTCAGATCCAAAGTGTTGGACAGACGCCATCTCAGTTGCTTATCGAGCCACATCCTCCCCGTAGCTCCGCCATGCACCTGGTGAGAACAGCGTGTGTGTGTGAGTGTGTAATAAAATCACTGTGTGTGTATTTGTTGTGCTTTTTTTCTGTCTAGCAGTAGGGAAGTTATAATTTCGAACAAGGGCAGTGACGCCTGACCTTCGGACCGTTCCCCAAAACCCAGTACAACAGTCTCACGTCCATATGTCCAAAGTTTTGCAGCAGCCATGTTGTAGTTTAGCTCAATCTGCAGTGTGATAACCATTAAAATAGTAATACTTCTATTGTAACTACATTTCAATTTGATTAACTTAACTGCATTTATTTATTTTAAAGATTTTTTTTTTCAGGAAAAATCTACTTAGCCCGAGCAATGCAGTGTGTGTGTTGTGTGTGTGTGTGCACCGGGTGGGGTGGTTTATGAGGACACAATTGTGAATAATGACATGGGTATGACATAGGTTTTACAATGTGAAGGTGGTTTATGAGGACACTTCCCGTGTCCCTGTAATTCAAAAGGGTTAAAAAAAAAACATACTAAATTGTGTTTTTTGAAAATCTTAAAATGCACAAAGTTTTCTGTGAGGGGTAGGTTTAGGTGTAGGGTGATATAAAATACAGTTTGTACAGTATAAAAACCATTACGCCTATGGAGAGTTCTGTATGTATGTGTGTGTGTGTGTGTGTGTATAAATCCAGGTCATTTCCATTGATTTCCTCTTTGTAACTGTACTGTAGGCTTTATCCAATTTGTAGTTTGCTCCTTACTTGAACCCACATGCTGAAAAGTCAAGCTCTGCTACTTCCAGGTAGTCACTGGTTCTGTGTACAACAACCTTCACAGAGCCACACACATGCCCTAACACAAATACATGACACACAGACCTGCCATACTTACAGGAGCTCACAACTCCATCAGGAAGAACTCTCTCATCAGATAGTTGTGTCGGGAGAACAGTGCTCTCTACTGGCCATATAAGTCCTCACACCTCAAAACTAATCACTCCCATCTCAATCAAGCATCTGTCATAACAATCACACTGGAGTTTACAAAGTGAATGTTGTAATGCTGTCAATACAAGTTTTATAATTAGTACTTATTTATATTTCTAATTGTGTGCAGTAACCTACTGCTTTAGGTTTCACTGTCAATTGAGTTTGTGGTTGCCAAAGATGTCCATAAAGAAATGCTTTGACTATCATGTTCCTCAAATCAGCGTAAAACACGGGTTTTTGAAATAATCGCAGATTGCACATTTCCCTCACTGTCACGTCTGTTTGAAGTGTGTTTTTATTTAGACTATACATTTTATTATATATTTTACTGTATTTTTGGGCTCAGTAAGATTTATTTTTTCAGCAAAGTTGCATCAAATTGATTAAAAGTGACAGTAAAGACTTTTTTATTTTTATTTCTTATTTTTTACTAAAAAAATATTATATTTAAAATAAATTAATTTTATTTGAATGTCTTGACATCATAAAGAATCACTTGTTTCCACAAAAAAAAATTCACGCTATCCGGTGACCACTAAGACTGGGATTAATGATGCTGAAAATTAAGCTTTGACATTACAGGAATACATTACATTTAAAAAAATATCCAAATAGAAAAGTCATTTTACATATTTCAATATTTAAAATAATATTTCACAATATTACTTTTTTGACTGCATTTGTCATCGAATAAATGCAGCCTTGGTGAGCCTAATAGAGTTTTTTTTTTAAACAGACTGTTGAACTGTAGTGTATGGATGGATGGATGGATAGATAGATAGATAGATCTTCTTCCTGACTCTCATCCTGAACTACCACACACAGTCTCTGTTTTCCAATTCTCTGTTAGTTTTTCGCTACACCAAACTCTCTCATATTATCCTCCCTTCCCTCCCTCTTTTCCATCTTTCTCTTCCTTTGCTTTCTCTGTTCAACAGTGTTTCCTTCCGCAGAGTCCGCTCATGTACAAGGATCAGATGCAGCAGGATGTCCTCATGGTGCTGAAGTTTCCCTCCAACTCTCCCGTCACTCACGTGGCCGCTAACACGCTGCCGCACCTGACCCTCCCCGCTGTCGTCACCATCACCTGCAGCCGGCTCTTCGCTGTCAACCGCTGGCATAACACCGTGGGTGAGTGGGAATCTCTGTGTATACTACATACTATTTAACCAGCTAATAGCTTGATTTCACCTGCAAACACAAACTCCAACAAAAAACAGCTACACTCCACATGTTACCACTTGGCCATGTGTGAACAACATTACCCAACTAGCCTTTCCCCAGAGCCCCCTCATCTGCGGGTCAGAGGTCGGGCTCAGTGGCCTAAGGTAAATTAGCCTATCACGGCCTTTCCTTTCGCCTCGCACCTCCCCAGCTGTCACGGCAACACATAGTGATGTCAGGACCAAACGTGGCAACTTCACTCTCTCACACTACTAATGGCTGCAGCTGCAGGGCCAGCCCTCTCCGGCCATATGTGTGTGTGTCGCTCCCACAAAATAATGAGGCCGCCACACTGTCTTTGCTCTGTAGGCCTGCCTCAGGGGTGCTATAGCTCTGGCCTGCCTGACACAGGAGAGAGAAAGAAATCAATAAGCACCATGGAGATCTGACTGGTGGGTCTCCATAAAGACCCCATGTCATATGGGACGGGGTCAGGAAGTGGACTTGACTGTGGTGGCAGGGCAGGTGTCTGTAGGAAGACTTTTATTTCTAAGGAAAATAATTTTATTTCTCAGTATTTTTGTCTTGCTTTCCAGTACAAATATCTAATCAAGATGCATTTCCTTGAGAAGCAAAAGGACTCTTCTCTTGTTTTTTCTGGGTGTTTGGTCTCTGGAAAAAAAGTCTTGTTTCCTGCAATATGTATCAAAATGAAGCAGCTTTATGCTTACAACAAGGGTGAAAAAAGTCTGCCAATAGAGTAAGAGAAATCATTTTTCCTTATAAATTTTCGTACCCATTGGCAGATATTTTTTTCTTGTTTTTAAGCAAGAAAGAAAACAAGACTTAATATCATTAGTAATTTTGCTTCTCAAGTAAATGTATGTTTAGATGTTTTTACTAGAATACAAGACAAATATTATGATTATTTTTTTATTGATTTTTTTTTACAGCATGTGTGTTTTTGAACAGGTACTGAACAATGTGTTTCTGATTTATTTTATTTTCTGTGTGTGTGTAGGTCTTCGAGGAGCTCCAGGATATTCACTAGAGCAGGCCCATCACCTCCCCATTGAGATGGACTCACTTATTGGTGGGTTTAAGGTTTTTTGTTGTTAAAATACTTTCTTCTATTCCATTCGTAACTAATTTAAGTAATCTGTTTGCACAGCAGGTTTCTCTGAAAAGTGTGACACTGTGGCTGTGTGGTGCTTTGAAAATATTGCTCTGTTTTATATCCCAACTTATTCGACACAGCAACATTGTTTCAACTGATAGCATGAGTTTGTAGTGGGACTATTCATTTATCCATTCAATAGCAGATGTGGAGAGTGTCATCATATATGCAATATTTGTGATAAAGTGACACAAAAATGACATGCTTTAGCTTTAGTAAAGAAGGTAAACACTGAACTTGCATATTTATTAGGGGGAAAAAAACTCTTTTTCATCTCCAAAACTTTGGAACTGTAGTTTGAATATTTTAATAAATTAGACTTTTATATTTTTGTAAGTCGAATGATTTCAAAACTCTGTAAACATGTCTCTTCCAGCTAACAACTCGGGTACAAACAAACGACAAATCACTGACCTGGTTGACCAGAGCATTCAGATCAACACTCAGTGTTTTGTGGTGACGGCTGATAACCGCTTCATCCTGGTATGTGGTTTCTGGGACAAGAGTTTCCGTGTTTACTCTTCAGACACGGGTAAGAGACGCTCATTGGACATTAAGGGAATTATTCACCCAAAATTATACATTTTGTCATTATTTACTCACCTTGAATCAAAGTATCCTGAAGGTAGTCCATATGACTTTTATGTTGTACTTCTGAAGCCGTACAACACCCAGGTTAGAGTCAGCGAGCTGAACTCTGAATTGCGAATTAATCAATTAGATTGGTTATTTGAACTATTATTGTTAACTACTATTATTGAGTCAACTGATTCATTAATGTGTACACAAAATAATTTGTTCAAAAATCCATTTCTCTCTAGAACTTTCTTGAAACATAATTTGGCTTCAGGAGACTTTTTTTTTTAATGAGTGACCAAGATATTAATGTTTATTGGTCTGACCAACATATTTGTGACCCTGGACCACAAAAACAGTCATAACGCTTTCCATTGATGTATGGTTTGTTAGGATTGGACAATATTTGGCCGAGATACAACTATTTGAAAATCTGAGGGTGCAAAAAAATCTAAATATTGAGAAAATCGCCTTTAAAGTTGTCCAAATGAAGGTCTTAGCAATGCATATTACTAATCAAAAATTTAGTTTTAATACACTCTAAAAAAATGCTTGGTTGTTTCAACCCAACTTTGGGTCAAATATGAACTAACACAACTTCTGGGTTAAAAATTTAATGTAAAAATGTAACCCAAAAGTTGAGTTAGTCCATATTTGACCCAAAGGTGGTTGAAACAAACCCAGCATTTTTAGAGTGTCGATCTTACGGTAGGAAATTTACAAAATATCTCATGGAACATGATCTTTAATTAATATCCTAAGATTTGGTATAAAAGAAAAATCAATAATTTTGACCCAGACAATGTATTTTTGGCTATTGCTACAATATACCCCAGCGGATTGAGAACGGGTTTTGGGGTCCAGGGGTCACATTTGGCTGAAGGGTGAGGACAAAAGGGAACGTATGTGGTTGGCAGGCAAGCTCACTCAAGATAGTGTGCGGTCACTGGGACTTGGTCCACATGTCGGCACGCTCCGAGTCTTACATCTGGTGTGGCCGCTACATTGTGTCGGGCTCCAGAGATGCACTATGTGCTATGGTACTTTGGAGGGGCGCACACCATATCAGGGAGACAACCCTACAACAGTGAGGAGAAACTAAACCCGATAGGAAGAGTTCACCCAAAAAAGGAAAATTTACTCACCCTGCAGGCCATCACGAGTAACATGATTAGTTTTCGTCACGGAACAGATGTGGAATAAATGTACATACACCACTTGTTCATCAAGGTATCCTAGGCAGTGAATGGGTGCCTGTCAGAATGAGAAGCCAAACAGATAATCTAAACATCACAATAATCCACAACCTGACTTCAATACGAGGCAACTAACATCGTTGATTGCAAAAAGCAGCTTGTTGTAATAAAACAAACCATAATTAGGTGTTTGAACTTCAAATTGTGCTTCTGGCCTTAAAATAGAGTATTTTAGTATTGGGGTGAACTATTCCTTTAAGACAATTACAAAATTAAGCATACTACAGATACAATCAGGCAAGAATAGACTATTAATATTAGATGTTACTTTAATAATGGAGGAGATTATAGAAGCTCAAACACTAGGCAACATAATATTATTATTTTATTTTTTGTCAATTTTTTATAGTAAACTTTTGTACTAACAAAAGCTATTATTGCATAACAAATGAATGCATTACAGCTCCTAATTGTTCCAGGATCCCTTGCTACAGAAACAGGCAAGATGTTTTTGTAAACATTAGCTGAAAAATGCTAAAATAAGAGAAAACAAGGTCGGCCACGTCTTGAGCTTGCTCTTGTGTGCATTTTGCAAAGATGTGTGTCCTTTTGCTCCGTTGATGTGTATTAGATGTTGTCCTTGTTTCAGGTGTCATAGCTAGTGGTTTAGGGCGAGCGTGGTCTTCTAGAGACACTTCAGTGATGCTCAGACAGTTAATTAAGGATTTCAGCTCGACTGCCTCCAATTAGCGAGGTACAGCCCCGCTCCTGTTTTTAAAGCACAGGGAACAAAACTCCCATGATATTCACACACAACTGCTTACTGTGTGCCCTCACAAAGGAGACGAATGGTCTGTATGCTTGAAACTGGAGGGAATTATGAACAAAGAACTATTTATATATAACCAGGAATAAACCTAACATTGTTAACTTTATCAAGCTCATGGTACACCAATCTAGTACCAATTTGGTGTCATTATGTCATGCAATGTAATAATGTCATAATTTCAGCTGCACTTAATTGCAGTCATTTCTGAGTAATACTAATGAATACTGTTTATATGTAATTATTTCTTGGAACAGCTTAATAGTAATAATAATAATAATTTAAGATTTTTAATTTAAAAAAGAATTGTCCATGTCCAAAATTCAAATGGATGAAAATGTTGAGCCCTGTCCTCTAAGAAATGAACAGTGCCCTCTAGTGGTGTATTTCAGAACTATTTTTGGGAGCACGAAAAGGTTCAATAAGGTTCAAAATAAATTTACGAAAAAAAACTAACTTTGAGAATAAATGTAAAAATACTGATATATATTAATTTTCACTATTTTTTATTGTATTTTTAACAGTTTTTTTTTAATCATCTTTAAAATGCTGGTTGATCTTATTTCGTATTTATTTTATTATTAGTTCATATGTATTTCAACATAGAAACTTATTGTAAAGTCTTTTTCTTTTCTTTTCTTTATTTTGATCTTATTCTTTTATAAGCATGCAGTATATAACTGTTTTTGCAGGAAATATACTTTGACCTGAGGCAAAACTTTCACAGTTACACACACGTACACACTCCATAAACCTAATTCTGTTGTTAGTATGTGATCTAAAGGGGAATGCACTCATTTAATGCAAAAGTATTTTATTTTCCCTCATTATATATTCCAGACTTATACCCAAAATTATTTGAGGTTGTTAAAACGATATCAGTGTAGCAGTAAAGAAAAACAAACCCTCATTAGCGTGTGTTTTTGTGTCAATGATAAGTTCAGCTGTGCTTCATCAAGCTTCCCCACACTGCACTTTTTTCATCTGTCTCTCAATGGAGAGTGTCAGGACAGGAACATCCATGAATATTCAGCAGATATCCCAGTACCGGACCCTGAGGCACTCCGACATGGTGTAGAAATTGATTTCACAGTTGCCCGAGAAAGCCGGAGTGTGTCTTAAATGTGCAATGATTAAAATCCCGTCCGGCTCAATCAAGGCCCCGGTGCTTCATGACCCCAGCAGCCGCTCTCCAATTTACACCTCTTAATTGTGTCGCTGTACCGCTGCGGTTTAGCACGAGGGTTTAGAAGGGCCCGGGTGCGGACTGATTAAATCTATTGTGATGAAGGTGATCTGGGATCTCCCGAGGGATCCAGTGCTGACACACGTCCCCACCCTGATCACTGACAGCTGGGCTTAGCGCTGTCAGACGGGCCCCTGTGGAGAACTCAGTAAACACGGGCCCATATTGATCAAGGCCTGAGTAATCTTTGATTGCTTGCCAACTTAAAAAAAAAACATCTGGATTTGTAGCGGTCATTCTATTGATTCCTGGCTTCATTTAATGGTGCTCTACATGCAAAGTAATGGCATATGTCTTTATTATGTGGATGTTAATGAACTTAGTGTTAGTGTTAGATCTCAATTAATGGGATGAACCTTCTCCCTGTACTACATTATTAGCTTTGTTTTATAAATCCCTCTGCCTGTACACGGACAGCGCGTTATGTTTGATGCAGTACAGATTAAAACATACAATGTGGCCACTTAAAATCAGGAATTTATCATCAGAGAACAACTTTATGGTTTATTTAAGTTATTAAAGAAATGATCAGAGATGCAGTGTAATTTAAAGTCATATAGGACGTGCCAAAACAGTAGGATTTTCTTTCAATATTGGTCGCTCTTTAACATTCAGTTGCAATGAATCAGGACTTCCAGGCTTCATAAAGAACATGACAGCACCATAAAAGTAGCCCAGACATCTTCTGAAGTTATATGGTGACTTTTTGTGCAGAACAGACTGCAATTTGAGCCTTATTCACTGAAAATATTGAAATTTTGACATCAGCTCAGCTCACCAAACGACCCAGTTCACTAAACCTGAATGATTTGTTCATGAATCAGCCTGATCAAATTCTCAAGTTTAACTCACTGACTGTGCAACTGTTGCAAAAAAGAAATGTTTCTTGAGCAGCAAATCAGCATATTTGAATCATTTCTGAAGGAAACATGTGACACTGAAGACTTGGAGTATTGATGCTGAAAATTCAGCTTTGACATCACAGGAATAAATTACATTTTAAAATATATTCAAATAGAAAACAGTTATTTTAAATAGCAAAAAATATTTCTAAATGTTACTGTTTTTGATGTATTTTTGATCAAATAAATGCAGCCTTGGTGAGCATAAGATACTTCTTTCAAAAATAATAAAAAATCTAACCGACCCCAAACTTTTGAACAGTACTGTAAATTCGGGTCTGGGGTGTTAATTGGTTCATTGGTGTATGATCGTTGTATTGGGAGCTCTGCATCCTTTTGAGGCATTGGTGCGTGTTGCATTAATTGTAACAGCATCGAGAAGTGTGAGCCGCACATTATTTAGATTTGTGTTCCACAGAAGAGAGTCAAATGTGTTTGGAACATGAGCACAAGTAAATGATGACAGAACTATCCTTTAAACCAATGAAACACACACACACACCTTCTCCAAAAGCACTGTTTGATCCATCTGGAAACATAATGTTGATCCCGCCGGCTAATAATTACTGCTTTGCTTCCTCACTGCACAAATCAAGCTAATTACAGCACAGGCCCTGTTTTCCTTACGCTTGAATTGCTTCTCTAACTTACTGCAGTGTGTACAAATATACAAGTCTTCAAGCGTGAGAGACCCAGGAGGTCGAGCGAGTTTAATGATTCTACCTGTTATTTCTCAAATGAACTGCTTTGGAAATTGCAGCAGTGGACCTTATAATAAGCAAAATGTAGACATGATAGGGATGGGGATGTATTCCACAATGTTCAAATCACATCTCGGCTGTTGTGTTTGTAAGAGGCAGGTTTTAAATTAGTTTTCTACTTTTTCCAAAACGAGCCCTTTCATGGCAGTTCACTGATCCGTCCAGCTGGTGCTGATGAGGTACCACAGGTGTCTTTAAATGAGCTCATATCACCTCTTCCCTCCCTCTCATCCATCATGTGACAGTGTATGGGGTTCAGAGGCTGTTGGGCCGCTGTCGGTGATCATTTAGAGGCAGATGTTCTTGAGGGCTTTATTGTGGTTTCCTCACATCGGTTATATTGTGTTTGTGTAGTATTCTTACTGCATTACCTTCCATGCAGAATCAGATTAATTGGTTTTAGTCATGTGCACTGCAAGAATCTGCTCAAACAAAACAAGCTGCTTTTATAGGCTAGCAGTTTAATAAATAATTATTTATGTACAGCAGGATCCAAAAGTCAAAGACCACTAGTGAGAGTGTTTATATTTCTCCCATTTATATTTTTCATTTATTTTTTTATCAATTAATATATCATTTACTTTTGTGATTGCTTTATTATTATTGTTGTTATTGTTATTATTTTGTATTTTAAAATCCTAAGTCTAAGACCACTTATGAGAATGCTTCTGTTTCTGTTTATTAATCTATTTTTATGAAAGTATTTATAATTTATTATTATTTTATAATCGCTTCTTATAATTATTTAGAATGCTATATTTTTTTATTTTTGGTTTATTTTATTCTGTTAATATATTATAAGTGGGTTATTTTTGTTTATATTATTATTAAGATTTTAGGTATTTTTAAGAGTTTTAATTTATTTGTGAATTATTCTATAATGTGATTATATTGTAATTTTATTATAATAGTCAAAATCTTAAAACACCACTAGTGAGAATACATCTATTTTTCTATTTATATTTTTCATTTTATTTATGTTTATGTTTTTGCGTGTGTGTGTGTTTAATGTATTATTTTAATTGTTTTTGTTTGTTTGTTTTTTTATTATATCTTTCAAAATCCTGAAATTGCATGTTTATTTTTACTTTTAAATGCACTTTTAAAGCCTGTGATCTTAGGTCATGCTGTTATGCTACAGTTTGCTGATGTTGTTATATTTCTGTTTCCTGCTGGGTAATATGTGTGTTTGTGCTTCCTGTGCTCATTTGCAGGTGATTACCCAGCTCCTCGTGCGGTTCTGACCGGTCATGACTATGAGGTGGTGTGTGTGTCAGTGTGTGCTGAGCTGGGAATTGTAATCAGTGGAGCAAAAGGTAAGTGAGAGAGGAGCATTGTGGGATATGAAGTGAAGAGGCAGTGTGTGATTCCACAAGAGCGTCATTTATCAGACATGTCTGTTTGTCAGAGGGGCCATGTCTGGTCCACACCATCACTGGGGATCTTCTGAGGGCGCTGGAGGGCTCTGACAGCTGTGTGCTTCCCCGCCTGATCTCAGTGTCCAGTGAAGGTCACTGCATCATCTACTATGACAGGGGTCAGTTCTGCAACTTCAGCATCAACGGCAAGCTGCTGGCCCAGATGGAGATCAACGACTCCACGCGTGTATGTTCTCAACTCTTTACTTGGTCACACACATACTGGTCTGTTAGATTAGATTTCTATAGCAATGCTCAGTTTTCTAATAATGCTCTATGGCTGCAATTGCAAAACTGTTTGTTGAATAAAAAGATGAATTCTTAAATAAAATTCTAGTACATTTTTCACTTTTCAACATTATAAATTAATTTAAATTCATAATGTATTGGTAAAATAAATGAGTAGTATTGTAGTTTGATATGCTGATTTTATACTACTACGTAATAGTATACTTGTATTTATTAATTGGTATTATATTTACATATTGAATATATCTCTTATTTTTGATTAATTGGTTTTAAACATTAAATTATTTATATGAAGGTGTTTATGTATATGGGGAATATATTATAATATTTTATAAGAATAATAGTATAGTAAAATCGGGGAAAGCCATAACATTTTGTACTATATTTTATATACAGTTGTAAAAAAATAAGTATTTGCTTATTAATAGAACATTTTAAGTTATTATACATTAAATAATTAATAACAAGAGTTATATTTCAAATTTTAAAAAACATTGTGGTTGGTAAGATTTTGTAATTTTTTTTAAGTTTCTTATGTTTGTCAAGGCTGCATTCATTTGATCAAAAAATACAGTAAAATCAGTAGTATTGTGAAATAGTATTAGACAGGGTTGAAGAACAGTTTTGTGTGGGGGAACTTTGATTTTTTTTCAGTATTTTTGCTGAATAGAAAGTTCCAAAAAACAGCATTTATTTGAAATACAAATCTTTTCTAATATTATAAATGTCTTTTTGCTGTAATTATTAATTGGTTTAATGTGTCCTTGATGAATAAATGTATTACTTTCTTTCAAAAAAAAATTTTTTTCTTCCACAATTCCTTCTCTTTTGTCAGGCCATCCTCTTGAGCAGTGATGGGCAAAATCTAGTGACTGGAGGAGATAACGGGGTGGTGGAGGTCTGGCAGGCCTGTGACTTCAAGCAACTGTATGTCTACCCTGGCTGTGACGCCGGCATCCGAGCCATGGACCTGTCACATGATCAGAGGTCAAACTTTATAAACCTTATACAAAGTTTATACTTACACCACACAGAGACAAACTATACAAACAAATCCTAAACTGGTTTAAACCTAACTCTGTTTTCAATGTTTCCAGGACTCTGATCACAGGCATGGCGTCTGGCAGCATCGTGGCTTTTAACCTTGATTTTAATCGCTGGCACTTTGAGCATCAGAACAGGTACTGAGAGCGATCAGCCAGTGACGGCCAGCTGCAGCCTCGAACGGTTACGTGCCAATACGGGAGGTGATGTAACAAATAACATATGGAATATGGATCAAGAAATGACACAATGCTAGTTGGAGAAATCACAGCAGTTTAAGTGTGGTAACCTACACTGAGATTCAGCTGCTTATACGTGTCTCAAAAAATGCACAGGAGCAGTTGACAGATGACAATTTCAAAATGAATGGAGAAAGCACAGATGGAGGCCAGTTTTTCATCACAAATTATTTTATCTAATTGTCATCAGAACCAACAATAGTCTTGTCAAAAACAGCCTTTTTACTCGTAGTCCCGTCATTTGAACTGTAATCGTGACACTTTGCATAGAGAACCAATAACAATATTTTTATGAGGTTTATTTTCTACTGGCTTGCAGCATATTTCACTTTCTCTAGGTTTTTTTTCTTTCGGCCCTTGGGAAAGAAAAGCTACCTGAACAATAAATAAGTTTAAGTCCTCCCTCTGCTGCTGAGCTCATGAATGTAAATGCTATATAACTTCTTTTAAACTTGTCTGTGAGGCTGCTTTCTGACTTATGTCCTGTTTATGCGTTTGACATCATCAAATGCTTTTTTGATATGATTACAAAGAGAGAGAAAAAAGAAATGCTCTTTTGTTTAATGTGACGTCCTGTAATGTTTGTTCACTCATCCTCCTCACGTGAGGATGAATGCTTTGTCTGTTGTGGATGTATTTCATTTCAGATGTGTGATGTATGCACCATTAAAGACAAGCACCAAATGAGGGTTGGCGCTGATGCTGCATCTGGGCAAATATTGTAATTCTTGTGCAGTTTTATCATTTAAAGTCATACATGGCTTTACACAAACGCTGAGGTTTTTAGACTGGTATTTGCACCTGTAACTGTTTTTTTATTTTGAATATTTTCTCATTTGCATACACTAAGCTTTGTACATCTCAAAAACAATTTTTGGTTTTCACATAGTCAGAATATTAGGATGAAGGGTATGCGATAAATATTATTTGTTATATTCCTTTACTGTCTTAAATTGTCTACTGGCACCTTTCAGAATTGCACTTGTAAACAGAAAATAACATTGTAAAATCACTGCTGTAAGCAATACATTATGTATGATGTATGTGCATCTTTGATTCTCTTACATAATGTAAATCAAATCTATAACTCAGAGTTTATGAATCAAAAAATCTACACTATTTTTAATTGTTTTTGTGCAAATATGTGAAATATTCTGCTGTACGAAGCAAAAAATTTTTTTTTTTTGCCAATCCACACAAGAAATATGGTGCCATACTTAACATTTTATTTACAAGAATAGATTTAGATTTGATATACTGAGCATTGGTTATTTGTAAAACCTTAAAAATGAGTTTACCTTAGTGTCATATGTTAAAATGCCTCAGATTTCAAATTTGATTATTGAAATCAAATTTGATTTGATTATTCGATGAGAATAGTTTCCATCAGGAACATTGACATTGCAAGTGAAGGTGCCTGCTAATTCAGCAGATATGCTTACGTTGGTTACGTTTTAGTTAAAACTGTTCAGTATGTCCTAGTGAGTCATTGTGATGAGAGAAATGTATTTGCCTACTTTTTATTTATAATAAAAAATATCAAATGTACGGCATTGTGTACTGTTCCCTTGCATCAGTGGATACAAACACACTACATGTGCATTTGAGAACAGCAATACTTTCCGTCATTTAATCCACTTGATTAGGATGTCTTTAAATTCATGTGCCTCATAAGTTTTTTGGACAGTCACGGAAACACCGCACCTTGCCGTTTCAGCATTTGAGGGGAAAATATCAAATGGTGACAGAAACAGGGAAACATGCATAACAATGAAAATATATACTATATAGTCCTATACTAAATATCATTCTCAGTAAATTGAAACTGACCTTAAAAAATAAAAACACGGGTTTCTGCTTGTGGAATCATTTATTCACAGGTTTGGCTTGTTGCTGAATGCACCACTGTTCAATGCTACTTGGAAGCAAAGACTCTTCCACCAGTAAGAAAGTCAAGCCTAAATGACATTTGATGGGAAAGACAATAGACAAGCGATGGATATACATCTATACAAATATACAAGATGTAATCTATGCTTGTGCACTGCATTTTGCATATGAGCTAGAATATTTCCTATATTATAATGAATTGCTCTACATCCTGTTGATCATGGATTGGGTTCTAGTCTAATTTTGACGAGCAAACACAGCAGATACATTTTTTATTAAAAAGCAACTACATGCTCATACTTTAAAGAACTACTCTTTTCACCTTTGTGCTTTTCACCCCTTCATAGTGTCACCTGAAGCCTTTCATGCTGGAGGCTTCAATAAGCTGTATAACAATGTTAAATACTGAGAAGCACAAACAGTCTTCACTGAAACTAGTTGCTTGTACTGTAGATGGGGTCAACGTGTCTTGATGGTAAAATGATTATCACTCACACTCAGATCACATGCAAGACAAACACACTCGGCCCTTTACAGTAAGTGTGCAAACTCCACAAAACACCACATAAAGGAATGAAAATGTACTGTATAAATAGATAAGACATTTGGAGTCCAGACATGGCCGAGCAACAGAAACTTAATAGCTAAGTTTTGTGTATATAATGCAGCTATAACTGCAATGATGGGTCCCACTTTATTTTAGGGTATCTTTAACGTCATCCATCTTTAAGTACTTCTAGCTGAAAAATTATTGTTTGGAACAATGTACTTGTTGTGTTCATGTTCTAGTGCAAAACACTTGCTGCTATTATGAATAAACTGCTTTAAAAAAAGTACTTATGTTAATTCGTTAAAATAATAAAACCTACAATCCCTGACTCGAACCCACGACTTCAGATTACAGAATTGCCATTCAGCCATGGCTGCCCCCAGAATAAAACTCAGAATTTAGATATAAATGTGCAATTCTGAGAAAAAAACAAGAATTGTGCAATTCCAAGCTTATCTCACAATTCTGATTTTGTTTTCCCCATTTCCAAGTTTACATTTCGCAATTCTGCATTTATCTCACAATTCTAACTTTTCCCCCACAATTCTGAGTATATATCTTACAATTCCATCTTTTATTTCCTCAGAATTTCAAGAAAAAGTCAGACATGTGAGATGAAAAGTCTATAATTTTTTTACTATAATTATTATTTTTTTAATCCATATCTATGGTGGAAACGAGCATCATTCTGTTGTCATATTTGGCCATCGTGTGACAAAAACAACACCATAAATTCAAATTAAAATTGACAAAAAAATAAAATTCTAAAATCTGTATAAAATATTACATTCCACTTAAAAAAGACAAATATGTAAAATTTTAGTCCAAATGTACTCTTTAAAATCAGTAGTGGACATTTAGTGTGTATACTTTTTCAAATAAAACTCTAATCGTACATACTGTTCTGAAAATTAACACAGGAATTCAAATTCTAGGAAGTAGCTGACAAATAGTAGTTGACAGAACTGAATTTACAGCTGAAGAGATTATTATAGCAGCAGCAAGAACTGACAAGTTTCTAATCATCGAACGTCATACGTGTTAAATAAACACCCATTACTTGGATTGCATTAAGTTCAAACAAGCATTTCTACAGCCACATACATCAAAAAGAGCTTCAACTATTCAGACATTTTACACATTTTAGAAAGAACATTCTAATGTCTAAACAACAGACAGAAAACATGTTTCTCAAAGAAAATAAGGCTGAAATACACAAATATAAGTTATCAGTTCGAAATAAATGTTCAAACCTAAAATATTTAAAATATATAAAGTTCATACAAAAGGTAAAAAACTCACGTAAAAGATTTTGTCGCTGAAAGAAAAGATGTTAAGACATTGCAGGTTTATTATGAGTATTAAACACACGATCATGTGTGTGTGATAACTAGAAACAGAGCGGGAGGTTTGGCTGCAATACTTTCTATCAAGAGTAGGATGGTCTACAAACAAAACCTCATATAGCACCAAACGGTAGTTATGAAGAGAAAACTCTTAAACAATGACAAGGGCTTCTCAATTCGGATGAAAAACTGTTAAGAGAGTGAGATTATTTTTACACCTGTTCAGGTGTGCTACCCTCACAGAATTTGAACAGAGAAAACCAGCCCATCCAGTCCTAGTTAACCACATCTGCTCCACCACGTAACAAACATTCATTTTCAAAAACTCATCTTTTGCTATTCACAAGCCGATTCACCTTTTCTTTCTAGATCATTTTCCATTGATTCCTTTGCTTAAAATGGTGATGTGGGTGAGCGGACCGTTTCGGCCGAGCTGGGGGAAATATCCTCTGACTCGGAGGTGAACTCTGCTGGAGAGAGGGTCGGGCCAGTGGCACGGCTGGAGGGGAAGGTGCTCTGGGTGCTGCGGGGAGCAGCCGCTTTCACATCCTGGTGGCGTCTTCGTCTGAAAACCTGCCTCTCCTTATCAAGAGGGGTGGTCTGAGGAACACGAGAGCATGGGACAGTGAATGACTGCTCAGGAATGAATGGCACTAAACAATAACACAGAGCAAAGAAAGGGAAAAATTGAAGCACTGACAATCAGAATTTAGCAAAGCACCACCAGAAAGCAAAAGCTACGCAGAGACGAACTGAGAAGCATTAATGGCAAAAAGCAACGCATCACCCCACTTTATAACTCGAGGCACAGAGTGTGAAAGGAAAGGGACTATGGAGACTGCCAGCACGTTGCCATGGAAACACTGTCGGTTTGGGCCGCTCTGTGGGCATACCTTATCCAATACATCCCTGGGTGCGGGTAGCAGTCCAAAGACCCTGAACGCTTGATGGTAAACCCCTCGTCCGGCTGAGCAGAGAGAAATGAGTGGAACTCAATACATCAGATTTTTACTTTCACCGTGCAAAACAGCACAAGCTTTGAGCCGTGAGGAGCTGTTCAATAATGGCGTTATATTTAGAGGTAGTTCTACAAAACAAGAGCAGTGAGTAAACCAAGTGCTTATAATGGTCCAATAGTTCTACATATAGAAACACTCAGTGTGGGAAATAAAAACAACTATGTTTGAAGCTAATGAAACAGTAATCATGCAAAGCAATGTGCAAATAAAGCAAAACATAAATACGTATATATGGGGTCAGTAAGTGATGCTGAAAATTCAGCTTTGCCATCATAGGAATAAATTACATTCTAAAATATATAAAAAGGAAAAAAGTTATTTTAAATTGTAATAGTATTTTACAATATTACTGTTTTTTGATGTATTTTTGATCAAATAAATGCAGCCTTGGTAAGCAGATCCTCTCCAAAACATTCTTTAAAAAATATTATTGACCCCAAACTATGTACCAGATAAGGGTGTGGGGTATATATCTATATATATACTATATTAATTATATATTATATTTGATATATAGAAACAACAGCAAGATCAAAACTAAAAAAAATTATCCAAATGTGGCCCTGGACCACAAAAAACCAGTCTTAAATGAAAATCTGGAATCTGAGGGTGCAAAAAAATCTAAATATTGAGAAAATCGCCTTTAAAGTTGTCCAAATAAAGTTCTTGGCAATGCATATTACTAATCACAAATTAAGTTTTAATATATTTACGGTAGGAAATTTACAAAATATCTTCATGGAACATGATCTTTAATATCCTAATGATTTTGGCATAAAAGAAAAATTTATAATTTTGACCCATACAATGTATTTTTGGCTATTGCTACAAATATACCCCAGCGACTTGAGACTGGTTTTGTGGTCCAGGGTCACAAATATCAAAAAGTAGAAATATTTTGAAAGAAAATGTTTTGTTTAAAGTTTGTTTACATATGGATGTAGTGTGTGTAATGTTATGTAATTGCCCTACATAAAAAAAGCATGTATGAAAATATAAAAAATAGGAATCTTCAGTGTCTAATTGGATACAGTCCCTGACAACAGTGCTGACAGTCATTATATAAGCAGAGTACAGAATCAGAGGAAGAGATGTCACAGCCATAAGAAAGCAGTAGGATGGAATCTGCCAGGAGAGAAGAGGAATGAGAGAAGAAGAGCTGATGGATGAGTCAGCGAAGAGCTATGAGATAAGAGCACAACCTCCAGAATTATTTAATACCTCTAACTATATTTAAGTAGATTTTATTATAGCAGATCCAACTGCAGTGTACTGCAGACCCTTTTAAGGGTTTGTTCCAAAAGACTTGAGGGCTATTCAAACTCAAAACAATGTGATTGCATGTCAATTTTTCATATCAAAACTATTCAAAACACAAATGTCACTCTCAGAGAAAAGTACATATGCCTGAACAAGAGGTAAAAAACTGTGCAGTTATTCACATGCTTTGATGCCAGGTACAGGCATCATGAAATAGTATTAGATATGATATCACTCTTTTTGGAATAAAGTAGCAAAATTAAAACTAGACACCTTAAAGTTATGGCTGCTTATGAAGTGACCCTTAGTGCACCAATATTTGATTTTAGTATATTGACTTTAATGAATGTGGGTAATATTAATTGACAAAAATATATATATACACATTTAAACATAAGAGCTAAATAGGCGACGCTTACTGCTATGACAGTGACTCCTGCTGTGGTGTTGTTGGGTTTGGGGCCCATGTTGAAATGTTTCTTAATCTTGCTGGCCACAGACAACTGGTGCTGATTCTCACACATCCTGTCATCCTGAGAAAGAGTAGAAACAGTACCTCCACATATCAGTTTCCTACTAGTAGTCTGAGAATAGCACATACACTTAAAAAACAGATAAAGTCTTACATTAACCCAGGGATGGTCTAACACCTGGAGAGCTGTGTATCTCTGTTCGACCTCCACCTGTAGCATGCAGGTAATAAGTGCCTGTAGAGAAAGGAAGTAAAAAAGAAAGAGAATGAGGTTTATTTTTCTTTCCGGAACTTTCAAACTTTAGTTTTTGGTATACCAACCTTTGCAGAGTCAGATACATTGTCCCAGTATGGAAGAGGGAAATCCAGCTGTCCCATCATAATCTGGTCAAAAAGAGCCTCCTGATCATCTGTGCTCCTAAAAGAACAGATATGCAAAATCTTTTTGAATATTCATAAATATTTATTGCGTTATTACATTTAGGAGTGAAGGTACGACTTCTATCCTCTGCAGATGTGCAGGTCAAAACAGAATGACAGAATACGGCCACTAGAGGGAGCAACACATGTATAAAATGAGCGCTGTAAAGTTATCTAAATTGAACTCGTATTGACCCCATAATAAAAGTTGCATGCTTAACTTACAACAATGCTGTGCTTACCCACGGAAAGGAGGGAAGCCGCAAAGCAATATGTATGTTATGATTCCGGCCGCCCAGATATCAACTTTCAATCCATACCTATAACATGAAGAGAAAAACACAACATGATAGCACTCTTTAAGTTTCAGACCAATGAATCCAGCCCCTGATCTTTAAAAGCTTTGGTTATGCTCTGTTATAATAACATTGCCATGCTAATGAAGATATGACTTACCCCGTCTCTGCGACAATCTCTGGAGCTACATAGGTCGGGGTGCCACATATAGTGTAAAGCGGACCGTCCACAACTGTTGCCAAGCCGAAATCCCCCAGTTTCAGGGATTTGCTTCCATCCTGGTGCTCATAGACCTGAAACACATATAAATACACTCATCTGCATTCCAAATACTTACTAATTAGGTTCAGAAAGCAGATTCTAAACAGATTTTTTTTTTTTTTGGGAAATAAAAAATTTATTAAAAATGAAATATTACATATATTTAAACTAACATATATTACTGTATATACTAATATATATTATATATATATATATAATATATATCTTATTATATTATATATATTAAATTACAACACATTAAAGAATATAAGTAAAATTATCCACATAAACTTTCGCTTTAGTAGTTTTGAAAGGGACGTCAAATAGAGTCCCGATGTTTGTGTCTGATTTTCAGCTTTATCTCACTGGTAAACTGGTTAAAAAAAAAAAAAAATCTTAATCTTTGCAGTCAATTTACAGCATGCATTATTCTTATCTGCTGCAAATTTACACAACTCACAGGATATTAATATGTGAGCCAGGCGCAATAGCCTTTGTCAGTTCTGTTTAGTTCTTTATGCTGTCATTAGAGAAACACTACTTTGAACACAGTGTTGTGTCTGAAGTTGTAAGATGGGTAAACCAGGCCCAGTATTGAGTTGTTATCGCTGTTCTACAGCTTGTGTAAGAAGGATTATTTAAGGTTTCTGCACTCCAGAAAAACATACTGCATTTGCCTCTCTTAGATGTGTCATTCAAAGCTGCAATTGTGAAAGTACCACTGTGATTTTTAGTGACAATATTCCCTCTGTAATACTCAAACACCCACCAGAAGATTCTCAGGTTTGATGTCACGGTGAACAATGTTAAGGCTGTGCAGATATTTGATAGCGCTGGCCAGGTTATACAGCATTCTGCTGGCGTCCCGCTCTGTGTATTTGTTGGAGGAGGTGATGGCATCAAAGAGGTCACCACCCTGTTCATGCACACACAATTTCATCGCTCATTCAGGGGCAATATCTGAGCAGTCGAGTTTAATGCAATCTAAAAAACTTTACTGAAGAGTTGTCTGTTTCTTATTATGTTTCTATAGTGTCTACACAGTATGAAGTCTAATAAAAGAAAAACATATTCACTACCATTTGGTGTTTGTAAGATATGTTTTCGAAAGAAGCTCACCAAGGCTACATTTATTTGATCAAAAATATAGTAAAGTACATTATACAGTAATATTATGAAAGATTACTATAATTGAAAACAATACATGTCTATTTTAATATTTTAAAATGTAATTTATTCTGTAAAGGATTGCTTGATAAACAGAAATTTGAACTTAGAAATTTTGAAATTGACATGAAATAGAAATCTTTTGCAACATTACACAAACACAATTTGTCTTTACTATCACTTTTGATCAATTTAATGCATTCTTGCTGAATAAAAGAAATTATATATGTAAAAAAAAAACTATTGAGCTCCAACAACTTAATTCATATTGCAACATATTTATATACAGAAATGTCAGATGTTTCACCTTGACCAACTCCATGACCAGGTAAAGTTCACTGTATGTGTCCATTTCTTCAATCAGCAGAACAATATTAGGATGCTTCACTCTCCGAAGAATGGACACCTCATTCTGGATCATGTGTTTCCTGTGAGCCACAGACAAGCCGTGCAATGTAACGCGGATGATCCTGCATCATTATTTTGTGTGCTAACAAAAATTGTGCATTGTCTTCACTGAATAGTATTTTTTAGAAATACTGTATATTGAAGTCGTCTCACCTTCCCTCTGCATTTGCTCTTGTTAATGATCTTCAGAGCGTACTCTCGGCCTGTGGATCTCTCCACACACTCTCGGACCACAGCAAAGTTCCCATCGCCAATCATTCGCCCCACCTTGTACCTTTCGGCTATGGAAGCAGGAACCTGAGGACAATCCTCCATCAGCTCAGCTAGAAGGAAAAAGATTTGGGATGTAACATTCAGATGAAAATGATAAAACAATAATGATAAACCTTCGTCAGAGTTTCCCAGGGTTCCTCACCTTCACTGCCCGGCCCATCGCCCTCATCCATGGAGCTGCACACCTTGGTGGAGGCCAGAGAGAGGGAGGAGCCACTGTGCTGAGAGCCCTGTCAGGGAGATTGAAGGGCCACTTTACAACTTTTTTTTTTTGGTTAGTAAAGAGACTGAAATCATTTTGTCTTTTATTATCTGTTAGTTACTATATAAAAAATAAATATTGATATTCTGTATTAAATAGACCCAAAGGGATCTTAAAGGGACAGTACATCCAATAATTTTCTCACTCTCTTGTCACTCCAAACCTGTATACAGTCGTTATTTGAGGCCAGGAAAGAGGTATTTTGATAATGTTGATAACTCAACAGTTTTCGGTTCCCATTGAATTGTCTGTCCATACAATGGAAGTCGAAAGAAAATCGAAAGTTTTTCATTTCTAACATCCTTCAAAATGTCTTCTTTTGTGTTTTACAGAAAAAAGAAACTCATACAGGTTTGAGGGTTAGTAAATTACAGAATTTTCATTTTTGGATGGACTATCCCTTTAAACTGAGGATAGGTATTGCAGAGGGAAATAAAAGGTCAGTTTCTATGGAAACAGCTTGGGTGTGCTAAGAATATTCAAGACTGGAACGGGGCAGGCGAGGTGAAATTCAGCGAGTTAATACCTGACACCATCAATTTTTATTTAAAACACACCCATCAATGAAAGCATGAATCAGCAATTTTCAGGAAGACAAGTAGCCGGCACTGAATATTTATATTTCAATATGTCTGTGTAGTTTAACGTAATGTTGAATGTTGTATGCAGGTAACTACATTCTCCATTTCAGGAGAATTTTAGTTCAGCAGGCAAGAATATTTAAAGGTATTCCAAAGAACATTTTGGCATATGTATAGATTGTTGTATATAGACACTACTGTTCGAACGTTTGGGGTCAGTAAGAATTTGTAATAATTGTGAAAGAAGTCGCTGTAATTATTTGATCAAATAGATCAAAACAATAATATTGTGACATATTATTACAATTTAAAATAACTATTTTCTATCTGAATAGATTCAAAAATGTAATTTATTCCTGTATGGCAAAGCTGCATTTTTAGCAGCCATTATGCCAGTAATAAAAAAATTAAAAAAAGTAATTCAGGATGAGCCCACCGTGTTGACACTGTTGTGAAAATCCAACTAGCTTTTAAAGAATATACAGCTAAATGAACTTTTAATAGAATGTTAGCAATTTTACTTGTTTGAGCTATACAGAACACAAGCAAATACATCTATTTTAACACCGTAAGTTAGCAGAGCAGACAAACAGGATAATGTTGTCAAACCATATGATTTAGGTCTATCACCGAGAGTGGAAATGGAGCAGGCACACAGCCAGGTCAAGAAGCTTGTCTGTTGTTGCTAGGAAACATTTTGGGTGAACATGGAATTATTTAGTATGGATGTGTTCAACTGCAATTCAGTGTGATTCAGCACTATATTGGCAAATTAAAGCACCTGGAATACAATTAGGGTCAATCAGAAAGGTGAAATTGCTTGATGATTTTGCTTGATGCAGTGAAAGATATTGCAATTGCAAATGTAAATAAGTCAGTTCCACTTGAGTTACATCATGTAAATGGTATTTTAAATCTCACCCTTCGTCTTCTCAGACTGGCTGGACTGGTGGGAGATGGACTGGGAGATTTGCCTGACCGTGGGGTCGAGAGCTGACTACCTGCTGTTCCGTTAGCTGAAATACAGAAAAACAGGATTCAGATCTAGTTACTTTTTGAATGTGAATCAAGACAGGTTGGTAAATCTCATGCATCTGATCAAGAATGACATATTTCACCCCAAAATCAATTTGCTTGAAGAAAATGAAAGTCATTTTTATGATCATTGTTTGGTTGCATTTGCTTAATTGTCACAGAAATAATGCCAAAAAAGGTTCAAATTCTAAAAAAAAAAAAAAATTATATGATGCAATATATATTATAATTTTAGCTTTAAGAAACATTTTTTTTTTTTGACCCCCCCCCCAACGTTTTTATGATCATTCCTTTGTTGCAATTACTTCATTGTCAAGAAGATAATGCAAAAAAAAAATTTAATTATTTGTACGATATATATATATATATATCTATATATATATATATATATATATTATATATATATATATTCGCCCTGATATTTTAATTCATTATAATTCTATGAAATTAGGTTGTAAAACAAAAAATATATACTTAATGAAAATAAAATTATGACAATATATACACAGCATAAGTAGAGGTAAGTACAGGCTACAGCAGACTAAAACTTACACAAAGATGCTCAATATTATATGTGCCATATGAGGCATTATTATATCAAGCATTGATCACTACAGCACTTTCACTACAAATAGATCCTTCAGTATGAGAAGCATAAACACAATGCTTAGAAATATGATGAACACTAGTATCACAGCCATGAAAAATCTGCAATGAATAGATATTAACCCTTCATTCAGATACAATGTAGTTAAAAACGAAATTATTTAATTTCTCAACAGCACCTCAAGAAAAACAAAATAAAATTTGAAATATCTCACCTTTACGAGTTTGCAGCACAAACCCGTTTGTCCTAACTGCTAAAGAGTGCAGCAAGCTGCCAGAGCAAACTGCGATTCCTCCTGCGCTCATAGTGACTGTTAGGCAGCGAGAGTATGAATGAGAGTGGGAGAGGAGGAGAGGATGTATGTAGTGTGTGTCGGCAGCCTTCTGCGCACACCTTACATCATAAACAGCCACAGAGGGAGGGGTTTCGCTCATAAACATGCCATATCATGTGTGGGTGACTATAAAGATCTCCAAAGAGATCTCACAGCAAAACACTGTGAAGATGCTTCTGAATGGCGTGAGTGCAGCCGAGCGGATGACGTGGTGTTGTGAGTGGATTTCTGAAGTATCTCAAGCACTGTGTGAATACAAATAATGCTGTTTGAAGCTCAGATTATCAGAGATGCGGCCACTAATATGATTACATTCAAAGCACATTAAGTAACAGAGATCTCAGTCTCAGATATCAATGTTACTCTGTGTTTGTGTGTCACTGTGATCTGAATATCGTGCTCCCTCGCCATCTGTATACACTATCACAGCCTGACATAATTCAGCATGTGGAGATAATGATAATGCATCATCGTGTTATTTTTGGGATGGAAAACAGATTTGATGGACTATCAGATCAGCCATCATTCATGTGTGTGATTACCGAACGGCAAACTTGGGGAAAACATTAGTCAGAGGATGATAGTGACAGGGAACAGCAGTGAGAACTTCACTTTCAAACTGGATCACACTTTATATATTTACATATAGTTTTTGAGGCATGGATGTTGATGATTAGAGGGATTTTATAGTTTATACACTATAAATATGGCGTAATTGTAATGTAAAAGACTGTAAAAATGCTACAGTAAAACTCTGTTAATTAGTTAAACAGTAAGTTTCCTTAATCTATATGGCGAAAAACTGTTAGTGATGGGACAGTTCATGTATAGCAAATGTTAAATGTACTGTTCATAAGAACAAGCCAACTTTAATTTACAGTGAAAAAACATAAATTGACATTAATCATACTCTCTGAGAAAAAAAGGTACAAAAGTTGTCACTGGGGCGGTACCATTTCAAAAGGTACACTTTTGTACCAATACTAATACTTTTTGTATTAATATGTACACTTTAGGTACTTACATTTATCTTTAAGGTACCAATATGGACTGTTTAGGTACAAAGGTGTGCCTTTTGAAAAGGTACTACCCCAGTGACAGTTTTTGTACCTTTTTTTCTGAGAGTGTATGTCTTTCATATGTCTTCTTAACGCTATAAATGTGTTACAATATACATGTTTCACTCAAAATAAGTAAAATGGGTGTTAAACTTAATTTCAGGTTGGTTTTAAATAAGACACAATAAAAATATGTTAAATAAAATATAATCAGCAAAATAAATCAACAGCCTTAACTAAACAACTAAATAAGTGATGGTTAGCGGTTCCTGTGGTGAATGAATTAATCTATACAGCCATTTCCACCTGAATAGTAAAGGCTGTCTAGTCAACAGATCTTGCAGACGGGTGAATTGCACAAAGAACAAATCACACAAGCAACCAATGTACATCCAGCAATGTTCTTCTGGTTCGGGATCTAAATCTGTAGATAAAAACAGACTCAGGACAGACACTGACCTCAAATGAGTCACTTAAATAGAAAAGCTAAATCTTAAACTGACAATGATATATGATACTGTTTAAATATATATAATACATAAAAAAATTAAATTACATAATTAGTAGTTATATAGATATATAATATATATATATATTGATATTAAAAATTATAAAGCAATATAAGTATAAATCATCCCATTTCAATTATGATTTAAGACATTTGGCTGACCTGAAACCCAGAGGGAAATGATGACTAATATCAGCTTACGTCAAACTTTAGTCCCTGGTGTTTTACAGTGTGGGAGACATATCCAGCAGTTTAATATCATATTTCATTATTTTTACTTAGTCCCATTATATCCTTGACTCCCTACTGTCTTGAAAATCGCAAAAGGCAACAGCAAATGATATATTATTATATATATATCAATGACCCAAAAATAACACTAGCGCTGTTTGAATGAGCTTTCAGAACAATAAAAAACAATGACTCTAGATTTGTTTGTCCAAGACTGCATGGCAGATCTCTGTCCTGTGAGACATTCTGCCAGAGGTTGGAAGCATTATATTTGTTATCAGGTACCTCTTTCCATATCATTCACACTCTCACCTATCTGGTAGCCAAACAAGTCTGTTCTCCCAAAACATCATTAGCGATATCCCTCGTAAACAATTTAGCCCAATCACCTAGTTTATGTGCACCTATTTCGTTTCTGGACTATGTCAACCCTTTTCCAAGAATGAGGTTGATACTCAGTACCGGCTCATTACAAAACAGCACGCGCAGCGAGCCGGTTCTGAGGACTCATTTTGTACTTGGCTGGAATGCAAAATTAGAAGAACAGGCCTAAGCTAAAGCTAATTGTTTTGTTTTTGTTGTTGCTTTTGACATGTCTCTATATAGCTTACTGAGTGATAAAAGCTTGCCCGGATGAATGCCTGGTGTTTGCCGGGAACATCAACATCAGGAAGTGATGATTCATGATCTATTCCGGGAAAAATAATGAAACCTAGATCAACAGGATGTTCAGGACAACATTTTGTGCATTTTTCTTTCAGTTAGGAATAGCTACAAATAATTCTGTTTGAGAGGCCTCTGTTAAACAGAAAACACACACTAGTGTACAGATGAGCCACAGCATCAAAATAGGCTAAGAACTGCATGTACAGAGTGTCAAATACACTGCAACTACACCGCTGTCAGAAATGTGCTAACATCGCATGTGTAGAGTAATACTGCAAAATGGTCCCAATGTGTCATAAACAGAGAAAAGCATCCAGAAACCTGGTGAAACAAAAAACAGCTTAAACCAATCTAAGGTGGTCTAAGATGGTCCCCCTGCATGACCAGACCAGTTAGTTTTTAAAATATTCTGGGCACATTCAGCCAGGCAGAGTGCAAGATCAGCTAGTCAATGGCCAGATAAACTACCTAAACATCATGCTTCTATGAGAAGAATAGAATAGAACAAAATAGAAGAGAAGATCATAAACAGAATACAAACCTGATTCCAAAAAAGTTGGGACACTGTACAAACAGAATGCAATGATGTGGAAGTTTCAAATTTCAATATTTTATTCAGAATACAACATAGATGACATATCAAATGTTTAAACTGAGAAAATGTATAATTTTAAGGGGAAAATAAGTTGATTTTAAATTTCATGGCATCAACACATCTCAAAAAAGTTGGGACAAGGCCATGTTTACCACTGTGTGGCATCCCCTCTTCTTTTTATGACAGTCTGCAAACGTCTGGGGACTGAGGAGACAAGTTGCTCAAGTTTAGGAATAGGAATGTTGTCCCATTCTTGTCTAATACAGGCTTCTAGTTGCTCAACTGTCTTAGGTCTTCTTTGTCGCATCTTCCTCTTTATGATGCTCCAAATGTTTTCTATGGGTGAAAGATTTGGACTGTAGGCTGGCCATTTCAGTACCCGGATCATTCTATGCAGCCATGATGTTGTAATTGATGCATTATGTGGTCTGGCATTGTCATGTTGGGAAATGCAAGGTCTTCCCTGAAAGAGACGACGTCTGGATGGGAGCATATGTTGTTCTAGAACGTGGATATACCTTTCAGCATTGATGGTACCTTCCCAGATGTGTAAGCTGCCCATGCCACAAACACTCATGCAACCCCATACCATCAGAAATGCAAGCTTCTGAACTGAGCGCTGATAACAACTTGGGTTGTCCTTGTCCTCTTTAGTCCGGATGACATGGCGTCCCAATTTTCCAAAAAGAACTTCAAATTTTGATTCGTCTGACCACAGAACAGTTTTCCACTTTGCCACAGTCCATTTTAAATGAGCCTTGGCCCAGAGAAAAAACGCCTGGATTCTGGATCATGTTTAGATATGGCTTTTTTTTTGACCTATAGAGTTTTAGCCGGCAGCGGTGAATGGCACGGTGGATGGTGTTCACCGACAATGTTTTCTGAAAGTATTCCTGAGCCCATGTTGTGATATCCATTACAGTAGCATTCCTGTATGTAATGCAGTGCCGTCTAAGGGCCCAAAGATCACGGGCATCCAGTATGGTTTTCCGGCTTTGACCCTTACGCACAGAGATTGTTCCAGATTCTCTGAATCTTTGGATGATATTATGCACTGTAGATGATGATAACTTCAAACTCTTTGCAATTTTTCTCTGAGAAACTCCTTTCTGATATTGCTCCACTATTTTTAACCGCAGCATTGGGGGAATTGGTGATCATCTTGACTTCTGAGAGACACTGCCACTCTGAGAGGCTCTTTTTATACCCAATCTTGTTGCCAATTGACCTAATAAGTTGCAAATTGGTCCTCCAGCTGTTCCTTATATGTACATTTAACTTTTCCGGCCTCTTATTGCTACCTGTCCCAACTTTTTTGGAATGTGTAGCTCTCATGAAATCCAAAATGAGCCAATATTTGGCATGACATTTCAAAATGTCTCACTTTCAACATTTGATATGTTATATATATTATACTGTGAATAAAATATAAGTTTATGAGATTTGTAAATTATTCCATTCCTTTTTTACTCACAATTTGTACAGTGTCCCAACTTTTTTGGAATTGGGTTTGTAGAATAAAAAAGAAGAAAACAACAGAATGGATCACAATAAGAATAGAATAGAATAGAATAGAACAGTTGTACATAACTGGATTGAAAAAAGAATAGAATAGAACAGAACAGTTGTACATAACTGAATTGTAATAAGAATAGAATAGAACAGAACAGAATAGAATAGGGTGGAACAAAACAATAGAATAGAATAGAATAGAATCTAAATATTCTGGCTGTTTTAGCATTCTGGTGGTTTTAGCGTCTGCTTGAGTGCTGGGTGAGCTAAAAATGCTTCAGTAATCTAATCATCCATTATCTAATCCATCTATCTAATCATTCACTGATATAAAAGTTGGTTGCCATTACCAGAACTATATATATGAAAAGTTCCAGCTAAGCAGCCAATCAGATTACATCAACACCAAACACAAGCATCACGGTGACTTGAACACTGAAACATCCCATTAAATGAATCTGCTAATTGACGCAAGAGCTCATTAGAGAGACTGAGAGTACATGACAAGTGTCGGCTGAATTAGTTCCCTAATTTAGGACATTACTCCTCAAACACATCTTCTGAGAATCAAAGATATCTGAAGATAATTAAGGCTACAAACTACAACACTCCACACTCATCCATGTTTGAAATTTACAACTTTGAATTCTGAGACTGCAATGAATCAACTGACAAGTACCCAGTTTAAATTTCACGAGTCACTCCTGCACATGAGTGTCAGCCTACTTCAGTGGGTATAGAAAAGAATCCCCCCCCCCTTTAAAATAATCACTTTTTGTTGCTTTGCAACCTGAAATGAAGACGGACACAGTTTTTGTTTTATCCAGCTGTATTTATTTAGAACATCCAAGTGAAAGATATAACACCAACATGTCAGAAAATAATAAAGTTGGAAAAAAGATCACCCCTTGTGTCAGTATTTTGTTGAACTTGTTGCAGAGGGCAGCAGATTTTCCTCAATAATTTGACGGTATTTTGCCTTCTGTCCTGACAAGTGCTCCAGTCCCTGCTGCAGAGAAACACCCCCATAAAAGGATATTACGAACTACATGCTTTACTGTAGGAATGCTGTTATTTGGATGGTGAGCTGTATTGGAGTTCCTACAGGACATATCGTTGGTGTTGTTGAGGCCATTAATTCCATTTTAGTCTCATCTGCCTCAGAATCTTCAAGGTGCGTTTTGGCAAAGCTCAGTCGTGGCTGCATGTGGCCTTTCTTGAGGAGTGGCTTTTTTCTTGCAACCCTCCCATACAAGCCACATTTGTGGAAAATTTGTGATATTGTTGTCACATGCACACAATGACCACTCTTTGTCATAAATTCCTGTAACTGCTTCAGAGTTGCTGTAGGCCTCTTGGTCGCCCCTCTGACCAGTTTCCTCCTAGTTCTTTCATCCAGTTTGGAGCGACGTCCTGATCCAGGGAGGGTCTGTGTTGTACCGAATACCGTCCACTTCTTAATAATAGACTTCACTGTGCTTCTAGGCATTGATAAAGCCTTTGAAAAATGTTTTTGTATCCATCTCCTGACTTGTGCCTGTCCACAACTTTATCCCGGAGATCTTTTGACAGTGCCTTGCCACCCATACAGTAGTTGATTGTGTGCCATTGAGAAGGTTTGATTGAGTTTTCAAGTCATTTTTAGGAGGTGGGTGATCCTTTTTCCAACACAGTGATTCTGGTTTTTCATTTTTAGCATTTTTTTCTGACATGTTGGTGTTATATCTTTCACTTGGATGTGCACGAGATATAGAGACCAATACAGAGCGCTGAACCCAGGGGACGGCTCCTTCTTGAAGGTCCACCGCTGCGGGGAGAGCAGCGGCCCTGCATGGAAGAAATACGCCCATAGGACTGCGATTTCACCACCCTGCACTCTGAGAAAGCAGCAAAAGATAAACACATCTGAATTCAGTCTGGTTTTACTGCAGAGGCCTCAGCAAACCTTCCTCGGTTCCAGCTCTACACTATGAGCCTCCTGTCTCTGTAAAACACACAGAAGAACGTCTAATCTGTGTGGACGACCCGATGTCACCGCCGATCAATCTACCGCAACCTCATTCTGACCCAAACATGTCAGCCTGACATGCCGGAGGTCTGATCAGAGGAGATCTGACAGGCTGGTTTGCTCTCGGACCACATGCACAGAATCAATATGTCTATCAATAGGATTTTAAAATACCTCAAAGTCTGGTGCATGATTCTGCACTGTAAATGTCAATGGCAATTAATTAATTTAATAAACCTGGATAATAAACAGCTAATGTCATAATAATAGTTACAAATGTCAGTAAATTATGATACTAAGTTTTTTTAACTTAATATGCTATTTTGTTTACAAAAAGCAGCATTTTGAAAATGGAAAACACATTTGCTGTTAATGTCAGTAAAGCTTTAAAATATATGCAAATGACAACACTGATACTGACAGCAGTAAACAAATGCTACAGCTAATTAATTAAAACAAACACCAGCGGAAGAGCTTATTATCTGAAGTTAAAACTTTAATTCTCAAATAATACAATATTGGACAGGATGTTTATTTGCCAAAAAAACCTTATTTAAATTTATAAATCAAATTATTCACGTAACTAAGGTCGGTGGCACAGTTGTTATTGGTCTTAGGGAAACAGTCATGCTTTAAAAAGGGATGGACACATTATCCATTATCTTACCACTCTCATCCAACAGGAAGTCATCCTGGTAGCGGAACTTCTCTGGGCCACAGGCAAGAAATATATCATCTTCACCAAAGAAGTCCTGAAGGCTTGCCACCTACAAAAACAGCAGAGGTAGACTTATTATATGAAAATACACTTCTGTTCAAAAGTTTGGGGTTGTTCACCAAGGCTGCATTTATTTGATCAAAAATACAGCAAAAACAGGAATATTGTACATTTTTCTATTTTAATATATTTTAAAATGTAATTTATTCATGTGATGGAAAGCTGAATTTTCAGCAGCCATTAGTCTCATGATCCTTCAGAAATCATTCTAATATGCTGAACATTTCTTATTATTGTCAATGTTGAAAACAGTTTGCTTACTATTTTTGCGGAAACTGATACTTTTTTTCAGGTTTCTTTGATGAATAAAAAAAACAGCATTTATTTGACAACAGAAATCATTTGTAACTTTATAAATGTCTTTACTTTTGATCAATTTAATGCATCCTTGCTGAATAAAAGCATCTAACCGTTCCTAAACTTTGAACTATAGTGTATATTTTCTTTCTTTTTTGTGGTCCTAATACAGATAAACATATTCAATTTCACTTATTCACAATATAAAACTCACTAGATATAACTGAAAAAAATATGATGTAGCTTGTAAATAGATGCATTTTCTAATTAAATACAAAATACTTAGCCTAAATAGTGTAGAAATTAGGCTAAATAGATGAATTAGGCTGAAATAGGCTAAATAAAACAATCCATTCATATAAAGTCAATAATTCAAGGCTCAGATGTAAAGGTCAGTTTGATCAGTGTCTCAAACAGTGTTTCACATCCTCATTCTAAAGGTCAGTGATCAGTGATTCATACAGCTGCATGAATGAGAAGGCACTTTAGCATCTCACTTTAATGTATCATTTACACATACCAATGAGAACTTGTTTCTGTAGCAACAGTGACGTCATCACCAAGATCAGGGTAAGATGATTCAGTCAGGAGGCACAAAGTGAGCTAATGCTCTCACGCTGGGTGCAAAAAGAGTGAATGATCCGATATTCAGTGATATTGCAACAGTATAAATGGTATCTCTGATGAACGCAGCAAAAGTCGGATAATAAGCCTGCTACTGTATGTGTGATATTTTGTGTGCAACACAGCAGAGGTGAGTTGAGTGTTCCACCTAATATTTTAAAGGCAAGACATCTGTTCTTAACTATTACGCACATAGTAACATTAAAGTGAAGACTATTATAACAATGACAGATCTAATGAATTCTAATGACAAATCTAATTCAACGATTCATTATGTATAGTGGTTGATTGTTATAAAAGCCATTACTTCAGTGGTAAATATCCCAGCCAGAGAGAGTCTTCATAATAAGCTCAGTTTTTTGTAGTTTTGTTCTTGTTTTTGATTCATTTATTGCTCCAGTATAGAGCATTAGAATATAAGTGTCATTTGGAATGGTCATCAAAATGAGGAATACGCTTTTAAGAACCAGATGGTGTAGAACAGCAACCGCCCATTACTGGAGACTGACTGTCTGTGCCGTAAAGATTTAAAAGAAAGGGAATAAACTGTTCAGTCATTTTATAACAGTAGCAATATTGACATAGTCTTTATGGCAAGCTGGGAATCTGAAAAATCTGGCAGTCTGATCAAAAGTTGTGCACGAAATTTCACCTGCAGCAACCAGCTTCTGGAAAGCATGCAAACTAACAACAAAATAAGCAGTAGACATAATACAGTCTATTCCAAAGTCAGATACTTGGTTTAAATATTTAAATACATACCTGGAACCTAACAAGTCCCAAAAATTCCACTGGCTGAAAATTAAACGGCACAGAAAACCAAATAATGAAATTAAACGTGCCATTTTCATCCTAGAGATAATTTCTCATGATCACCACAAGATGGTGCAGACACCTCATTTTGCAACTGCCACCAACAAGAACTACATAACTAATACTTACAAGCAATACTTATTCTTCTTCTGCCCAACATTTCAGCTTTTTCAGCATCTCTGATGCCCCTGAAGCCCCTGCCATATCTCAGCACCAAATTATCATAATAATATGTGAATGGGCTTTTTAAAATTGGGACAGTATACAGAAGCAATCTTTAAAATCCTGATGACACCACTCACATTTAGAAGATGAAGAACAGTCTAGTTAATTCATTCATAAAGTAGCATTCACACCATCAACATCATTCAATTACATCCAGATAAACAAATTTAAAGATCAGAAGATCAGAAAAACCTAAGATGGTCTTGGAAACTAGTCTCCTTACATTTTACTTTGATTGCAAAAGGGTAAATCTCCTGGCTTTAAGTCAGTCTGTTAGCAGGAACAGTTTGTACCAGGCAGGAGCCGTAAAACTCAAAAACACGCTCAAATCTGATGAATTATGTTTTTAATCCATATCCGCCATCTGAAGTATACTCTTAAAAATAAAGGTGCTTCACGATGCCATAGAAGAACCTTTTTGTCTAAATGGTTCCATAAAGAACCTTTAACATCTGAAGAACCTTTCTGTTTCACAAAAGGTTCTTTGTGGCGAAATAAGGTTCTTCAGATTACAAAAAGGTAAGAAAGAGATGGTTCTTTAAAGAACCTTTGACTGAATGGTTCTTTGTGGAACCAAAAATGGTTCTTCTATGGCATCGCTTGAAGGAACCTTTTGAAGCACCTTTATTTTTAAGAGTGTAGACACTAAAACTGGCTCTACAAGTAAATAAAATTGGATTCAAGTGAAACGATGCCAAGATACGATGTACTCCATTTCTTCCTAAACCTCTTAAAATACAGCAAAATGATCTTCTAACCTCAGTTAACTTTCTGTTGACTGGTTGACTTTATGTCCTAACAAAGTTAGTAGATAGCAGCAGGTAGCATGTTCAGAATGAAATAATTGGTCAAGAATATTTAGTTATCCATTACTGTAAGCATCAGCTATGAGGATGTATCATAAATAAATCAGGGTGATACAGAGATATGACCTTTTCTAAAGGTTCCATAATTGTGATTAACAGCTACATGCTGAAGTTAATGAGCACCTCCTGCAGGTTTATGTCCTGTTTGACAGGAAGCTTTTTACTGGGTTTTTCTCTCAGTGCATTCCTACGATGTGGTTCATCTGCGAAGCCATTACTGACACTTATCAACAGATCCATCATGCAGAAGTACGCAAAGCCTTTAAGAGTTTGGGGAATGATCTTTGACTAAATTAAGCTTTCTTTTCACCAAATCATGAAGCAGAGTGTGTAATTCGACAAACCCTACTTGCAAGCATTCATGCATAGGTCACAATATCCACATCAGCTGCCTTCTTATTTTTCATATTTCATAAGGCTATTTGTCTCCTGAATAAATATGGGTGTTATGAACTGATGCACATGAATAATTCACTAGATTCTCAAGGATTCTGTTAAAGGTGTGTGAGGGGAAGCTTTTCTGTTGCTTAAAACCACAAACTCATTCATAATAATCTATAATGATGTACAAAAATATTAAATTCCATTTCATTACTGAATACAATTACATGGCAAAAATTGTAGTTCGTAAAGTATTCCATTACAATACACATTTTAGGTAATATATAATCTCACCGCTGTTTGATTACTTTTAGATTACTTTTAAAAATATATTACATTCTTTGCAATCAACAACATGAGAAGGATCTGCAGGGGCAAGAAGTTTTAAAAGATAGAAAAAGGATTATGAACTAATGAAATGGATGTCATTTTTGTAAAACAATATATAATAATGTAATCAATAAAAAGTAACTGTAGTCTGATTGTGAGCATTTTAAAATGTAATATAATCTAAACACAAGTATTTAAAAGTAATCTAAAAGTAATCTATTCAAAGGTAATCTAAAAGTAATTTTTGGAATCTGATTACGTACTCCAGATTACATACAATACAGTTACTGCAAATATTATATATATGTGTATGTGTGTGTGTGTGTGCGTTACATCTCAAACTGAACAATGGTAACTGATATACAACTAGGACGGTGGGGTGGGGTGCCTTGATTATTTGAAATTATAGTCTTTCGCACTGTGCTGTCCCAAATTTTCATTACACTGAGACATATGCTATCACAGTTTTAAATCACCTGTGTGGGGGTTGTCTACCATTTCACCAGGAAGGAGTTTTCTCAGGAAATACATTAGCATAGTTGCTAGAAATAGTCTGTCTGGGTTCTGAGGTTGTGTGGGGTCTATCGCTGGAAGCATAAGGGAAATCCAGGCCAGATTGACAAAGTGTACTGACTAAATGCTGAGGAACATTGGATTATGTGCAAATTAATCTGGTTACTTTTATTGAATATGGTTTAAACTATCATCACTGCTGTATTGAAAGGATGCTAGCAGCACAACCTTAACCAAACTCGCCCAAAATAAAAATGCAGTCATTATTTACTCACACTCATGTAATTCCAAACCCATATGCTGTTATTTTGTTCTTTGGAACACAAAAGGAGGATTCTGAAGAATATCCACATAGTTATTTTCCATTCAACTGTCCATAGTGACCTTAGGTGCTACTATAATTCAACCCAACTCCCGCTTCGACTTAATAGAGACAGAAGAATTACAGTTCAAACAAAGCCATATTCTCCTACAGCAGACATCTGTGCATTATCATCTGCCACAAAGCAAAATAATATTCTGATTTCCTAAAACGAGTCACTACAATATGGACAATTTCCCTGCCACAGAACTGAGATCTACATATTCAGTAGAGCAGGAAAGGCAAGCCAAACACTGTAAGATGGTGCGGCTGGGAGAGTATTGATTTCCTCTCAACATGGACTCAGTGACACAGCAGTAGCTGCACAGGCCGCCACATGTCCCAGCAATAACCCACAGATCATTGATCTGGACAGACTCCCGCTGTTAATACTCAGAAGCTTTCATCAGGCAAATGCAGCCAGCCTGTGCTCACCGATGCCATACGCAAGACTGCGGTGGCGAATCTTTACGACACGGACTGGTAAAACTATAAATGAAATAGTAGGCATGGTAACACTTTAGTGTAGGGACCAATTCTCACTATTAAGTTGCTTATTAGCATGCCTATTATTGACATAAAAATACAAAATTGACTGTTTAATACTTATAAAGCACATATTCTGCATGACCATATTCTACACCCCTAATCCTACCCAATATCTAAACTTAACAACTACCTTACTAACTATTAATAACTATTAATAAGCAGCAAATTGGGAGTTTACTGAGGCAAAAGTCATAGTTAATGGTTTGTTAATAGCGTAAATTGGACCTTAAAATAAAGTGACTGTAGACTAGGGTTGCAAAAAGGTGGAAAATTTCCAGTAAATTTCGGAAACATTCCAGAAAGTTTGGAAACTTTCGAGGATTTTTTGGAATACTCCAGGGATTTTTGGAAAGTTTCCGGAAATGTTCCACCCCTTTGCAACCCTACTGTAGACATTATTCTAAATAAATACTTAATATAAAATTAAAGTCTGACATGGTTTATTCCATTGAGGAATTTTACCATTATATATCAATAAGTGACTATGTTTAAGTGGGGCACACCATCAAAATACTTCCCGTGTTGGGTAAAAGCATCCTGGAGAATTATCATTTATTATTGAGAGGTTTATGAGATGAGATGTACCATTAGAGTTAACTTTGCACTGCTTCAGCATGATAGTGTTCTCTCAGCTAATCAGAAGAAATCACTTCCGAAAAGTTCAGAATCCTGCAGGTGGCACTTGTGGCACTTCCTTAAAGCAGTGTTATTTTAGTATCATTGATAAACTATTATAGTTCGGTTAATATTTTGAATTAGATTTTAATTTCTTATTTTTTCTGTTTTCACCTTTAAATTTTACATTAGTCAAAGTTTTATTTTTTTTTTTTTATTATGTTTCAAATATGTCTTTTAGATATTATTTATGAATTATTTATAAATTTTGTTTCTTTAGTTTGCAGTTATTTTAGACTCAACTTAACTAAACAAAAATGCGAAATTTGTCTTGGCAATTAGCTGAAATATCAAGTGTTTGTTTTTATTTTATTTTATTTTAGTTAATGTTTATTTTCAACGTTTTAGTCTTAGGCCCTGTCCACACGAACGTGGTTATTTTTAAAACTGCAGCTTTTTCTATGCGGTTTGGCCGTTCGTCCACACACAAACGCAGCGCCAGGTCACTGAAACCGAACATTTTTAAAAACTCCTGCCAGGGTGAAGATTTTCAAAAACTCAGGTTGCAGTGTTATCGTGTAGACAGCGAAACCGGAGTTTTTGGCTTGTGACATCGGAGCCTGCGCTGTTATCTCCGCCTACAGGAAACTTTTTCAGGCTTCTGATTGGCAACATGGTTTTACGGTTGAGATTATATCGCCACCTGTTGGTTTGGCATGCTTTTGACAGTGCTTCATAGCATGCTTTTGTGTTTTAATGTGGATGGAGATTTTTTTTTTTTAAATGGAAGAAGGAAAAACTCTGTTTATAAAAATACCCGTGTACGTGTGTACATGGCCTTAGTTAACAATAATAACCCTGACTTAGAGACTACAGAGGGCTTCTTTTTCTTTAAAGGGATAGTTCATCTTCGGAACACAAATTAAGATATTTTTGATCAAATCCAAAAGATTTCTTTACCCTGCATACTGCATAGACAATTAAACTGACACGTTCAAGGCCCAGAAAGGTAGTAAGGAGTAAGGACATCATGAAAATAGCCCATGTGACATCAGTGGTTTAACCGTAATTTTATGAAGCTACGAGAAAACTTTTTGTGTGCAAAGAAAACAAAAATAACAACTTTATTCAACTATTTCTTCTCTTCCCTGTCAGTCTTCGATGTACGTTCACGAGAGTACCACGATGCATGCGTGTGGTGTTGCTTACGCAGGAGCCGGCATTGTGTGAGTTCACACTACAAAAAGAAATCGGAATCGGCCAATCAAATTGCAATTGGTGCATCTCTAATGAAAAGTCATGGAAATGCATTGGTCAAAAGGTGTGGAAACCCTGTGAATAAGAACAAAATACATCACAGTAAAAATAAAACCGATTCTTGATGACGACCCACGCATTTTATGCATCCATTTTTCTGCGCTTGATTTTTGAAATGGCAGCATTGTTTGGACTGAAAGGACTCTTCATGTTTCGCAGTAATGGCAAGAGGTGACCTTTCAGGAGGAAATTTAACTGCCTATTGAGGTGCATTACATAAGTCCAGCAGTGGCAGATAATGAGTTATGACTAAATGCAAGTCAGCTTGTTGCAGTGTTACTCCCACTCCCACGTTTCACTGCATGGGTTTACACTGGAGCCAGAGTACTGTCAGGATGGGGGGGGGGGGGGGGGGGGGGGGGGGGGGGGGAGGGGGGCAAGGAGGGGGACTGAACATTCACTAGGCTTACAGACTTGATCAGGTCTGTGTTCTGACAGCATTAAAACCAACAGTTCAGTGTTAGGCTGGTTAGGTTCAGCGGTTAACTATTGCTAGTAGATGGTGTAACTATTTTCATATTTGATTATAGATACAGATGCCAGTTCTTGGATTTTGGAGATTTTGGAAAATGCATTATGAGGTAACTTCAGAAGAAGCAAATGAAACATCTGATTCAAAAACACCTAGATATGCAAACAGATAACCCAAAACCAAGCATCAAAGGCTTTAAGTCAAACACATTCGCTAATGTATGGTCCTATGATTTCAAAGATGCAGAATCGGAGTATGGTCATAAAAATGGAAAACGTGGAATCTAGTTATAAAAATGTAATTTACAGTATCAGAATGTCATGTAATTTGGCAAATTTTGGATGTTTTAATTTCAACAGTTGTGCAGCACTTTGTTTGCCAAAAAAAAGAAATTGTAACATTTTAATTTGATTACATTTTAAAAGATTATATTATTGATAATATGTATGCATTTTTTTTACCACAGTTTTTGATAATAAATTTGTATTAAATTACAAATCCAGAAAAATAAAACAAAAAACACAACTTCTGAAAAGATATCATAGGTTTTTTTAAATGAATGAATAAATTAATAAATCGTTTAGGGCTGCACGATAAATCGCATGCGATATTTAATCCGCATCTTGTCAGTAAAGCTACACATATTTGGGAAAATTAAAATGGAACTTGGAAAAAAATTAAAAGGATTTCATAAGGTCCTCTGCTGAGTTGTGAAATGCCACCTTGGCCGACGGCAATGATGTAGCCCTATAGCACTCTTCACAAGAAGGACATCCACTGGGTAACGCTTCATTCAACCCAGCCAGAGTCAAAGATGTTTAATCTGAAACTGACACAAGCAGAAAGAAGATCACAGAAGCAACATACCTCGCCACTGTTCAGCCCTTATGAGCATGACCACCTATGGAAATCACCTCAGTGTGGAAGCTAATATGTGAATGAAAGAGCTCTCTTAGCCTTACAGCTAATATTTATGGCACAGACGACAGGAGGCCCATGCCACCCGCTGGAATTATAGGGGAAATGCCTGTCTGTCTATCCTCAGGCTGTCTCACATGATAAGAATAAGCTTACATGAAGAAGTCAGTGACACAACCACAAAAGGCTTCAAAGAATGGTGGATTACAGGGATCACTCCACTGTGCAAATATGAAAGAAATTTATGTTTCTTTATTGTCAGCAGATTAGTGGTAAAGTAAGTCTGCTATGTAAGGGATAATGTACAGTCAGTCGGTCATCACTGCAAAATAGAATCCCAGCAGGGTGTATGATTAGTGCCCCGACATTACTAATTTAATATAATATATTGTAATATAATAAAATAATATAATATTAAATATCAGACTGATGAATGGTGTGATTGACCAATCAGAATTAAGTATTCCAGAAAGCCATGTAATGAATAGTTCTTAGTGTTCTTAGTTTTTATAGCAACATAGATTCTGTCAGTCTGAAGCATTAAACGTTTGTCAGGATCCTCCATCTGGAGCACTTAACCCAAATGCATGGAGTGGTGTTACTCATCAGCAAGAGTTCCTGAAAAATGCTTGTCAACAGATCAACAAACCAATAACACCCTAATACATTTCAAAGCTGGCATCAGTCGCTCTGAGAGAACTTCCTCTCAGAAGAAGGTTAGATAAGGCCAGGAAGCAATGGCTAAGGCCAATATTTATTCCATTTATCATTTATAAGAGCAAAATTGAAGGCAAAATGTCCATCTTGCTAAAAGATTTCACAATAGCCTATCCGTTCCTAGATGGCCAAATCTTCTGAATTTCCGCTCCAAGAAATATCTAAAGGCACTTTTCAAATGCATTGCACTTCCATCTAAACATTAAAATGGAATTTACCGAATGATGCAGAAATAAAACCAACATGTTGACTTCTAAAACCATTGTCGTCTATTCAACGGTTTATACATCTGCCACAATAATATATTTGAGTAATCTTTATTTGAAAGCTTTTCTCAGCAAATATTGAATTATGGGATTAATTGGGATTAGTTTGCTTACTTAATCAGCATATACTGTAATGTAATAAATTCAATTAAATTTTTTTATCAATTGACAGCCCTACTAATAAGCTTTTTATCAACATACATTTTGACTCTGTAAAAATGCTGAGCAGTGACTGTATTCATATATACTGTATATCAAACCTACTAAAGCATTTTTTGGAAAATGTAGGATCACAATGCATCGATCCAGAAATCAATTTCCTTGGCACATCATCACCCGTTACAGCAATGCTTTGATGGGTGTAGTAAATGTTTCTCTAGGAGAAAATAAACAGCCATGCATAATGCCGCCTCGTGTGAGAGGCCTGTTTGATCGCTATCCTGAGCATCCATCATCCCAACCCCGGCCTGTAACATCACCACTACTGCACCCCTTCTGCCGCAGAGGCTGTTCCTAAGCAACCATCCCCAGCAACCAGATTGCCATGGAAACCAAAGAGGGAAATCAAGGAGAGGGGAGAGGCCCTTCACATACTTGGGATGTGAGAAATTAGGGGATATTCCAACCTAGAAATATCGGTTTGCACGACGTTCAACACTTAAATTGTGACTTCTGTTTGTTTTTGTAAATTATATATATTTTAATGGCCTGTATGCATAAGATGATGAAAGTCAATTCACCAGATATATACAGCACAGCGCTAGTGTCTCTCTTTCTGATCTGCGCTGGGTGTAAACAGAGGAAAATATAACACCACTGAAAGCCAATGAATTCAAGGCCCTCCAGTGACAGCTTATCATTTCATCAGTCTTCTCCTGCGGAGACACAGAAAGGTCACCATCACCCAGTCCCCAGCCATACGGCTGCCTCCCTCTGTCTGATCTCTTTCCTCCATCTCCTTCTCTACAGTATTTACCTTTATCTCCCTATCAATCTCTTTTGCTCTTATTCAAGCAACATAAACGCAAATTATCTAGGGAAATTCATATCTCAGCAAAATAACAGCAACACTTGATGAGCAAAGAGCAAATACTGAAATCACGACAATAGGGTGGCGTAAGGCATTAAAATATAAGCTTGCAAGGTTGCAGGTTCAGAGCGCAGGAGAGATTCATGAGATTTGACTATTGTGCCCAGAAGTAAAACATGTCATTGTCACAGGTTGCTCCAAACAAACTGTCCCATAGTCAAAAATGTCAAGTCTTGTCGGTGAAAAAATTATCAGAGCATTGTTGTTCCTTTTAACTAAAATAAAGCTGAAATATATATAAATATTAGATGAAAAAAATAAACTAAATTAGAAATGTTATGAAACTGAAAAGAAATTAAAGGTAAAGAATATTACAAAATAAGAAAATACTATATAAATATATACATGTATAGCTCATTCAAAATGTTTATACTATAATAGTATACAGTATAAATAATACTAAATAACACTAAACCAGAATAACAACCATTAGCATTCTTCTTACATGCATACCACTGTACTGTATCTACTCAAACCAGATCAAAATTCTCTTTTATAAATGGAATTGGATCACAGCATTAAATAATGTTTTGTTGTTCATTCTAAAGCAGAGAGCAAACTCATTTATTTTGTTTGTTTAAAAGTAAAGTCTGAAAGTAGTCCCAGCTTTTCATTTACAGTACTCATTTTTGGCTCATTACCACCAACTTCTTCTAACACAAACAAGTACAGCTCTAGCAACTCTAAATATGGTTTCAAAAAATAACTGAGCAAAAAAAGCATGTCACTGAAGAAGGAGAGAGTGAGGAACGGACTGACCTCTTTGAGATGATGATGTATGAGCAACCTCACCTTTAGAGAAACCAGTGCAGGGCGCTCAAAAAACATCTTGTTTGACTAACTAAGGTAAAAGTCAGGAGACTAGCTTTGCTTTATTTAAAGCTGAAGTGTGTCATTTATGCACCACAAGCATCTCCTTATCCACGGGCTTCTGACAAATACAGTGAGTCCACTGATCTATCCAAATAGTTCTTTCAACCAAATAATAGTATCATATACTGCATCCAACAATACACAAGTTCAATTATCTACTTAAATGAAATGCCCACTGTACCTACCAGTTTACCATCCACCGTATAAAGCCTCTTGACCACTCCAGAATCCAGTTTGATGGCATCTGTGATATCAGTGAGAACCTGCTCAAACGAATGGGCCGTCTTCTTGTTGAGAAGTATACGCACGGCTTTCCGAGGCTTTACCCCGCTGCGGATTATGGTCACCAGTTTGGGTCGGATGAAATCCTTGTTATCCTTGGTTTCTATTGAACCAGCCGTGGCGCTGGCCAGAGAGGTGGGCGCTTGTGCCGATGCAGTGGTCTTGACGTTGACTGACCAGTTGGTGTTGACATTCTTAGTGTATTCCAGATTCTTGTAAGGCTCAATTGATCCACAAATGTAACTCTCCCCTGTGATACAAAATTAAATAATAAGTGAAATAACTAGTGAGTATCACTGAGAACCAATCATTCAATCATTCAGACTTGTTTTTGTGAACCGGTTCAAAAATTTCACTGAAAAGATTTGACAAAAAAAAAAAAGTTCTGTAGAATGGAATGGAATGGTTCTTCATGGAACCATAGATGCCAATACAGAATACACTTTATTAATAGTACTGACTTAAATTTTGGTCTGTTCTTCACAGAAAGCTATTGTATTGCTTCAGCAAACACATTCATGCTATTTGTAGGATGCTTTTGCATCCTCACGAAACATTGGAAGCTCCAGGTCTTTACTTTAATTGTATGTAAAAAAACAAAAACAAAAAAAAAACTATCAGTTATTTTTTTGGTTCCCCAGAAGAAAGTCATATGTGTTTGGAACAAAATGAGGGGTGTAAGGATAACAGAATTTTCATTTTTGGGTAAACTATATGCCTTGATGAGAGTTTCCTGCAACTTCAGATTATCTAAAAATGGCTTTCCATGTTTAGCATCATATGAGGACACAGAAGAAAATCCATTAATTTGCCCACATGTGAGTTTAATACAGTCAATGGACATAAAATCTCCTTATAATAGTCCATAATGATGGAGAGGTCACACAGTCAAGGTTAAGTGCACGGCAGAGACTGAAATCACCTCCACCTCGCTCATTTGCACTCATTCTACCCCTGGCAGCACTGAGAATGAATGAATGAATGGGTGTCCTACATAAAAAGGCACCACTGAGATGCCACTGCTACTATTTCAAAATCAAATCAGAGTCTTTTAGCACATAATTCAAGGACAAACTTTCAGTTCTCCGGTTTGATTTATTGGTCAACACTGAGAGGAAGGGAGTGGTATAGCAGATGCAGAAGCTGTTAAATATTAATGAGCATTTTAAAATGACTATTGGTTTAAATCACAGGGCTCTCTACTATCCGCTCGGACAATACAAGCTTGATCCTTGTTCAGTACTACAAACCGCATGCTCTGTTTGAGGTGTCAGAGACTCCAGATATGAAACATGACTAATGCGGTGACTTTCCACATAGTAGATTCTCTGATTGGTGTACACACTACAGAGATATTATGTGCTTATTTTCTAAACATTTGCTCACACTAAGGTCACCTAAGATGTCCAAGAAAACAGATTTCACGAGTTCGCACTTACATATAATCGGATTGAGCAAATAGTGTGCATGTTTGGCTTGCTGCCCTGAGGGAGGGTTCCGAGCCCGGAATATAGCCTGAACCCAGAGAACCCCCCCCATCCCTAGTCTGGGATGAGAATAGTTAAGAGTGAGGAGTTGGGGTGGAGGAAAACTGTCCTGGCACAGAGGTGAGTAGGCTGTATATATATTAATATACATATCATTCTAGTTAAGTTGATTTTCTAGACGAGCTCCACCTGTGCTGAACTGATTGATTATCTGAACGTGCTCATCCTGAACCTTCTTAATAAAACATCAATTGGAGAAATTCAGCATTACATCACTTGCTCACCAATGGTAGTGAATGGGTGCCGTCAGAATGAGAGTTCAAACAGCTGGTAAAAGCATCACAATAATCCATATATGACTTATATTACGTCATAAGCATAACTACAGTCCATCAGTTAACATCTTGTAAAAAGACAAACTGTGTGTTTGTAATAAAAAAGTCAAACCCTTGTTTACAACCAACATTGAGTCCTCTAACCACAATATTGCTTTCTTCGGTTAAAAAGTTGCCTCAATCAGGAGAGAAATGTGCACAGATCAGGCTTTCTACAGTTATAAACAAACATGTTGGATTTTGATGTGAGAGTGCAACAGCGAAGGTACTTTCACTGAAGAAAGCAATTTTATGGATTATGGACTTGTATTTTGGCCAGAAGCGATGATTTAAAGTTGAAATGTCTTAAATTCTAATTTTTTTTACAAACATGCAGATTTTCACTTCACATGACATTAATTGATGGAGTCATAACTGCCATTCACATCAGAGCATAAGGAATAAATGGATTAAAATGACCAATTAAACACTGGTATGTATTATTTAAAGAGCAAATCCGGTCTTAATTGGTTTTCAGATTCTTTATGGCTTTAGATATCATCAGAAAAAGAATGCACCACTGGAAAGTCTCATTTTAAGATAGTAACGTGTCTAGTACCAGCAATAAATCAGCTACAAGCAGGTTGTCAGTGTTTAAAGTGGTCTTTCTTGGGACAGCTAATAATAACCACTTTAGAATAGCTCCAAAACCAGAATTTTCCAGCCTGTTGTCTTCATGTGGAGAACAGGTACAAATCCAAACCGACACATGTGATCTAATGCACAGTTGACCATGTAAGTCAAGTTGAACAAGAAGAAACAAAAGATACTGGTGTCCCTAAACCTCCATATACAGACACCCAGGCTCACCTTCCACCAGCTGATCCATGCTGGAAATCTTCGACCCGTCAATGGTATAAATGGTCCGGACGCCCTGAGGCAGATTTATATTATCTGATAGGGAGCGGGTGAGGTCTGCGAGCAGAGCATCGAAAGACCTGAATCTGTCATTGGAAATAGCGTACACAATCCCTTTGAAGTACCGGTCTCCATTGCGGTAGAACCGGACCCTCTTGGCTTTCTTTTCCGAGCTCAGAGCCTGTAGGGTCCGGGTTCGGTACAGGCTGCAGTGGGCGCTGTGCGTGGGGCTCGGGAGGCCGTTCGCACGTGAACCCGCACGGCTGTATCTTTGTGCTTTGTCCCGTTCATCGAAATGCTCCAGCTCCATGTCAACACCCGGGGCTGTAGTATCTCTGTGGAAAATTGTGGATAGATGAGTAATGTTAAAATTATAATTGCATTAATTCTGAATATCACCCGACTTTTTTTTCCCCTGTATAAAAAATGTATTTGTGCATATAGCCTACTCGTTAATAAGTAGGCCTATTGCACATTATGCTATGCTCTGTATAATAAAATAAGCATCTGGAAATGTACATTTCCGTGCGCTTATCCAACTGACAAAAATAACATAGAATTAAAAAGACATTATAGAAAATGTTCAATATATGTTTTAAATAGGCTAATGTGTTATTGTTTTATAATTATAGGCTATAACATAATATATTTTAATAATTAATATTCAAGTTATTTAAATACGCCCAAAGGGAAAGCACAATGAAGAAATCGTGATTACATGTTTCATCAATTAAAAGGCGATATGAATGCACTAATAAATATAAATGTGCGGTGCATTTTGCTTCAAAAAAGCATATTCATCTTACTTGTGCGAGTGTATCCGATGAGCACAGTCGATATGAAAGCACACATCTAATGGCTTGTCATCTCTTCCAGAGGATGCTAGAGATGGTTTTAAGAGCAGGAGGAGAGGAGGATCATGTGCTCTGCTGTGCTGGATGGGGCGGATGGGCTGCAGCCGGTGTCTGTCTGCCCCTTTCGCTCTTTAGGTTAGAACATCCCTCGCTTCAATGCAGACTGGCAGCCTTTGTCGTATTCCTGAGAGAGGGGGGAGGGGGGGACCCTCATGCATTAGCTGCCTACCTAGACACCTAGACTGTCTCAAATGCAGGTCCTCGCGGGTGGGAAGGAGACTGCCCCGCGCCGCTTGCAGTCCAGCAGAGACAATTCAACGGTATCTATTCAAACGGACTTATAAATGTAAATAAATAAAAATAAATGAGCTATGATAGCATATGAACTGAACTTTGAGTCATCATATAATCCAGTGTCACATCCACTATTGTCTGCCTAAACCAAGGTAGATCCCAGTGTTGGGGAAAGTTACTTTTAAAAGTAATGCATTACAATATTGCGTTACTCCATAAAAACTAATTACGTTACTTTTTATGGAAAGTAATGCGTTACGTTACTTTTGCGTTTCTTTTTAAATCTGGACAGGGCTTGCTTGTTTGTTTTTAAAATAAAAAAGTTCTATTTTGGCAAATATAAAAGCCTTTTCACATCAAAAGTGAAATGAATAAGCCTCAGGCTGAAGCGAAAGTAAATTTACGTCCGTAGAATGCAGAAGAATAAATTTCAACACACTTCAGCAATAAACAAAGACACACAAATGTTCGTCTAGAGTAATTTGTGCTTATTAGTACGGTTGAACTGGATCATCGAAGGTCAGAAGCAAAGACATTGGTTAATAGAATGGGATTAAATACATAAAGGTTATTTGTGTTATTTAACATATTTAATTATTTCAGGTTTGCGTCATATTCTGAGTTGCATTATTTTTATTCATTTTGAGGAATACTGAATCTGTTTTGTTTTCGTTTTTTTGTGAGTGAGATGAATTAATGCATATTCATATTTATTTTAGAACTACAGTAACATCTTCTGATTTCTCTCAACATGTGGACAGCAGAGCTGTCAATCAATACATTTGAAAAAAAAAGTAACTTGCGTTACTTATCTGAAAAAGTAACTCAGATATTTATCTTGTAATAATGCGTTACGTTACTTTACTACTTGAAAAAAGTAATCTGATTACAAAACTCGCATTACTTGTAATGAGTTACCCCAACACTGTTTATGTCTTTAATTCAAAATGCAGACTGACTCTAGAACCTCAATTAGGCCTATTTTTCATAGTTCAACAGTATGATCAAGAGACTTTTTTTTTAAATTTATAGCTGCAGCAAATTATGATTTTCAAATTCACTTACGAAACCCTTATACCAAAATGCCAAAAGATGCAGGGTTTTCTATGATTTTGTAATACAAAAATAGGCTACATTTGTGGATATAAGTGTCTACTAAGAATTACAGTGTATCACAATGTTTTTTTTATAATATTTATTATTGTTATAATACATTGCTTAAATAAATCCTAACACCTTACAGATTATTTATATTTTACTATAGATTGTTATATTCTTAATCTTTTATCTGTACTGTTAGTGTAAAATAGTAAAACTTACTATTTATAATTATTGCTCATTTTTGCATACATTTCTTTAAAAAAGAAATTCACCTCAAACTAGGACTTCTTGATTCCAATTTTCCTCTAATGACTGTTATTTACAAAATAAAAAACAAAATAAAGATTTGATATCACCACATTTACAATATCTATCTGTACAAGCTAAGTTAAAACCTATACATCACCTTCACAGCAGATGTAAATATGGGTAGAGAAAGTTCATTTGCATACACATACACAACTGCATTTAGTACCAGCCATAACAAGAACAGTTTATGTATTTGCAAATTTTCTTCCACCGAGTTTGTTATTACAAAGTATGACTCTAGATGGCAGCATACACTTAAATGTCAATGCATCGGGTAAAAAGTAATAAATGATTGCACCAGATACAAGATTATAATTCAGTTCGATTTTCACAGGAAGGCCAGCTGAGTAAGTATTATACAGAAAATAATATTTAGTTCATTTAATACGCAATAAAATGAAGTGAATTGTTGCTGATTCATGGCACTTTGACCAAGCTTTGACCTCATCTTTAGCACCTTGGTTAGGTTTAATGAATGTATTAATTCAAAGCAATGGAATGGAACAAATATTAACACATAAAACTGTGTTTAAATTAGAATACATACAAAACAATATGTTTTAAATGTTTCATTTATTATGTCAGATAACCATAGGCTATTATATTATTTGTCATTGAGCAAATCTATTGACTTGTGGTTAAACTTGATGCTTACACATTATTTATGTTGTCCACACATTCAAATGAGACCTATATAATGCATCAAGACAGACACAAAGAATTAACAACTCTTAATACAACTGTTAATGCTTTCAGTGAAATGTTACAGAAGTCAAGTTCAAGCTTATATTTATATATAACTTATAGAAACACGGTCAGTAGTCAAGTTTAAAGAAAAAGTGCAGCCATTGTCAACAGTTTTCACAGGGGGAAAAAGCACAGAGATGTTTTATGAGTCAATATCTACAATGGGAGGACTTCTAATATATGACATTTTACAGTTTAATGCAGTTAATATTAAATATAAGCCTCATTCATTTAAAATATTATTATATTATTCATATTACATACATATGTCAAACTTTAAAAATACTTTATTTTTTTTAACATTTCACACAAAGTTGATTTGTCTTGCTTCTGAAAAAAACAGATTCTTATATCTGACCTCTATATCATACTGCCAATTGCAAGTGCAATTATATTTTTATTGCATTTATACACAAGAAAACCTAATACCCGTCATCTGTAAGAAATGTCCATGTCTGTTCCTAGTAGGGGTTAAAGTGCTTTTTAATATTTTTTAAAAACATTACAAAAAAAAATTGATAGTACCAAGAGCAAACCGGTCTGTCTGTTATATGTATGTTTACGTATATATATATATATATTATATATATACTGTATATATATACACAGTATATAAAGCATTATCTATAATAATTTTAAGTAAAGCTTTAATATGTATTTGAAATACAAGATTCGTATGAATTTGATTGGTTACGGCTCTATGGTAATAACCTTAAGTCAACTTTGTGCTTGTACTTTGTGTTTTTCTTAAGGGTCCATTTGAAAGACACAAACCATGCAAAACTAAAGATTTATTTTGAGCAAAATTGGTGATATGTTAAGTAACTAGCTGGTGAAGTGTAAGGCAAGATCAGGAATACTGTACCATGAAGGGCTGCCGTTCACGCTTAAGGATTTTTAACGGCATTTACCAATTCCACCATGACACAGTTGACAATTTATTTATTTTTTACAATGCGGTACAAACGAATTCTTGTCTTACAACTAGGAACGTCTTTCAGTGTCAGTCACAAATAACAACAAAAGCATTCATTGAAAAACTGGACAAGGATCAGTCTACTTCATTCAGTCATTTGGGTTGCTCTTAAAAATGGACACCTGAAACGAGAGGTCTGAATCTAAACTCTACTTTTGGTCTTTATGTTTCTCAACTTGACTGCTCGGCTCTTGGACTTTATAGTCTGCCAGGATGGCATGGGCAGTCTCTTTGCCAGTCTTCTTGACCATTGCCTTGATCCCCAGGTTGTCGATATTGAATGCGGTGATGCCCACATTGATGGCTGAGTTGACAGCGTGATCTGTGGCCTGGCCCGCTTCCGCCCCATACCTTGATTATAGATAACCCAGATGATGAAAGAGGTAATGGAATGGAAGGTTTAGGACATGGACAATTTTCGAAGCAGAGCAAAGCAGTTAAACACACACGCAGGGATTCAGTCATTTCTTCAGAGAAAAATCTGAACTTGATTTAAAATGCAAAATTAATCCTAAAGATGCCATAGAAAAAAATATTTTGTGATGTGCAAAAGTTGAATTCAAAATGGCCAATATTAAGCACAGTTAGAAAGGGAAGAATGGTTGTAAAAAAAATTTAGAATTAAAAAACATTATGATATTATGAGCTATATCAATGGAAATCACCATTATTTTCCACTTTTAAATATTGCATAGTTATTGGAAGGATTTAAACATTAAATTGTAAACCTTCATTTTAATGAATTGTACAATACAAAAGAATTGATACTATCATTCAAAAGTTTGAGGTCAGTTATTTATGTTTTTGAAAGAGGTCTCTTATATTCACCTAAACTGCATTCATTTGATTCAAAATACAGTAAAAATTGTAAATATTACTCCAATGTAAAACATCTGTTTTCTATGTGAATCTCTGTTAAAATGTAATTTATTCCTGTGATGGCAAAGCCGATTTTCAGCAGCCATTACTCCAGTCTTATGGTCCTTCAGAAATTATTCTAATATGCTGGTAAGAAACATAACTTATTAACAATGCTGAAAACAGTTGTGCTGATTAATATTTTTTTGTGGAAACTGCGGTACATTTATTCAGGATTCTTTGATGAATATTAAGTTCAAAAGAACAGCATTTATTCCAATAGAAAATATTATAAAATGTCTTATTTACTGGCGTCCGTCATGATTTTATTTTTTTTTATAAGGTTGACCCCAAACTTTTGAACGGTAGCATAAATACTATGCATCTTAGTCATATTACAATGATAATTATGTTTGCCATCCGATAAAACCCGGAAAAACCTTCTGTTGATGCAACAGTATAATTAAAGTCAGGCTTAAAAGGTTCAAAAGTTAAGAAAAATAAGGCAATAAAGACAATGAGATTAATTACTTTTGGCTGTTAGGAACACATATTCATTCCATCACTGAGCTGTGGATCATTGCACACAGCAACACAAGATGCTAACGGAAGTGATTTAATCATTATGTCCTATAAATCATTAGCAATGCGTGCAAGCGCTGACTGATTCAGACCAAGATGAGCTTTAGCCATGCTCGTGACTAATTACAGCCATTTTACAGGGTGCAGGGAAAATGTTTCTACTTGTTTTCATTTGGGGTGTCTGAAATGTTCTCCAGACCCCTAAATCTGCAAACAAATATACGGGAAAGAAACTAGCGTGAGTGCAGTTTATTTTTCTGATCAAAGTTACTGGTGAGAAACTGCAAATGCAGTTAAAACACTGGTATGATGAACTTTAAAGCAGGTGGAATAAGACCCTTGTGTAGTTACTTACTTATGTTTTACCGTGGTAACCGTCTCTGCAGCAACACTCTTTGCAATGTTCTTTGCTGCAACCTCCAACCCTGTCCACATCGTTGCAAATCCTGATAAAATAGAGCATCAAACGTTACAGTTAAAAAAAAATTGTGGCATTATTTAATTTTCAAGAACAAAAGTGACAGTAAAATATTCCTATTTCAAATAAATGCTGTTCTTTTGAACTTTCTATTCATCAAAAAATCATGAAAAAAATGTATCACTGTTTCAACACCTGTTTTCAATATTGATATGAGGCTTAATAAGAAATGTTTGAGCATAAAATCATATTAGAACGATTTCTGAAGGATTATTTGACAAGGAAGGCTGATGCTAAATATTTGCTTTGCCATCACAGAAATAAATTCAATTGTAAAATAAATTTAAAAAGCAGACAATTATTTTAAACTGTAATAATATTTCACAATATTACGGTTTTACTGTATTTTTTATATTTCACAATATTACTGTTTTACTGTTATTTTTTTATATTTCACAAATACTGTTTTACTGTATTTTTAATCACATAAATGCAGCTTGGTGAGCATGAGAGATTTCTTTCAAAAACATTTTTAAAAAATGGTACTGACCCCAAACTTTTTGATGGTATTTTATCAATCACTAAATGGATAATAGCACAATTTACTGGCTCTTGACACCATTTAGTATTTGTAATAAATTTATCCTATAATATGATGGCTTTTTTTGCTCCATGGTCAATTTGTTATGTGTAAAGAACTTAATAAATACCATTAATCATCTGATCAATAATGCCTATAAGATAATGTAATTGTGTAATTGATATCAGTGTGACTAAAACAGCCAAGAAAAGAATCATTTCTGGGTGAAATGATTAACTTCACCTTGAACTCCACTTGCTGCAACCACCATAGCACCATCAATATTGGAGCGGCCATCCTTGTCTTTCTTCAGGGACTCTGGGATAAGCTTCCCTCCGTGTTTCTTAACATGGGGTGCCAACTCTCGGCCAACATGTCCAGCGACTGTGCATAGCCCATCCACTGAAATAGAACAGAACATAAATAAAGTGAATCTCATCTTTGTTGAATATTATCAACAAAATTAGGAATTTACAAAGACACTTCCTTACCAAGAAACTGGCTGACCTTCACTGCTCCTCCTGTGGCTTGTTTGGTCACATGGAGGCTTTTGGCTACCGTAGGGCTGACTTGGGATGGTTTGTCTTCTGGAGTGATGTGCTCTCGTAGTTTGGTTGCACCTTTATGTATGGCTTTGCCTGTGTACTCAGCCCCCTTCACCAACCCCCAGCTCAGCCATGAAGCCCCTGTTGATATATTTCATACAATAAGGAGAGCATCACAGCATCACTGTTTTGGTGGCAACAACTGTTCTTCTTGTACAGGGGTTGGCGACCTGCGGCTCTTTCATCCCTCCGCGGTGGCTCCCTGTAGCATGGGCATAGAATACGTGGGGGAAGTGTTCCCCCGACTTTTAATAAAACCTAAACTCTTCCCCTGCACTTTTTTCGGGCAAGTGTGTTCAAGTAGATGTTTTCAAGGGCCAGTGTGAATAAACCTAGATTTAAATTAAGAGAGACAAGATAGTCACATTGTTTTGGATACGTTTTATTTGTATCCAAAACAATGTGAACATTACGGAGCACTCAACACTCTCATGCAGTGTATGTTTCATTCATACTCAGTCAAAAATGGACTCATAGAAGTAGTAATAAATTTTGACGTGCCAGGAAATCCCTAATACAAAGGCATCCAGTTATCGCTGTAGCTTAACTGAATAACAAGCATATACCATAACTTGAAGACGATAAACGATTGCAACAATATATGGTTTATGTGTGTTTTTCAAGTCTTCTCCATTTACTAATAGTATATTGTAATGATACAGTGCTAACTGACATAGCATTTATTACAGTACAGAAGCTATAAAATATATTTTTAAAAATGGAAAAAGTGTTTTTAGTATATAAACCAATCATAATTATAAAATTGTCATTAGGAAAATATATCATCAAAAATATGAAAAGAATACAAATGATTTGTTATTGTCCAGCAGTGTATTTGATTTCTTAGCCAATTAAAAGTAAGACATAAGAAAGTTTTTTTTTTGTCAATTAGACATACAATAAATAAATAAATGTTAGTATGTATGGAAAAGGGACATGTCTGTCCCCCTCACTTCGAAATGATTGTGCTATGCAAAAAGTGCAGGATAACTTACCAGTAGTTTTATATATGGTGTAAGGGAAGTATTTGATAAACTTTTCATGTAATTTGCTTATTAAGAATCCACAATTACTGTTGAATCAAAATTTTGTCAGTCGGATTAAAAAAAAATTTAAAAAAAAATTTAATATTTTATGCAGCAAGGATGCATTAAGATCAAATAGTGATATATCTAAATATTATTTACCGTCTAGTCAAGGATGCACTCTACCTACTCAAAAGTTAATTACAAAAGATTTCAGAGAACATGAAAACTGGACGAATGGATGCTGAAAATTCGCTTTGCCATCACAGGAATAAATTACATTTTAATAAAAAATAAAATCTGTATTTCAATTTGAATTTAGTTCAAAATACTACTGTTTTTACTGTATTTTTTATCAAATACATGCAGCCTTGGTGAGCATACGAGACTTCTTTCAATAACATAAAAATCTTACCCACCCCATACTTTTGAATAGTATTATGAATATGATGCACACCTTTCTTTACATTTAAGCCTCATTTAAGGGAATCAGATCACTCTTCTTACCAGTCAGGACCCCCTGAGCCACCTTCTCGCTCCATTCAGGAAGTACCTTCTCCTCCTCAGCAGCAGGGGGTGCTGCTTCAGCTGCAGGAGGCCGCATCGGCACCTTCTGACCCAGGTTAATGGTATCGGTTGCCAAAATCCCCTCCTCCCCTCCTCCCCTTATGATGCCTTGGGGACACAGGATAGCGGGCAACAGTTAAAACAGAGCATCATAAAGAGTGCAGAAGTAGGCTCAAGCAATTACTAAAAGCAAATGGTGACTTGTAGGATGACTATATGGACATTAGCCAGTATTGTTTATGACACAAGGAGGGGATGCTTTCAGATTTTTCCCCATTTGCCAAAAAAAAAATTCTTTGTTGTCTCGAAACACTTGAGCCAGTGAGTCAGCATGATCTGCTACAACAACCTGTTATTTCCACAACAATGGATGTGTTTGTCGTCGCCCCCTCCTTTACAGGGTACTGCGACACTTGGTTCCAAACTCAGCAGCAGCTGCTCAGTGAAATGATTTCTAAAAGCATGAACAATGTTTTTCTGACTCACATAACCACTAGAACAGGATAATGACTTATTATAATGCAACTAAAAATGAATAAAAAAATAAAATAAAGTGCTCTCATTCCCCACTATCCTGAGGTGAGAAGGGAAACAACAATGTTCTTGGTTTGCTAAGAGCATTACAGCTAATTAATTCTCCTTCTCCAGTATGCTCTCTATCCATGGAAGCACAGGGGAGTGTGCCAGCTCAAAAGCACAGGCCAAGCAAGCTAACTTTTTCATGAGTAATGAACATTATACCCAAAGCCAAATGTGTGAAACGCTTATGAATATCAGCGTTAGAGGCAGTGCAAGCAGCAGAAAGCATGGAAGCATTGTAAGGACCAGTGTCAAGTGCATTAAATGATAAAAGATACCGTAGTTCCATCTAGCACATGAAAACACTTGAAGGTGAAATAAGTGTGATTTTTTTTACATGGTATGGTAATTACATAATTACGTTATAATGGGACAAATCATTATTATTATTAAAAACAATAAATTAAATAAAAGTATAAAATATTATAATATTAATAATATTATTAAGGACAAAAAAATATTAATTTATAAAAATTGTATTTTAATAAAGTATTTTTTACTTAAATATGATATAAATTTAATATATTTTATTTATCTAATGTTTTATTTTTTCACTATTTTTGATTATTGGCAGAGAGTACTAATGACCATTAATGTGCATGGAGTCTTTCTCTCATATAAGGGCACATTTTATGCATTAGGTGTAAAACGTCTAGCACTCTAATGTCATTTGGAAATGTCTAAGTTTCCATTGGTTTCAAGGACATTAGAGTTTCTTCTATATAAAAAAAGTTAAAAACGTCTAAAAAATGTTGTGTTGGCATTCCTTTTTTAGAGCATAAATATACACAACCCAAATGCACTTGTCATTCGGTGATATTACAATGCATTAATACCTTAAATAAATCTTTGAAAATCTCATAATACACCAAAAAATCTGTAAGAAACACGGTGTTAATGAGAAGGCAGATGCAGTGTGTATATGATATGTGCCCAATGCATATGAGCAACATGCAAAAATCTGATTTAAAGGTCCCATGACATGCTGCTTTTTAGATGCTTTTATATAGGCCTAAGTGGTCCCTAGTACTGTATCTGAAGTCTCTTTCCCGAAATTCAGCCTTGGTGCAGAATTTCAGCCACTACGAGCCAGCCCCACAGTGAGCTTTCCTTAGGATGTGCCATTTTTGTGTCTGTAGCTTTAAATGCTAATGAGGAGGGGAGAGGCGGGGCAACTGCCGTGCTTCGCTTGTTTGCAAGCCATGATGTCTCGAGGAAAAAAAAATATTGTGCTTGCCTCGCACGGTAGTAGCTCGTTTTCTCATGGGCGGGCCAAATTCTCATGGGCGGGTTAAAGCAGAGAAAGGGGAGGTAACCTTTTTCCTGTATGACGACATAAAGGGAAGATTCCGGATTGGGCCATCTGAGCTTTCATTTTGTCAAAGGCGAAGCAGGATACCCAGGGTTCGGTTTACACCTATCGCCATTTCTAGCCACGGGGGGACCATAGGCAGGCTAGGGGAAATCATATTAATGTTAAAAAACCTCATAAAATGAAATTTTCATACCATGGGACCTTTAAAGCATTCCAAACAGTTGCAAAAAAAAATATCATGATCTAAAGTTCATAAAGGTTTTACCAGTGGAAATTCTTGATTCTAGTCTGTGGTGTATACAGAAAAAAGAAAAACTAAAAACCCACACAAATAGGGCGGCGCAACAAGTGAGATACTGGAATTATATTCAAAGATGGGGGATGCGAGTCAGTGACCCCGTGTTTCTGAGGTGTGAAGTGTTTGAGGGGGAACAGGGACAGCTCACCTGGAAACGCAGGTTAGTCAGCTGCTGAGAACAGAAAGCTTCTGGAAGAGTTCACGGTCCTTTGTGGACGCTCAGAAAGAAAGGACCAAAACAAAATACGAGATGGCGGGGAGCCACTCATGTCGGGAACATGTACCCCCGTGGGCACAGCAGGATTGGGAATGCAGAGGCATCAAGGGTTACAAAGCCGTCACAACGGAAACTGAAATACAAATAAGTGTGGTTTCCTCAAGGAGGTAAGGTCTAGTGTCAACCTACCCTACCAACTTAGAGTGGACAGCTATTGGCTACTCGGTATGGAATGCTCCAGGCACAATTTCCTGGTGCACGTACCCAAAAAGCCCCCAGATATCCGCAGGCAATAAAAATGATAAGCATGAGGAGTGATCAGGACCATGTCCTTCTAAAACTGGAAATACTACTACCGAATATTAATCTGCTAAAACATTCCACTCAAAAAGTAGCTATAGTGACTTAGAGACAACATAATAAAAAAATCTTTAATGTATATTCTAGTAAAGCTGGATCAAAAAATATTACAAAGTCCTTTTTCTGTTTTAATATATCCCTTTAATTATCTGAAATTCCATTTTAAAATGCTTGTAAAGGCTAATTACAGATTTAAATTCCACTGAATAATAATTAAAAAAATTACGTTATTTGAAATCACCAAATGTGTTTCCTATAATATTTAATATCTGTGCCATTAATATATTTAATATATTCTCTAAATCACAATTTAAGGGATCTATTATTAATGGAATTTAAACGCCCTACTTCACAGATGAAATAAAGTTTTACTGATAATTTATGTAAAATGCTTCATCACAAAAATATGAAAAATTATCATTTTTGCTATATTATTCCTTGATTAATTATAATCTACACTTCTAAATAAGGATTTAAAGGATTATTATCAATAAGAATTTTTTATTGATCTGTACAAGCAGGCATTTAAAATGCATTTTAAGGGAATTTTTATAATATTAATTGAAAAGCCATTCTGATTTAACTATACTTTCTGATTTGAACTATTACTGTAGGCTACGACTTCAAAAAAAAAAAAAATTATTTTTTAAAAAAAAAAAAATTATTATATTTGTTAATTTTATATATAGCTATTTAATAGATATAATATTCATTATATATAATTATATTATATATCTATCACAGCCTGTAAAGCTTTGGATTCTAAATTGCCTGTCATCCAACATTTGAATAAATCTTAAAAGATGCAGCTTGCTGACAGTATCTTTTCCGTAGATATGTAATGGACTGACTTGTTATCAAGTGAAAAGTTATAAATGGAAATAGACCCGTGGCTCTCTAGGGAGGATCAGAATTTGAAGTCCAGTCCTGGATTTCCTCCCAAAGTTGAGACAGTGGGCAGCTCTGCAGTTGGATTCATTCATCCTGTCCTCGTGACTGCTAGCATTAAATTGGATTACAGTCAAACCCTAAAGCACAGCAGCTGGAGGCTCTTTATTCAGCTCATGACACAGCTAATCTATGACCTCAATGTCCGTGTGGAGAGATGATACTCTTTATTTTAGTTTACTTTGGGCATTGATTGGGTCCAGAAGTCATCCAAGGCTTTTATATTATTACTCTATATTTACATACAATATAGACATTCCATAAAATTACCTCATATTGTGATGATTTCATAATTGTGTTATTAAGCATATTATCAATCGTTATCACAAACAACATCAAGGTGGTGTTCAAAGTCGTGTAACCTGTATTATCTCATATTGTGATGATTACATTACTGTCTATTTACATTTGCCAGAATATCGCAATATTAACAAAGGTTATGACAGAACAACAGAAGAGTGGCGTTCAAAGTGTAAAATGTATTGTGTTAAACCAGGTTGTTCATATTCTATCTCATGTTGGTAAACAATTCAAGAAAACACCATCAGGTCATTAAGCTCATTCTGTAACACTGGACCACCGGATGACTGGGGCTTTCCCGGGATGGCATCAATCAGTGAAAGCCTATTGGATGTAAGCAGTGAGCATACACTCACATGATACTGTTAAGAAACAACGGATGAGGTCGGCCTCATTAAGTACAACACTATCTCAAGAGCGCAGGGAGCTTTAGAGCCAGACAAAAGGTTTTTTTTTTTATTTTTTGTGAAAGTCGGTGACCACCAGACCCCCCGACTTGAAAACAAGATCTACTTGGAACATATTTCTCATTAAGCATTCACCGTAATTTAAAAATTACTAAATGTATTGATATACATTTTCATTTATAAATTAGACAACAAAGCTCTTTTTAACATTTAAAAAAAAAAATAATAATAATAAAAGAAAAAACTGTGAGTGTGTGTGTGCGTTTATGGGTCACTAGAATTAGCACGAAATTAGCACGGTCTAACAAAAATAGTAATTAAAAAAAATATATAAATTTCATTTATAAATTTCACTATTTCCCGTTTCTTTAAAATTTGTTGTACTGAAATTAATTTAAAAAATAAATATTTTAATGTATTAAAAAATTAGATTTTGTGCAGAAAGTTTGCTTAATTGACATTAAAATTATGAATGAAACATAGTTATATATATTTTTATTGTGTTGAATATGAACAAGCTGGACATTTCTTTGTGAGATTCTCTCTTTCAGGCATATGAAGAATAACTAAGCAACACAGCTTGTGATTTCTTACCTGTAGGAAGGCGGGTGGCCTGTTTGGAATCCTTTCTGATAGCTCACTGGTAAACTTTACAATGCGCAGGTACCCCGGGTAAGAGGGAGCACTGACTTGCCCCTCAGGTGTAACAAAGAAGATCTGCACCCCTTGAGGAAGGAAAAAGAGTTCCTCTCCATCCTCCCCCAGACACTGAGGAGGTGGAGTAGAATTAGACGTATGGCTGTAGAACTCATCGCCAACCAGGGAGAGCTCGCCTGAGTCAGTGCCGTAGGAAATGGACAGGTGTCCATCAGCGGCTTGAGGGGTGTATGCAGGAGGCTGGTCGCTTAACATATTTGAGGGAGAGACCGGAACAGGCCCACCCGAAGCCCCTGCAACCCCGCCGTTGGAAGCGAGCATCTGTGGTGGAGTCGGCCTCTCCGGCTTGACCTTTGGGACTTCAGGGTAGAGTTTCTGAGGGGCTGCACTGCTATCCGAGACACTGTTGAGGTCTGGGCTGGTTTCCAGCATGGCTAGGCGAGTGGTGATGTTGTTGAGGGTCTCCTGCATCTTGTGTTGCATCTGCCTAGCCGATTCCCAGGAGGGACCCACACACTCCATGCCCTGCGAGGGAACACTGAGAGCCCTTAGGAGGTATTGCCGCCCTTGCCTGTACAGTTTTAGCGCCTCTCCACTGTGGCCCACCTCATCCTCTGCGAGACCTTTATTGATGCATGCAAATGCCTTCTCGTACCCATCGTTGATTACCTGCAGCCTGGCGTGATCAAAGGCCTCCTGCTTCGCTTGCTCCATGACTGAAAGGACAAGTCAGGAATGTTGTCAACTCCATGTGTTTTAATACTACAGTCTACATAATTGCCTCTATTCCACATGACTTCCTCACATTCCTCATATTACAAGATCTGCCAGCATACAAATTTTACTTCCACAATTTTACCGAAAACTTTTACATTTTACCCAAAAATAAATCTTTGTTGTTGTTGTTGGAATAACATGCACATGAAAATTTTATTGAATATGTACTTAATTGTATTGAACGTTCACTTGTAGTGTATTTCGAATCTTTAAAGTATATATTTTTTAAACTGTACTTGTAGATAATATAATAAAATGAAGTACATTTTAATATTCTTTTGTCATGCTTTAAAGGGATAGTTCACCCAAAAATAAAAATTTTCTCACCGGACCTTACTCTACGTCCTACATCATCCACCGGAATGAACGCGCATTCAACCGTTAGCGCAAGCTAGAGATTACGGTTTTAAAAAGTTTTAAGTATGGAATTTCTACAAAAACACATTGATTCGCTACAGGAGGCCTTTATTCACACCGAGCCGTGTGGGAAACTTTTTATTATGGATGGAATGCGTTATGGATCTTTTGGGATGTTGAGAAAAAAAAAAAAACACCCACTCACTAGGCCTGTCGCAATAATCAATATATTGATTTATCGCGCAAATAACATGTACATGACCTCAATAATTTTGGTGACGCAATATATCGCCCAATATATTTACTTAAAAATTAATGTCACGTTTTTTACATTAAAAATTAAGGTAACATGTTAGTACATTCCACTGCGCCCGTGTTTTTTTTCTTTTTCGTGTTTGGACACTTCTTGTACATAATGTGGTGTCGTCACGAGGTGCTTGTTCACATTTTAAAAATGCTTCTACAAAAAAAAGTTTCATCTGAAGATATGGTCTTGTTTAGGGATCTGTGCCGTTGTGCATACGCACATCTGACTGCTGAGAAGTGATTGTGTTTTTCAGCAATAGTGAGCACCCTTAATTTACAGAGAAAAGAAGGTCAGGGAAAAATCTGTAGATGAAAAAAATCTCCATACAAGTTATTTGTGAATTTAAATTTTTTCTATTTGTTACTTTTTGTTAGAAAATGTTTAGTACTATTTACAGTTAAGGTATCAATCTTTGGATATTTAATTTTCTCTGAGCACTATATCTTAAAAATTTTAAAGGTTTGTTGCATATTATGCGTTACATTATGAGTATATTTCAGTGACATAAAATGACAATAATAAGCTTATGGCTATTATTTCGGGGGGCAATATATAGCCACAACAAAAAGTTGTTCTCGTGAGGTTCTACACTCTGCCATTATATAAAGCTGGTAGAGGCCAGGATATTTCAATAACTCTGTCGATTCGTCTGAAAGAATGAATTCATCTTACGGGCTTGAGGGTGAAAAACCTGGGGTAATCTTAATTTTTGGGTGAAATACCCTTTAAAGAAAGTACACATATGTATGGGTGGCAAGCACTTCAATTTTAAGGCTTTAGGTTTCAATATTCATTAGTAAATATGTTTTCAAATGTACGTAAAATGACCTATAATCTGTTCAAATGTTAATTACAACTAGTCTGAATTACATGACATCAGTGTTTGGGGGTACATAGCTTACAAGTAACGTAATAAGTTTTATAGTTTCCAAGTACCGATTACTGTTTGAATTTCAAGAGAATATCTGAGCTTTTTAAAATAAGTAACGCAAGTTATTTTTTTTCTTCCAATTTATTGATTGACAGCTCTCCTGTCCACATGATGAGAGAAATCAGACCCCAAAGCGTTGACTGTAAAATATGTTTCTCGAAAATAAATATGAAATGCATTAATCATCAAAAAAAAAAGGGATTCACGGATTCAGTATTCCCAAAAGAATAAAATAATGCAACTCCAGAATATGCGCCAAACCTGCATAGAAATTAAATGTTAAAATTTAAAACAAATATCCTTTATGTATTTACTCCATTATATTAACCAATGTTCTTGCTTCTGACCTTCCGCTGATCCAGTTTCACAACGTACTAATAAGCACGATTACTATAGCCGAAATTTTGTGTTTTTTGATTGCTTGAAGGGTGTGACCTTTCTTCTGCATCTCACTGTACGGACGTAAATTTACTTCCCTTCAGCTGACAGATTATCATTTCATTTGGTGTACAAAAAGGCTTTTATATTTGCCCATAAAACTACTTTTTTATTTTAAAAAACAAACAAGCAAGCCCTGTCCAGATTTTAAAAAATAGCGCAAAAGTAACGTAACACATTACTTTCCATAAAAAAGTAACTAAGTAACATAATTAGTGACTTTTTTTATGGAGTAATGCAATATTGTAATGCATTACTTTTAAAAGTAACTTTCCCCAACACTTCGTGACATACAAGTTTAAACATTAATGGCATTAAGTACATTTAAGTTTACCATAAATTGTCCATACATTCAGCAGACTTTAATCATATTTCAAAAGACAATAGAAGAACTCATGAAATTACAAATAAAAGAAGTCCTACTTATGTCAAAGAAGCAATCTTAAGCTCAACTAGTTGCATTCTATATAAATTTAACATTCAAGTATATTAATTTAAAAGCATACCAAGTACTCTTTTTAAGAGTAAATACAATGAAACATGAATTTCAGCACCATGGCATACATCAGATCACTATTACCATCTTGCGTCACAGCTGTAACATGGTACCAATATAGTACTTTTCTACAGGAAGAACTTATTACCAGATGCTGAATTCAATTATTATGCGTATGCAGAGAAATTAAGCTAAATGACTTTTTTCTGACACATCTTTCCCGGCCTATATTAGCACTGGGCCAGCTTATACCGACTTACATTAACTGACCATGAGCGTGTCATACATGAGGATTTACAAACAAAATACGTTACCTGCTTAACATTGCCAATGTCATTTACACTTGAAGAAGAGGCCTAGCTGGTAGTTTATCGAGTGACTCTTGAAACACAAGTATCTTATTAAGTATTAAAGCAACAGAATCAAACATAATGAAAGTGTTACTGGCTAACACCCTTTCATAAAGCCCACATATTAACCTCCACCTCTCACTGGCATTCAAAGCAGTTAACAAAACATTTCCATTGAGAAACTCACCAGAAGATGTGATAAATTAAGTGAAATATGGAGTTGAACGTGTGTTCCGCGTTGTTTAGGGCTTTCTGACTGAACAGGTTCAGCTCCCTGACAGCTTAGCTGCTGCTGGACCAGTGCGTGTCTATTACGTGATCCAATAAAGACGTTTTTAAGTGGAGATTGCAGCGCGTCCACTACTTGTGCGCTTCCGTGTTCAGTCACGTGTTGCTTTTTGAGGATTTTGATTGGTTAGAGAGGTTTGCTAAACAGATGTAGCGTATTTTACGGTTTTTTCCATCAACATTTAAACGTCTAAAGTGCATAAGGTAACATGTTCTGAGTAAACGTTAACAGGTTGAAGATAACCAGTGATTAATCTCTATGTAAGCATGGCGTTTCTTTATAAATCAACCTCCAAATCAGCATGTGACGTTTTAATTCTCGTATTTATTGATCATAAGTTTTGTAGTTGGCACATGGAGTTATTGTAAGAAGGTTTACATTTTTACAGTGAGGAATTTCCTGCAGCCTTTGAAATGGCTATACATTTCAGAGCATGTTTTCTCTCTTTTATAGTTTTCGTTGTATTTGTATGATTCCCATTCCATCTAATTAAGAACAGTCACTTATAAAAACTATTATTTGCTTTGGCAAATATTTGTGTTTCATTGAACCAATTAATACCGGACAGTTTTAGGTACGAAGATAATTATTCACACACTACATTGATATGTTCTTGATTGATTTCAAGCATCTATTACGAGGAAGAAAATGATATTTGGTTTTGTATAAGACTTTTGAAATAAGAACTTTTTACGAAAACCTGTTCAGCATTTCAACCTATTAAACATTTGACTGAAAAGCCAATCATTATTTTTATGTTATAACCGATTTCTGATCATTGTCAGATATACCAATTCTCACTTTTTTTCAAGCTGTGAATTTAGGCATCACAACATTACCCTGCAAAAAATGAATATTTATTTTTGATTTACTAAAGATTACGTTTAACAATGTTATTAAATTAGTGATTTAATTCGTTTAACTTTAAGTAAGCATTAGATAATGATAAAGATCATCATGTAAAAATAAGTTAATATGAGCTTGCACAATTACATATCCAACATAAGCTGATAAAAACTACAATGTTACAATATATTTTAAGTCATTGATCAACAGAGGGAGCTGTAGCTATATATTTAACTAAAGCTGTGACAAAGGCTGTATGAGGCCATTCAGTCCATGTTTAGTTTTGCGTTGGTACAGTACACTGGGAAACACTTGGAACAGGAGGTATGTAAAGTTCAGTGTGAGAAAATCTCTGGCTGTGTTTTTCCAAAGATAAAGAGAGAGGATTGAGGATTTGAGATTTTGAGACAGTCAGGCAGATATTTGGCGAGCCTCATGAAGCTCTCAAGGTGCATAATACAGCATCTGCTTCATGCATTACTTCACATTTGAAAGGCCTTGTGTTTAACACTAGTAACGCCATCCGTCAACCAGCTGAACAGTAAAATATAGAGTACTTCCCACTGACAAAACCACTAATATGAGAACAAGCTGGAAAATCATTTGTTTGCACACATGTGACACTTAACACACTCAAGTGCTAATTAATTAAAGTACACATCGACATGTGAAGGGTGAGATGCATTCAAATGCAAGACTCAAAACCTATGGCATCACTGTAAGCATGACATCACAGCACTGTCAAACTAAACCAAAGCATGGCTACACTATATCTCAGTGCATGTACAATACATAAAAATGGAATTCACATAAACCCCCCTGAGGAAAGAGAAAGTTATTGCACTATAAATCTTTGTATACTGTCACAACAGTACTCTTAAAGTTCAGCAGCATGAAGAATCCAAGTTTAGGGACTATGAACAAGCACGCTTTCAAAGATGTGCCTTAAACAGATACAGAACTTAGTTTATTCACATTATGTTGCTTGGATAATATCACTAGGTCTGGGGAGTTGTGATGTTTTTCACCAAGCTCTCCGTGGACTCTGGAGGTGCCCGCATACGTCATGTTTGACCCCTGAAGTCCCATTTTTAAAGCGCTGCTTTTTGGTTTTATTGGATATTTACACAGATTTACCCACAGTGGTGTGCACGTGATCTGGACCAAATGCAGACCATATGGACCATATACTGACTAAATTACGCCACTGGTCTCACCAACACTAGTTAAGGAGGCAGGTGTAAATAAAATAAAATATTAAAGAAACTCCATTAACTATTTAAAATAAAATATTGAATAAACTTAGCAAGACTATTTCAAGTTATAGACGTTTAGAAATGCATTAGGGGAAGATGAAGCAAGACACCCCCTGAAACATAACCAAATTATTCCGATCCTCAACATTTAGGAAATGTATTTGTGATTAGTTAATCTAATTATAGTGTTATTATTATGTATTAGTATTAGTATTAGTAATATTATATATGAGTGGAAGGCCAAACGATCATTTGAAATAGAATATATAAATTCTTATTACAGTATTCACTCTTAAAAATGCTGGGTTAAATATAATCCAGCACTGGGTTAAAAAGGGACAAACCAGCTATTGTGTTGTTGTGACCCAGCGTTTTTTGGGTTGTCAGCGCTGGGTAAAAAGGGACAAACCCAGCTATTGGGTTGTTTGTTTTGACCCAGCGGTTGGGTTCAAAAAAACCCATAGCTGGGTTTGTCCCAAAAAAATGCCTAAATAATAAAGTACATTAAAGATTATCAGTAAAAAATATGACAGCTAGGGCTTCTTGCCCAAAATAGGGAGTGATCTTATAGCACAAGGTGGCATCTTTACACAATTTTCAAAGTCTTGAACTGCATTTATATTTTTATGTAGTTGATGTTTCTCACCTAGAGGCAACTTTAAAATATATAATAGGGGTGTTGCAGGATCCAGAGCCCCATTAGGAATGTTGTGTAAGGGAGAACTGCCTAATTCTTGTAAAGAAATCTCTGAGTGAGTGATTCATTGCTGTGTTGGATATCTCTTTTCCTCATCCAAGAAACTGACAAGGCACTGACATTCAGCAGAGACGTAAAACAAGGCCACTACGTCTTAAGAAATATGTTTCTTTATTAAAACCATGGCAGGCAGAAATTTAGGGTAAACTTGTAAAAGGGTATCAGCTACTGGAACACGGCTGAGCTTAGGTCTCAATTCCACAGATCTGTTTTACTTTAAGAAGAATAAAAATGGAGTCCGAAGAACTTTTATGATTTGTTCAAGGATTTAAGCTGCTTACAGTGGATGCCAAAACTAACTAACTACAGTAGTTGATGAATTATCCGAACATAATCGCAATTTTTGGATCAGTCTGCAGATTTCTCATTTATCATTAGGGGGCGCTGTTGGAAAGCAGCCACTCTATCATACACAAAACGTGTCATCTGTATTTATGAATGTATTGTAGTATTTAGTGATATATTAATTGTGAATAGCATAAATGACATGATTTATGAATCATACAATTTTCCAGTTATGTACGAACTGATGTGATGTGGCTCAAGATCATGAAACATGCTGAAGTGATAATGAATAGCCTGATTGTATCTGTTCATAGCGTTATGTTTCTTGGGACGAGAGAAGAACTGGATGTTCTAGGCTATTTTTTAGACGACTGTTTCAGAAATGTACTTCTGGATGGAAAATGTTTAATAAAAGTGAGTGACTCAAAGTAAATACGCGAGAGTATTTATCACATTTTAGAGACAATAAAGCAAAATAACAGTGCCTAACACCTTCTATAGTTGCATCACATACTTGGAGCATGCAGTAGCAAGGTTTTCTGCTCTACATGAGTAGCAGTAATATGTTGAGATAATGATGTTTGATTTGATGGTGCAATCTGCAACATAGCCCTTTAAACCTGTCTGTCATTCTACCATAATGATGATAACTTTAATTAGCAAATTATGTGAAATCTGCTTTTAGGGATGGAGTTTTGCCTAGATTTTATCTTAAACAACTGGAAGTTAGAAATAGATTGCAAGTGCACACTATGTTGCTCAGCCCAGATGCACCCTAGAGATATACAAAGCAGCATGCAGGGTCGTTGGAGCTGACCCTGTTTTCTGCCGTTTCTCTCAGTGTCCTCTTACTAAAGACACATGTATTTGCGTTATGGCTCAGACTCCCTGCATGTTTTGACTGGAAATCTGAGAGAGTGTGTACATTGAGAAGATGCATTCCCTTTGAATCATTTGATTTTATTTAACTGGTTTTGTTTTTTTTTTTTTTTTCTTGCATTGGGTTTGACAGGTACAAAAAAAAATGTAATTAATAGTAGTGATAATAATAATAATAATAATAATAATTATTAGTATGCTATTATACTAAAATAATCCATGTCTCTATGTTCCGTATATTCTCACAAGTCAAAAGTCAATATTTTAAGGTAATAATATAATAAGTATAATAATAAAACCACAGTTGCTATTTATTATATATTATATATAGGATTATTCTTATTATTAATTAATTAATTATTTAGTTATACAAGAATGATAAAATTTTATTATTAATCATTAATAAATAATAATAATAATAGGCCTACATGTGTTAAAGGATAACCAAATATTTCTAATCAAATGTCCACTCTAGCTGTTACTACCCTGAGAACTGTAAAGTCCTTGAAAAGGGCCAAATCATATTCAACAAACTCTATTCTGTCTTTTATTCCTTCTAGGTCTGTTAAAATATAAATGATCTATTGTGAGACAAGTTTTGGATTACAGTCTTAAACTGTAGCACATGGGATCTTGCCTCCACAAACCTATCCTTTCAGTTTACATAATACCTCTCTAGAGGCAGCGGATGTCTGTTCCATATGCATTCAGATTCCAGAAAAGCCCATGAAATGTGTCTGCTCTGGGGCCACTACATGGATTCTGCTGGATCATGACTTCAGTGGTAGACACAAAGAAAAGAGATTGTATTTAGCCTGAGTTTGATTGAAGCCAAAGCTCTGAGTTAATTAGGAGTGATTCCATTAGCCTCAGAGATTGTTGCCATCACACCGCACATCAGGCCACTAGATGCTACCAAACCACCACCAAAGCCCAGACTAATTCTACCCAGACATCCCTCACAGTCTCACACACATACATACACCTCACTACTTCTTGGTTATTAAATGGAAGCTGACTCATTGCTATAACTAAACACATTTTGGAAAGGGTTTTTTTCTTCCATCGGTATGTTGTTTTAAGAAAAAGACAGAAAGTCAAATCCTGTGCTGAATAATTTGATCGGGTTATATGTACTGTACAAATATGGAAGTTTTAATGTAGCCCCAGTGACTCACTGGCTCACTTGACATTATTTAAATATTCACTGATGAGGTCAAATGTTCAATTCTATCTCGAACTTAAAACAAAAGGTTGAGTGACTGCTGATGATCTGTCCATTATCTGTCCGATCGCATGATCAACTGACTTCAAGCTTACTACAGTACTTCAGAAGAGCTTAAAGGATAAAAAGATAAATGTGTTATCATTTGCTCCCCCTCATGTCATTCCAAACCTCTATGAATTTTATTTTTCTGTGAAACAGAAGGAGAAATTCTGAAGAATACATTTTTAGTCTGTTTGTCACACAAAGCTACTGGCTTCAGAAGACTTGGGAAATAGTACATATAATAACTTTTTTTTGCCTTTTTTTCCATAATTTTGGATTTTGAAAGCCCCAGTCCCCCACCAAAAAAAAGAAAAATCACTTTTTGTGTTTCAAGAAAGAAATATAGTCATACAAGTTTGGAATGACATTAAAGAGAGTTAATGATGACAGAATGTTAATTTGTGGGTGAACTACTCCTTTAAATGCTCGCAGAGGAGTACATTCAGAACCATTACGTCATGGTAATTTTATGTCAACATTCACAAATTCAAGAAATTATGAGGGGTAATTTACTGACATTTACTTAGATCTGCAAGGAAAAAATCTCATAATGAAATCAATCTGAACATCCCTGAAGGTTGCACACATGGCATGAGTTTATAATTCCGCATATATATATATACTGTATATATATCGCCTACTGTATATAATGTATAAATATATTTACGTTATTATAATTGTCATTTATTACAATATAATTCCAAATTAAAGGGGTCAGGTTTTCCTTTCTCTATGGAGTGTTACAAGCTCTTGGTGCATAAAGAAGATCTGTAAAGTTGCAAAGACTAAAGTCTCAAAAAAAAAGATATTCTTTATCAAAGTTAAAACTCTGCCACACCCCCCTAAAACAGCTTGTTCTAACACGCCCCCACAAATCTACATCACTATGTGGAAATATTAGCAAAATGCCGCCCAAATGTGCACGCAAAGAAAGAAGGCGTGGTTTCAGGAACAGCAGTTAGTGTTGATGCAGCCATGTCAGGGAGACGCTGTGTTTCCAGGACGAAAGCAACCGCACTTTATTTGGCCTTCCAGAAATAGATGCAATTAGGAATCATTGGTTAAGATTTATTTACAACAGAACAGCACAACCCATATGTTCGAATTTGTGCAACGCATTTTATGGACGACAGTTTTTTGAACCTAGAAGAGAGTACAAGGCGGCTGTGCAAAAGGCCAGGTGTCAATCGACTTTGCTTGACAATTGGCGTCTGAATCAGCGACTCTGTAAGTATGTTTGATTATTAGTTCATAAGTATTGCTATGAATGTGACAAACGCGGAGTTTTGCGGGGCCGCAGGTAAACGCGTCTGTGGGTGTGTGTGAGGGGAACAGGGTCACATTACAGGAGAGTGAACTGCCTGTCAGAATTCATAGCACGTCAGCTGTCTTAACCGGGCTTGTGTACTGCATCATCACTGTGTCGGTCACACGAACTCTGTGCCTTCTGATAAATGATGGTTAAAATAACGAAATATTAATGTATTGATATTACTTTGAAAGCTGAAGCCGCGATATGGTAAGGGGCGTTACCCTTTCCGACGCGTGCTTGTGGTGTTCGGCCAGTCACAATGCACTGGTTCAGCTGGCCAGTCAGAGCAGACTGCGCTTGTTGGAAGGCTGGACTTTGTAGAAAACTAAGTGTTTGAGGGAGGCGGGGCATAGAGGACTTACAATAGTGTACAGTATTTGAAAAAATAATGTGTTTTTTAAACATTAAAGCATATCAACATATTCTGCTACACCAAATACACAAAATAATTATCTTTAAAAATGCATCATCCCCTTAATGAGGTGTAAAATTATATACATTATATATATGATAAATATAGTTACCTTTTTTTTTTTTTTTTTCAATATCTAAAAATTGCAATTCTTTATGTATATTCAACACATTGTAATAAGTAATACAAAATAATATACGTGGTTATTTTCGAATACATAAATAATTGAATATATTGATGTCTTTGCAAAGGGTAGTATACATCTAAAAATCTCCAACTAGTTTTAAACAATAAGGACAATAAGGAGGTTGTAATAGTTAATAGGTGAAGTATGGTAAATACCATTACATCAGGTGATGCAGTAGTCTGAGTATGCCGACTCATTGAAGCAAATACTTTTATGTCTGCAGATTTGTTTCAAGTGATCTATTAAGAGCCTGAAAGTGGTTTAGTGAAGTATATCTAGATCATTTTTTTTTTTTTTTTTTTTCGGGGGTGGATTGGTGTGAAATGTCATGCTTTAGGCTGAATTGTTAAGACCCTGTTTCTTTGAAACTTATAGTTAAAATCATCAAAATTGTGGAGTACTACGTACTATAAAACCATCCATGGGGCAAGAAGATATTGTAAAAGTAATCTATATCTGGTTCCAATTTGGTGAAAAACTTGGACTTCCATCTTTATTATTTTTTTTAAACATATCGCATCAATTAAAAGCACAACTTTCATTTCAATGCAGAATCAACTTGTGGTTTGCACAGGGAAAACATTTATCCTGTACCATCAAACCATCTTGTGACATTAGCATTTCATTTGGGAGATCTGTCAATGCCTTGGCAAGTTTTGAATCACATCGTTTTACATATCAGTATATATATATATATATATAATATTTTGTCAAACATTTTGAGCCTCCTAACCTTACGCCTAACCAGAGCATAACTTATAAATAAAAATACCAGGCCGATATCCCCCACAAAAAAGTAGCTTTGTGTGAGAAACAATGTGCTGATTTGCCAGACAGCAGTAATTTATGGCAATTCAAACAAACAAACAAATAAATTATCAAATGAATAATAAATGAACTAAATTTAATGAGGACTACTAATTAACACCTGATTTTAATGGAATGAAGCCAGTGACAGAATTCTGCTGACTGAAATCAATCATACTACAACTTATGTAATGTAATGGCAAACACCCATCAGGAACCGATCAAACTGATTTCTTCCAAGAATTTATTACTATAATATACATATGGTTTTGATGTAGTATCCCAAATACTCTCTGGAGGCTGTCTGATCTCCAATAGCATGGGACACAGCAGAGCCTATATATTTCATTTAGTGGCTTTCAGTTCTGTTTGTAATCAGTTTGTAAATACTGGCAATGGATTAAAGGCCAGTTATGCTGTTGTAAATGTGTTCTGGCAGGTGGCAGGTGAATGTCCTCCAGGGTACAGCATTATGAAACAAGTACATCGCGTGCAGCAGGCTACACCCATACAGGCTGTTCAGATAGCAAATACATCAAAATTACACCAATATGAATAGTTATTTTGAAACATAAATTATTTATACTGTATGTATCTCTTATTCTTTATTTACTGCATCTTTATTATGTTTACTGTATTACATACTGCACAAGAGATACATTTAGCTGGTAATTATCGACAAATAAATGCGACAGGTTGATCATGACCTGCTGACTGTACTGTACATTATTAGCAGCGTATTACACTGCTACTCACCAAATGCACAAATAAACACATGAATATGAACCCAGCTAACAAATATCTATTCTAAGAATGCTTTTCTAATGCTCCCATTAAGTTATGAAAGGGTTATTTCTGTATGTTCTCCGAATGTTCAAAATGCCCAGTTTTCTTGGTTACAAACGTCAAGGGAACATTCCATTTTATCAATTTGCAAGCATAATGGAAATATTACTCTTGAATGATTCTCTGAACATTCAGAAAGTGGTAATATTTAAAAAATGTTAGACGAATGTTCAGCCTTAAATGGTGAATGTGTGGTATATCTAATATATATATAAATCTATAAAAATATCATTCTATAAATATCTATACAAAATCCCGAATTGTGCAAATTGCGCTGCTAAAATCACAGTATCAAAGAATAATAGGAAAGATGATATACTTGTTATATAATATTGCCATGGGCGCCTCTGTCCATGCAAGGCCACATTGAAAATAATAATTGTTTATCCTTTGGCGACACGTGGCCATTTTTAAAAGAGAGCACAGGCAGGGGCGGATTTAGTGATTTGGGAGCCCCAGGCAAAATACAGCAATGGGACCCTATACAATTTCACACATCTACAAACTTGAGGTTTCTTTCACTGTTGCTTGCAGCTGCACGACTGTGTCCCATAGTTGTCTAATCTTTTAGATTTTTCATGTACATATTATAAATAAAGGATTTCTTTAATGTTGTAAATCCCTTGTTCACATTTAAACAAGTTATAATAGTATTAGAGTAGGTTGGACACTAGGTGGTGCTTTGGGGTAATTTTCACTATGCAATTGTCTACACAACTCAAGGCTGTCTAATTCTAAACTTTAAAATATACATTTATTTTTATTTATTTTAATTGCACATTTAAATTAAACTGACGGACATTTTAAATTTACATGCTTAAGGATTATTTCAACAAAACATGAAGTGTGCCTGTGTGGAAAATGACTGTGCGTGGTCCTTCTTGAGTCTTTCACAAAAAGGAGTGAGCGCCATTTAAAAAAAATTAAATAGGCCCTATATAATATGCACTGTTGCTTAGTATTAAAATGATAGCTTCAGATACATGATATTTGTAGGGCACTATGAAATCCGTTTTATTTCCAAATTAACCTAGTTTTTATTTTTGCAAATCTTTTTTCCGTTTAAATTTTTGGATTCAGTTTTTTTTTTCTTTTTGAATTTTTCTGGATGATATTTTATTAATCAAAAAGCATGTCTAATTGATTAAAATCATGAAACTTATTTAATTTAACAAAAATTTAGGCCTATTAAAAGTTTAACAAAAATTACATTCTTAGGGCCCAAATTCTGCGCTTTCTTTCTTCTTTTTTTTCTGTATTCCATTTTAATAGTTTAATCAAAAGCATATCTAATTAATTGAATTCATGAAAACAACTTAATTTATTAATTTGTATACAATAATAGGACCCTATGAAATTTTTATTTTATTTACTTATTTTTTTGAAATTCTGTGTTGTTTATTTTCATTTTCTGGTAATCAAATGCAAAAACGAAAACGAAAATGAACGAAAACATTAATCTATCTTTTAGTCCAATGTAAATTAAACAAACCCTTTCATTTTTGTACATTCAAAATGCTACACAACAGAAGTTTACTGTGTAACGAGCAATGTCACGGAATTCGTCAAATACTGAATTAATAAATCAAATGCAATTCAGTACACATCAATCAAACCGTGATATGGACTAGTTATGTGAATATTAAATGGCAAAAATAATATTTAGCTACAACAGACGGCAACCGCGAGCGTTGCAGGTGCTTAAATAGCAAACTAAACGCGTGTCTGCGCCGTTCATTCCGTCACATTCCACGCTACACAGTAAATTCCGTTTTTATGAAAAGATTCCGGGATTCCGTCCCCATTTTCTAAATCGCCCTACTTTTGCTAAGAAGCACATTAAACGCGGACGCACAGACGGTTGTCGTAGTAATGAACACCACAGCAACCACTTGCACGTCCGCACTGAACGCGCATCTCGCATATAAAAATCATTTTAGGGGGCCCTTGGCTTTTGGGGGCCCAGCAGGGTAGCTATACCTTGCCTAAGGTTAAGTCGCTCTGAGCACGGAAATGGTTTTTCATACAAAACATGTGTGTGGTTGTGTTCGTTGGAAAAGACCATTCTCTGGTGTCACAGCTACTTACATCATAACGCGACACTGTGAACAATGTACTAAAGAAGAATGTCACAGCAGGCTGATTCTAACAGGTTACCAAAAACTACTTCTGCAGAAATCATTAGCGCTAAGTAAATTCGAAAAAAGAGAGAACAGTTTGCGATAGACTAAGCAAAGGTTATAAAACAGACAAGTCCTTGAAAAAGTCCTTCCATATCTCATGTGCTTGTAACTGTCCGCAGTTTGTCCTAAAAACGTTTCCATGCAAGTTTATTGTGGAAGAATGGCCTCTTAACCACAGTTCATGAGGGGAAATGTTGCTTCTTTTTGTGAAATGTCAATTACGACTTAGAGTTCATAAGGAACCTACGGTGGCCGAGAAGGGCAGAACAAATCACAATTCTGAAACCAAAACAACAAATTACAAAAGCAAATGCAAGTCTAAAAAAACTAAATAACAATTCAGAAAACACAACAACAATTCAGAAAAAAATTAACAAGTCAGAAAAAACAATGACAAATTCAAAAACAAAATAACAAAGTCAGAAAACACAACGACAAATCAGACAAACCGGAAAAGGTAGGTATAGTTTGAGACAGCGTCATTGGTTTGGGATTACTCACAGCTGACTGGACGAGACATCTGTCAATCAAAAAATACGGAGTATCTATTTAGATTTAGTTAAAAGTGACTGTAACATGTCAGCTCCAGTGGTGCAGATTGTTAAGTGCTAGTCGTTGGCATATTGATGTGATGACCCGGGTTTGATCCCACCTTTCGCCAAACTTTTTTTTCTCACTTTTCAAATCTCAAAGGCATTTATTTTCAATAAAAATTAAATAATCAAAAAGCTGAAAATAATGTACCGGGTAGGGTTAGGGTAGGTGTAGGGAGGGCTTTATTGTACCAATAAGGTGGCATCCATTTAATAATTAAAATTAAAATTATAATTTACACTCAATACGTTATTATTGCATACTGTTTTATAATGTACTACAATACTGAAGTGCAGATAATTGCCACTCTTTGCACAAGTGTAATTGATGTAGAATCTGCTATTTTAACATATAGTGTAACTAGGTATTTGCACTTAGTGTAAATAGCTTATTGCTAAAAATACTGCTATTTTCAGTTTTAGTGTAAATAGAATCCATTGCTAAAACGAGATTTGAAAACAGAGGAAAAAAAAGTTTGGCAAAAGGCGGGATCGAACCCGGGTCGATCGCGTCAAAAAGCCAAGGCTAAGTGCTTATCCACCTGCGCCACTGGAGCTGATGCTTTACAGCCACTTTTAACTAAATGTAAATAAATACCCCGTATTTTTTATTCCAGAGTAAAGGCAATTAATACAATACATTTAAACTGAGATACTTTAATACCATCTCCACACTTTCTACCACGACTCTGCTGCTCTTCAGCTGGTTTTTCCTGTATAAGTTGATTGACAGATGTCTCGTCAGCGGGTGAGTAATCCCAAACCAATGGCGCTTTCTCAAACTATACCTACCTCTTCCGTTTTTTCTGATTTGTCGTTGTGTTTTCTGATTGTTTTTTTGTTTTCGGATTTGTCGTTGTGTTTTTCTGACTTGTTATAATGTTTTCTGTATTGTTGTTGTGTTTTCTGAATTGTTTTTTTGTTTTTTAGACTTGCATTTGCGTTTTTAATTTATTTTGTTTTCAGAATTGTGATCTGTTTTGCACTTTACGGCCACCGTACTCTTGCCTGTTATATTTTGGCCAAATCCATCATGCACCTCCTTGGGATACCCTGCAAATGAGTTTTTCTGACATACTTCTCTTGAGTTGATCCAAGACTGTACAAATGTAAAAAATATTTACCACTGTTAAAAAAAAAAGTTTTTGACAAAAAATACATCTTTACAATCCATAGACATTGCATTTTTTCATTCTCATTATTATAGTTCTATATATATATATTATATATATAGTTTTGGTATGTAATGTTGATGTTATGTTATGTTATGTATGTATGTTATGCTATATTATATTATATTATGTCATGTCATGTCATATAATACTATATTATATTATTACAGCATTTTTAGCCGAGGGTTTTTAACATTTTGACATAATATACTTTGACAGGTTTAAGTCTCTAAACGTTGACAAACTTTCAGATTGTGTGACAGCTGTGCCTTTTTGGACAGCACTCAAATATGAACAACGTGCCAACCAACTCCCAGTCTCCAATAAATATAAAAATTCTCAGCGTTTGGACTATTATATATTGCCATGTCATGTTTTGACTATTATGTTTGTGCAGAATCTATTAGCATTGACTGGAAACTTACAGCATCTGGAAACCCAATTATTTGACATTTTATGGCCACTTAACTCAAAGCTCAAGTATGTATGCAAAAGTCAAATGTTCTTTCATTGAGAAGACAAACAACTCAGAAGAGGATTCTAATGAAGATTTAGCATTTACCAAAACCATTTGAGACGTTGAAAGCTCTGAAAAAAATTCAGCATGTTATGTGGCTTTAGTGATAACATTTGCGAATCCAAAAACTTAACATTCTTGATCTACCATAGAAGCTGAAATGAATTGAGATGTCTTTTCTTGGAAAAATCCTTGTGTTCATGGATCCAACTGCTAGGTCTACACAATCATGAACTTATTATGTGTTGAGAAATTCAGATAGCTTTGAACCTCTCAGGACCAGGATGGAGAGCTAGATAATTCTTCACGCTAGATGGTCATCCTGTGTCAGCTAAAGAGGCTGCTAAAGTGAAGATAGTTCCTGTTCATTTTTATGTTTACTCTCTATGTCAGCTTTGGAATAATAAAATATGAGTTGGTTTATCTATTTATTAGGCTCCATTTTCACAACGTACTGTAAGTATTCCTTGGCAGGAAGTCAAAACTGATTATGCAACTGCTGATTCTGCTCCATTCTCACAATACAAATGCCGCTGCTAATTGAAAATGTGATTAACTGCGTAACTTCAGTATTTGAATTATTTTAAGTGATAGAGTATATGTTTCATTATGTGTGTAGAAAAGCACACATCTGCTTGCAGAGACAGAAGCTGTATTCATTGGAATAAACAGTTTCAAGTATGCAGTAAACATTTTTTGCTAAGCTAAAAATGGGCTTCATGTTGTTACATCCAAACTAACTGGTTTTATCTAACGGATGATGTGATAGAGTTGTGTTGTTTATGCCCATCATATGGAGCTGCTACAGTTTAAAGTTGAAAAGTGAATTACAGACAGGAACTAAGGCAAAAAAATGCAGGATGTGGTTTCACAAAGCACAACATACTTAAGGTCATGGGATAAACAAGATAAATGTGTTACAATTATAGTCCAGGCACAAAAAGCCTTGGTTTTCTACTCAAGTTCCTTAAACAACAATATCTTCTTTAGAATTTTGAATAATAATAGAAATATACATAAATATATACTACTATTAAAATGTTCAGCAGGGTGCATTAAATTGATCAAAAGTGACAGGAAAGACATTTCTAATGTTACAAAAGAATTCTATTTCAAATAAATTATCTCCTTTTGAACTCCATTTATCAAAAAGCTTGAAAAATGTATCACAGTTTCCACACAAAATATTAAGCAGCACAACTGTTTTCAACATAATAATAAGAAATATTTCTTGAGCACCAAATCAGCAGATTAGAAGGATTTCTGAAGGATATGTGGCACAGAAAATTAAGCTTTGCCATCATATGAATAAAGTAATGTTAAAATAGTATAAAATAGTTTGCTTACATTTAATAATACTTTTACAGTAGTGATGTTTACTGTATTTATGCAAATCATTGGCCTTTGGTTAGTATAAGAGACCCCCCCCCCCCCCCCCTACCCCCCCCCCCCCCCCCACCCCCCCCCCCCCCCCCCCCCCCCCCCCCCCCCCCCCCCCCCCCCCCCCCCCCCCCCCCCCCCCCCACCCCCCCCACCCCCCCAAAATAACAAATTTATGAGGATGATGATGGTTATTAGATCTTGTGTGGTCTAAAACATATGAAAGTACAAATAGAACAAAAAACACACCTTTGAAAGATTGGAAAAATGGTAGGTTCTATAGTCATTAGTTATAAAAGCTCTTCTATAATTGAAGACCCATGCCACCACACCATTAAGAAAGGAAAGACAAGAAGACGGGACACAGAGCTAGCAAATGAAGTATAGTGTTGGGGGTAACGTATTACAAGTAACTTGAGTTACGTAATCGGATTACTTTTTTCTAGTAACTAGTAAAGTAGTGCATTACTTTTTAATTTACAAGAGAAGATCTGAGTTACTTTTTCAAATAAGTAAAGCAAGTTACTTTTTTTTTCCAATTTATTGACAGCTCTCCTGTCCCCATGTTGAGAGAATTCAGAAGATGTTACTGTAGTTCTAAATAAATATGAATATGCATCACTCACACAAAAAAAAGCACAGATTCAGTATTCCTCAAAATGAATACAAATAATGCAACTCAGAACATGAAGCAAACCTGCAATAATTAATGTTAAACAACACAAATATCCTTTATGTATTAATCCCATTCTATTAACCAATGTCATTGCTTCTGACCTTCGATGATCCAGTTCAATTGTACTATTAAGCAAAAATTTGGGTAATACTTTACAATAAGGTTCATTAGTTAAACATTAGTTAATATATTAACTAAAATGAACTAACAATGAACAATACATTTATTACAGTATTTATTAATCTCCGTTAATGTTAGTTAATGAAAATACAGTTGTTCATTGTTAATTCACAGTGCATTAACTAATGTTTTAACAAGATTTTAATAATGTATTAGTAAATGTGAAATTAACATTAACAAAGCTTAATAACGCTGGATAAGTGCAGTCTTATTAGTTCCTGTTAACTAATGTAGTAACTAATGAACCTTATTGTAAAGTGTACAATTACTCTAGACAAACATTTGTGTGTCTTTTTTTATTGCTGAGGTGTGTTGAAATTTCTTCTTCTGCATTCTACTGTACGGACGTAAATTTACTTTCCCTTCAGCCTGAAGCTTATTCATTTCACTTTTGGTGTGAAAAGGCTTTTATATTTGCCAAAAATAGAATTTTTTATTTTAAAAACAAACAAGCAAGCCCTGTCCAGATTTAAAAAGTAACGCAAAAGTACCGTAATGCATTACTTCCCATAAAAAGTAACTACGTACCGTAATTAGTTACTTTTTTATGGAGTAACGCAATATTGTAATGCATTACTTTTAAAAGTAACTTTCCCCAACACTGAGTATAATATTGTATCGTTAGTAATGAAGCATTCCATTTTAACCACTCCTAAAACCTGCGACGTACTGTAGGGTGTGCAGGCATAGTCATCCAGTGCCAGGATTTTCAACAGTATATTTTAACTATATCTTTTAAAAACAATGTGGGTATTAATAAATCCAGAAATGGTTCTTCCTGTGTAACTCTCCATTTCAGACATGCCACATAATATCACTGTTTGGAAGTAAATTTGGCAGTTACGACTGGACTGACTCTCTCCCCTCATGTTTTTAAGGCAAAAGTTGTAATATGTGTGTAATATAGTTAACATTCCCATCCAACCCATTTGTTAAGTGCCTGTTGTGTTGGGATGTAAGGGTCTGGTGCTGATTGGTGACCTTTGACCCTTTAGACATGGCTGAACCTGTTTATGTCTGTCAGTGTTGCAGCTTTTTAAGAAAATACCTCACATGCATGTACAATTTAACAAAAAGATGGTGAGTAAACAATGAGTCCGTTATCCGTTGTATTTGCAAAATCATGCAACTAGTCCATTTTGACATTTCTGTCTATGCAAATCCAAAACTTTCGTAACTTCATAGATACAAAGAGTGATTTTTCCCCCTCAAACAAGTCATTTCAAATATCTTGATGGATTGTTTGAGATGGTGTGGGGGTGTAAGAGTTGCAAACCACCAGCGTGTGCCGTACAACTAACCCTTTCCAAGTTTGCTGTACTTTGCATTGCCCCTCTTGCCTGAACAAGCTATTGAGGGTTGGGCTCCAACATTACTGCAAATGAAAGATACTGATGGAGCATTTGGATATCCGAAATTACAAAAGGTCAGGACATGATCACAAGTTTTGCCATTCTGCTAATTAGAATAAAATGAAATGACGTGACAGGTTGTCAGAAAGATCATGCGGGAATCTGACTGTAGTTCTGGGAAGCAGCTCAAATGAACCAGCTGCACTGAATGCACAACAGTGGGATGTGTGTCGCCACTAGCCCCCATCTGAAATGCCCCGTTTTGACCTCTACCTCTATGTGGAAATAAATAGCAGCAAGTTCAGTCTTGTTCTGAAAAAATGTTCTCAGCCTTTTGCATTCTTAGTTGGGTTGGCTGTTTACATTTACACACATTTAGTTTATATATGCATATAGTTTGGTCATTTGTCCGGTCCAAACTACTTTTGAAGAATATTTATGCGTGCGTGTGTGTGTGTGTGTGTGTGTGTGTGTGTGTGTGTGTTTATATAAAATGTTTACAACATTTTTAAAACTAAAAACATTACCCTAATGTGAAAATAGCATTTAGTTTCTCTACATTATCTTATATAATCAGCATTTCTTACAATAACAAATAAAACTGCATGGAGTGCTGTCAAAATGTTTTAACTGCATCAAGAAGAAAGACGAGCTGCAAGTTCATGCCGCATTTTCTTTAGATAACATTCCCTACTTTACATATTGACACAAAATGTCAGTCTATGACATGCTAAAACATAGAAGTTATGTAAAAATTCAGTAATATAGGTATACCTTGACTTATCCCACATTACAGTGACTGCCTGAACTCACATGAAGAGTGTGAATTTGTATCTTCAGGGGGGCAAAAAAAAAGTCTTGAAATCTGTGACGGTAAAGCACAACCTACATTGCACAGAACTCAGAGAAATTCTATCAGACTGAATCAAAGAGCACTTTACGGGTAGTATATAAAACGATGGAATGTATGGAGCAGCTTGATAAAACACCGACTTGAAACAACACTAGCCCCCCCCCAAAATGAAAACTGCTTACAACAAACAAAAATATGGACTTCTTTTGTACCGATTGTGCTAAAATATGAATCATTATATTGGAAATGGTATTTTTTGAAAAAGCCAAGATCTCCCGATTTCATAATCCCAATATTATTCTGATAATCAGGGCTTTTACATTATATTAGCCTGCATTTTATACATTTGTGAGATATTTTTACATTACAAATATTTTTTTCACCTTAGTAACTGTTAGCTTACAAGTCATAGTACTTGGCAAAGATAGTGCTTCAATACTAATAAAATGTTGTAAAATATTTGTATTTAAAATAAATAAATAAAACATGTTAACGTTGTATAACTTAAAAAACGGACACACAATTCCATGTCTAAAAGTTGAGTTTATTATGGAAATTGAAAAATAAAAGCAAAGGATCCAAAACCTGTATCTGCTGAATTAAATTTGGACTGGAAACATGAAAATTCAGTTTGAGACAAAGCTTTGAGTTTTCAAAGCATGCATTGCTCAGCACATTTGTGCACGGTTTATGCAAAATGGACACTTACATACACACACAAAACACTAAAGAAGAACAATCAAACCCCTATCCCACCAGAGAAAAAAAACATGAAAAAGATTTGAGATTTTATAACAAAACAATGCAACATAATTTCTATCTTTATTTGAGATTTTACACCATCTAAACATGAGCACCATAAAATCATTGTCCATGCAACAGTAAACTGTACCCCAGAAAAATAAATTCATATTACTGGCTTAAGACAACAGTTCCCTACACCATGTATTTCATATGAATGCTTCCATTTTTTTTGTTAGTATGCCTCAAGTGTACTCCACAAGTAATGCATGGTTCTGAATCATCTGATTTTGTGTATCACGTCACATATGATCACTTATTCATGAAACTGTGATTTTTCAAACCACACTTTAGAAGAGAGAAAGCTTCAAATATTTCCAAAAACATATGGAGAATTTCATATCCCTGTTTGGACCAAATGTACTTGAACGAAATCATCTATTGTCTCTGGGGCAACAGGAATGATCAGTATCGAGTTTGTTTTTCCTTTGTCTTAAACTCAACTCCAACCTGGACCACTGCACAAGTAACTGAAGGAAGTATATGCTATACTCTTCAGCACTTGTTTTCTACTTGTGCTCACTATGGCTGGTCTTGATCTAGGTTCTCCTCCGGGGTACTCCTAAAAAATACGAAAAGAGGGGTCACCACATGTTTTCGCACTTGTATCGTTTGTTCAATCTATGCGCAGGTATTATAAAACATACAAATATTTCAAAAAGTGTCCAACTGGTGTTCAGCTGATTGGCCTAAAGTAGCTGTCAAGTTAGTCAAGATGCAAATATCTGTTCAGTGAATTACCGACCTGGCCTTCTTCCAGTCACTCTTCCCTCTGGGAATGGATTAGCAAAAGACATGAAGGTCAACCATGTTGGGATGATTTATCTTGAGATACCTAATGTGAGAATCTTACCTTGAATGAATTTAGTGATGCTTTCAGGCTCCTCGCCAAAATCTAGTGGGAAAGAAGAAGAAATAAGAAATAATACTAGCATTTATCTGATTATACATGAAGGACTAGAGAGAAAAGGAAAAAAGAAGGAAATATTAGTGGTTGAGTGAGCCGGCTTTACTCCATAGCCTGTACTGTAGCTAAAAGAGCTGTAAAGACTACCCAAAAGAACAGAAAAGAAAGAACAATAAATCAAAAGGTTTAGCTGTCTTTTACCAGTATATTTAGCACAATAAACTATATTCCGTAACCTGGAAAATAACAATTTATTGGGGAAAAAAAGGTTTGGAATGAGGAGTACAAAGTGTGGTTAACTGTTAGCGCTGACACAAGCATGCTAATAAAGTGTCACACTCTACCATAAAGCTCCATATCGGTGGAGCTGGTGACTGAATATTCAGGACCTGTTGATACAAAACATTAAGCAGGTGTCAATAATTGTGAAATCCAGGTCTAGGAAAGGATTCGGGTTTCTGGCTTGAGCTACAACTCAACTGTTGGGAAATATCACATTGTGCTTTTCATAGCCATATTTCAAGTAACATACACATGTCTCTTGGAGAAGAACCAGACATTTGGAGTATGACTAAAAGACAAGACATCGCATTTTTTAATTCATTGTTATTAGTGTGTTTCTTCAACTATGGATGTTTTTGGCCTTGTGGACTTTTAGAAAAATCGATGTATTGCAGGAGAATTGTCGTTTGTTTAATTGTCAGAACATTTCCATCACATCTTAAATTATGTGTTGTGTTTAATAGATGAAAATGGCATTTTAAACATTTAGGAATGGTTGATTTTAGAAATGGTTGGCTCCTTTGATAATGGTCATTTCATTAGTCATGTCATGGTTAGCATTTTATGTATCCTAAAAACACATGATTTAGTAATATGTTTTACACTCTTTTAACTTCTGAAAAACTTTATTAGTCAACAGATTGTTGGTTGTGGTGGAAATGGATCATTTGTTCAAAAATAGTTGTAAATCATTTTTCCACACAATAAAATGTCAATACATGTATGATTATTTAACTCATTGTTTACATGATAACATCTTATATACCACACACACACACACACACACACACACACAACACACACACACACAAACACACACACACACACACACACACACACCACAATATATGCACACACAGCTTTATATCATGGGTGTGTTAAATGGAGTTTACCTTCAATGACTCTGGTAACTTTGGTAATAGATGGATCCCCCTCGATGACTCTTGTAACCTTAGTGACAGAGGGTTGACCCTCAATTACACGGGTAACCTTTGTAATTCTCGGATCGCCCTCAATAACCCGAGTCACCTTGGTCATGGTGGGCTCTCTCTGGACTGCAGACATAAGAAACACAGTACTCATTAAACAAAAAGTCTTCATGCAACAAAATCAATAATCTAGCCATCTTATTAGTAATGAGTTTCATTGGCCGTCAATTACCTGTGATGACTCTTTCTAAAAGGAAAAAAGTTAAACATGATCATGTCAGATTTAAAGACAACTGAATTTTTGCGAAAACAGAAACTGATTGTATTGACATGAGAAACATTTTTTATATACATACTCATAAATGTCAGAGGGATCTCCTGATATCTGTATCCAGAGACAAACTACAAAGGAAAGAAAATTCATGTATATATCCAGTCTATTACAATTTTTAGGCATGTCAAAAAAATTACATAAAGAAAAAAAAATGACATTTGGATTACACTAGAAATCTGCTCTGTGAGATTGAGTCATGAAGCCTGATTTGGTTGCACGTAATCAAGTTAAGCCCAAGCCTTCAGGGCAACCGCATCCCCTAAATGGGCCTTTATGTTAACTACTTCATGCTTATGACATGGTTTTGAAGGAGCATGTTGCAATTCAATACCTTAATCTGGATGTATCGGATGATCCTTCTCAGGAGTGAAAGGAGGTCCTGGCTCCCAACAGGTATATCTTTAAAACAGAACACAGTTCTTAAACATGGATTTGATTTGAAAAGAAAAGAAAAAAAGCCACTGCAAAAGTAGAGGCATAATTTGATAATCCTCACCCTCGGGGTACAGAAGAGTCCTGACGAAGTGAATTACTCCATTTGTGGCCATTAGATCAGAATCAGGAACTTTCACAGTGTTGACCTGCATGCTCTCATTTGCCTAAAAAAAATAAAAACAAAAATAATAACCATCACTGTAATATTGTTATTACCACCACTTCTGTAATATTTGTAATAATTATAATTATTAATAATTGAATTCAACTTAATTTAATATGATTATACAACAAACATAATTTTGTTAAAATAATAATTTAACATGATTATAAATCAAACATAAAAATGTAAAAATTAGATAATACGGGCTTGGCTCTTGTTATATTTAGGAGTTAGGGTTAGGGTACCTATCTGATCTGAATATTAATATTTATTTTAATTGGTATAAGCTAATGTATTCAGTCATATTAAATAATATACTGACAGCTAATTTAGATTATTAGGTTATTTACACCAGGGGTGTCCAACCCTGCTCTTGGAGAGCTACAATCCTGCAGATTTCAGCTCTAACCCCAATCAAACACACCTGAACCAGCCAATCAAGGTGTTCTGGGTTGCTTGATAATTACAGACAGGTGTGCTGGAGCAGGGTTGGAACGGCTGCAGGATGGTAGCTCTCCAGGAGCAGGGTTGGACACCCCTGTTTTACACAGTTTACAGTATTAACTTACAATATAATAACATTATATTGTAAGTATAAATAACATTTTATTTAATCAAAGAAATACAATCTTTTATGTCACCTTTACCATATAAAGTTACTGTATATTAAGGTAAAAAAAAAAAAAAACATAAAACTATTATATGGTTATTTTTAAAACTATTCTTTACCATTGTAGCACTAAAAGCTAAATCAATTCTCTACAAATTCAATCAAAGATTGTATCAAGATTAGTGGTTTCCTACAAAGAATATTTAGATTTTACTCACAGGAAATTTCCACCATAAAACTTTATATTACAAAACAGAATCATATAATCGGATGAAGGTTCTTGCATGTGTCCCTATAACAGATTAATTTCAAGGCTGGGCAGCCAGAGTGCTGGATACTTACATACAACACCTTCAAAATGCTGCCCTGGAGAGTTTTTAGGAGGTTAGTGACTCCAGTCTCCAAGCCTTCACCGATAAAGATGCCATTACTGAAGTGATAGAGCAGGATGGCTCTGAGGGCGTTAACGTCACCTGATCACAGAGAAGAGACGCTGTCACATCCTGTAGCCTCTGTCTTTCATCTTTAATCTCATTAATCCTGAATAAAACACAGTTAAACAGTAATTCTAGATATGGTGTGCCTTGAAAATGACATGTATGAAAGGACTCACTCTTCAAAAGAGACAAGTCTCTCTCGCTGAGCCCTGCAAAAGCCTCATCTGTGGGAGCAAAGAGTGTGAAATCTCCTTCCTGTTTGAGCAGATCAGTCAGACCAGCTGCCTCCGTCAGGGACAAAAAGATCCTGCAGCAATGAAATGATACAGCCACTACAAGAACAAGAATGCGATCTTCACTTTGACTCTGCAAACATGTCATTTTTCTTACTTGAAGGCTCCGTTTTTCACCAGAAGTTGGTACATGCTTGACTCTGCTGGCGTGATCAGGGTCTTCATAAGATGGAGGGCACCGTTACTTCCCTCTTTGCTTCCACGGATTAAGCAGGCGTTCTCAATGCAGACAGCCTTTGTAGTTAAAATATTATGAGACAGTTCACTTCCTCTGAGTTTACTAATGGAAACTATTTCAGCTATTACATAGCCCTTACAACGTCAATAAATGTCAAGTGTAAGTAAAGGCCAAAGAATAAGAATTCATACACCTGTAATTTCAGTTGTGTGATGTAACAGAGTAACACAGTCTTTATATGAATCTGTATCAAGTGTTCCCATAAAATATACTTGAAACATATCATAAATGTGTTAAAATAGTACGTTTAAAAAGGGTAAGAAAATACCTTTCCAAAACATTTCAGATATACATGTACATATACAACAGTCATGAAAATATCAGTTTTTTTTCATAACTTTTATAAAGTTTTATAAACCTTTGGTGTGAGTTTATCAAACCTTTAAAAGTAGTTTTATTGTAGTACATTGGAAGAGCGACAATTTTTTGTTTTTTTTAATGTATTTTATACAATATACTTTGAATGATAATTAAAGGGCAAATATCTGATGAACAAATACGTAAAATACATTTATATAAATAACATTAATAAACATTTGGTAACACTTTACTTGAAGGGGTGTGCATCAGACTGACATGACACCTTCATAATCATGACATGACACATGTCATGAATATGAAGGAGGTTTTATGCATGTTTATGACAACTGTCATTAAGTGTCATTCGCTCAGTTATGTCATTTTTAATGCAAATATGATATTATTTGACCTAACCCTAACCCTACCCCTACCCCTAACCATAGCCCATAACAAAGACATCTCAAACAATGTCATCTTTGCATTAAAGATTACATAACTGAACGAATGACACTTAAATGACAGTTGTCATAAACATGCATAAAAAAAAACCTTCATATTCATGACATTTCTCATGTCATGATTATGTAGGTGTCATGTCATGAGTATGAAGGTGTAATGTCAGTCTTATGCACACCCTTTCAAATAAAGTGTAACCAAACATTTAATTATATATAATTATTATACAATAATTTTACAAATCATAAGCAAATCAAGAAAAAGGACATATAAATCAACACTGACTGTGCGGTAGACGAAGACTCTGAGAAATTTCCCTGCGAGTGTTTCCAGACGCTGACCATTGTACAGCTGACTCAGCACAATCTTGTTCTTCAGGATGTGGTTTTCCAGAATGATCTTCAGGAAGCTCTGGTCCATGAACATCACCTCATCTAAATTGTGGAAAATAAATTATATGCACTTGAGGTTTACCATCATGCCAAAACAAACAAAAAAATTGCGACAACATTTGTATAACGAATAACATGACATAATGCGACTCTGATTTAGTACGATAAGAAAGACCGAGCAACCTCTTACATATTAAAACATTCACATAACCAAAGTGGCCATAGAAACATTATATGTTTCAAACTGCAACATGTAAAAACTTGGCCGTCCTTTTGTGGAGAGCTGTTTGAGGAATGTGCATTCCCAGAAAGGATTTTCAGTTATTGTAACACCAGGCACTGTCCCTTTCCCCCGTGCAGCCTAGTAAAAGGAATGATTTAGCCTGTAAATATAATGTGATGAATTTGTTCACCTGTCATTAGCCACAAATGAGCAACAAACATGTGATGATGAGGTGAAAGATCTAGCTTAGCCTCCTGTGAGGTCTGAAACCTTCTCTCTGGTAGGTGGGATAACAGAAGCTTTCATCTTCTCTTTCTTTCACCATCTTTGCAGTGCTGGAAGCCCGATGAGGCCAATAGATTTACAGATACAAGTCAACAAGCTGCCATTTTACATACACATGCACTGTATGAATCATCTGTTTTTACACCTGCTATTCCGTGAGGAATCAAAGTTATAGTTATGGGACCGCAGAGGTTAACAGAGGCAAGGCATATCAGCAATTGAAAGAACACCGGTCTTGCTAAGGTAGAATTAAAACAGACAATGAAAGAGAAGAAACCAGCAGCTGTGTTACGTTAAGGAGACTATGAAAGTTAGTTAAAGGGATGGAGAATAATAAGAAAGAGAGATTGACATGTATTCAGAAATGTTTGCTCACCGTTGAAGGCTGCGTTAACTGGGGCCAGGAGTGTGTACTCAGCCTGGGGTCTCATGGCTGCAGACAAGCCCAGCTCTGTCAACATGTCGCTGAAGGTGCCCTGAGATTGTCCAACCAACTCCATAACCTGTTTAGCTTAGAAGAAAAAGGCAAAATCACAATCTTTAAAAAGCATATTAGAATGCTTTCTGAAGGATCATGTGACATTGAAGACTGGAGTAATGATGCTGAAAATGTAGCTTTGCCAACACAGGAATAAACTGCATTTTCAAAATATATTCAAACATAATTATTTACTTACTTTTTTTTTTGGAGATAAAAATGTAATCGCTAGTAGGATAAATGAAACTGAGAGGTTAAGCTAACCAGAGTTGGGCATGAGGACTTGATCGATGAGGTGGAGCCCATGGTGTGGAACCATGTCCTTCTTGATACCCTCTGGATGCCATTGGATTATGTGAGACTATCTCCAAGCAAGCACAATCTCAATATTGCTGCATCCGGGTCTCATAAGACGTGCCAGCCTAATGGCCTCGGAGACTGACAGCGTTCAAAAGATGGTAGTGAGGAAGAGTGGAAGAGAAGAAACATCAGTCTCTGTCATCCTAGCACTTCTGTTATTCCTCTTGCACACTCTTAGATTGAGGAATCATGGAAAAAATTACATCATTTTTTTTTTTTTTGTTTTTTGATGTTTGAAATCCCACATCCAGGTAAAAAACACAAAGGGAATGAGTCTGTTGAAAATGCATAATACAACAATGGCACTGTGATTTAACAAGGTATTTGCTTCAAATTAATTTGCATTAAATCACTTGGCAAGCACAGAGTTTAGGCTGGGTATGTAGAAAAAAATTGTCCTTGCTAGTTGATTGCAGTTCTCATTCTAGAGAGCTTTTGATTGAATAAAAATCTGTGTAGTGCTACATATGTCATCAAATTTCTGATTTGTTTTCCTGGAAGAGAATGATTGTAAATTTGAAATACCTATATCTGCTAAGTTCCCCCCATATGATTGTAAAGCACTTTTGGTGTACAGCAATACACAATAAAGAGCTATATAAATGCCTCATTCATTCATTCATTCATTCATTCATTCATACATTATGAATGTTAGATGTACACTAGCATATCAATACAGTAGCTTCAAAGCTAATAGACATGAACCTAAAGCCCCAAAACTACAATTTTAATTTCATGTCCTTTAAAATTTGTCTTTAAAAGTCTATGGTTTAATATATAGATTATGCAGATAGCATATAAATGCTTGCATGTAATCCATAATGACACTGCATTTCCTGTTCGTTTCCAAAGGGAACCATTAGGGATCCTTGGGAGCCTTTGGGTCCTCTCTGAGTGAATCCCTTAGCAGCTTCAAGCCATTTGACTGCAAATGGAGCGCTCTGATCTCACATCAAAAGTCTGGCTATAGGGACTAATAAGAGGGCAGAGATTACCATTGTTGTTTTCACTGGACTGTAAAGCTAACAGCTGTTTCCTGTCTATATGTTTTTTTGGCAAGACAAGGACGATGCTCTTTTCAGAAAGATCTTTCTCCTTTGCCCTTAAAATGAACATATTTCTTTAACAGTTATAAAATGTATTCTGCATCACTGGAAAACACGGACCATAGGAGTCAAATGGGTGCATGTGTTCAAGCCGGCTGTTGTCTCAGCATATTGTTTTTTGTGCTGAATTTGATGGTATTATATGCTGTCAATAGTTAATTGTATCAGGCATCAGTATCTAGGTTAAGCTTGGAGTTTTCCTTTTTCATTTCCCTGGCTTCTCTCAATGAAATTATGTAGCAGATCAAATATCTTTCCAATTGGCACAACAGATTTGGCCATAATATTAGTTTTATTTTAGTTTCACTCAAGCAGTTAACTTAACCCTTAGTGTATTTTAGATAAACGTTATATTCATGAGAGTGGGCATTACGTAATTCTTTTACATGATCATTGGGAAAGCTAATGTTTCCAAACTCCAAAGCAAACATCAACCACAGTATTTTGAAAATAATGTAAGACATACCCATAAACTTTATTTCTGCTGCCGAAAACCTTCAGATTTGATCTCATCTCCAAGGGGCTCAACTGTAACCCTGTCTAAATCTCAAAGTAGTCCCATAAGTGTGGCTATGGCACTGTATGCCAACTGTCTGAGAATTCCAGGTCTACAGCTCAGGGTGCAGCAGGCCCATCTGGTTTGAAAGGGGGTGAAATAACACTCAGCCTCATTCAGTTGACTCAGATCAACGAACGTGGCACCAGGGAACTGCCAGTCCCTTGATTTCCTGCACCTTTATATCATTACATAAGAATAAAGGCTTTCTTTGCGCCAAGTCTGCCATCAATATGGGACTTAACGTTTCCCTTCGGCAACTTAAAGCACTCCGTTTGAGATAATGCATGGGGCTTTACATCTTAGTGCTTGGGTTTACCTTGGAGGGAATTCTTGTCTTCCATAAGCCTGTCCAGAATCTCTCTATCCAGCTTGTCAAAAGCATCATTGGTTGGGGCGAACAGGGTGAAGTGTCCCGGTTGACCCAGCTTCTCAATCAAACCAGATGCAGTAGCCACAGTCTGGACAAGAAATGAAGCATAAATGACTCATGGTCGATAGGTTTGGTTCATGGACTACATGGTTCCAAGTTTCCTTAAAACTTACGCTCAAAGTACTCAGGTCATCATCCACTTCGATCACATCCTGAATAGAGTTGCCAACGGCCGTGATGACACGGTCAATGACGTGGACCACTCCGTTGGTGGCCACCTGGTTGCCGTGAATAATCCTGGCACAGTTCACTGTGACAACCTGAACAAGAACCATGTGTAAAATTTGTTCCTCATGGAGACGCAAGTAACCTCCATTTCTCAAAATATCAACTTACCCCATTGGAGTAATGATTGATGAGCAGGTTCAAGTCGTTGTACATGGAGGTGGCGGTCATTCCGTTCTTGAGGTCTTTGGTAAGGAGACGTTTGTTGACCATGTGGTAGTGCAGCGCATTGTACAGCTCAATATTAACATTGCTCACCAGAGCATTCCTTATCTCCTATAGGATAAAGAGCAAGCCAATGCAAAACAGTCAAGGAATTACTAAATTTTCATGTGTGTGCTGGAGGGGAAAAGAAGGAATGAGATGTTACCGGATCGAGAAGATCCCAAGCATCATTACTGGGGGCGAAGAACGTGTATGACCCAGCGCCTTCAATCTCCTCCTGTAGCTTGGATAGAGCAGAGTAGTCCTGGGTTTTTGTGGCTTTGACCAGGCCGAGGGTGCCATAAACATTGTCAATGGGAGCAACTGCAAGAAAAATGACACAGATTAACTGCACGATTAGCTCCAAGACTGCAGCTATAGAACTCTTTGTCCAACAATGTAGCTTTCAAATCAGGTTGCAATCATACTTAGCATACTAATCAATGTGAATTTGTATTTTATTGACAACATAACTAGATTTAATGATTTTCCAATGTCTGACTGGTCCGTAAGCAACTATTAAGAAACCAACCAACCAACCTGCAGGACAGCCGCGCATGCCTTCCAGCTTCATGTAACCTGGGCAACACTCATACAACACGGTCCTGGATAAAGAGGGAAGATATAAAACCAGAAGCACATGTGTTAAGTGAGTATTGGATCTAAGACATATGGCACCACTTTGAAAAAATACAATACCAGTAGTGTACAGGCTCAAATTCATTTTTTTCTTGGATGCCATTCACTAGTCGTTACAAGCTATCCTGGTTTTAATGATAACACAGTTCATGGTCCTGGATAGACAGTCTGTCCATATGGTAAGCATTAACTGTCTTTGTACATAAACATGCTATGTGGTCCTGAGGTTTGTATTTCACTATCATTGTGTTGTATTGCATTAATACTTTAAGTGTCCTGAAGCTAAGACCAACTTGATGGTTTGGTAAGGCTGAGGGGTATTTTTTGGATCCAGGGTGCCTTTAAAGTAAATTTATAACCCAGTGAAACGTTGGTTTGGAAGTTACAATGGAAGGAAATGTCGAATCAGCAGTTTTCCAGTAATGAAGGTCGCATTCTATGGTTTTTCTGTTTTCATTGAAAGTGGCTCTTTAAACCTTCAAACCAAGCTTGTAAATATATTTCCATGACCACACAAATTGGATCTCATGGATGCAAAGCCATTTATAAATAACATTCAAAATTGTATTTGATAAAAAATTATTTCTAAATACATGATAACACATTCAAAATATGCATAACTGTCTAAATATAAATCTACATACATGTGCATTTCAATTAAAATAAAATTATGTTATGAAGCATAATGTAAATTGAAGATTTTTTTTTACATTTCAATAAAATTCACCTAAGCTAATTATACCAAATATACAGCAGCCATATTGTAGAGTTAATAAATAGCTGTTAATGGGAAACAGGTTTTTTATAAGGTCCTCTGAGAAAACACCACTGGAGAGTTACAATTCCCTGAGAAGTTCTCAAAGCTGGAGGATTTCAAAGTTGTCCTCTATGTGATCGCCATACGGAGGATCCAGAAACAATAGTTATGGATAATGGCAGGCCTCTGTGTCTTCTATGGAAGTGAAGAACAGTGAAAGGGTAACTGAGGGATGTCAATGAGGTCATGTCTCTCTAGAATACAAGCTTCTAAAGAATCAATCCCAAAAACAGGAGGAAAACATGACTCCTGATGACCAGACCCTCTGAGGGAATACGGCCGCATTAATCATTGGGGAGAAAGTCAGATTTTCCAATTTAACTGAAGGTTTCCCTGGTGAGTCACCAGTTCAAAGGATCCACAACATTATGCACATGTTCAAATCATTTAGATGGAGCTAAAACCATCAGATAGTAGAGATATCTAGCAAAATATATAAAGATAAGCTTTGTAGAACATAAAACCCATGACTTGAATGAAAATGGATACTTTAAAAGGTAGTAATCTTCAATCTTTCCTCATCTGCATGTTGAAAAGCCATCAGTGATATAATTTTTCATACCAATCTTTGGGAGAGATCTAAGACATACTGTCATACTCATCTCAATTATGTAAGCTACGCACACTAAACCAGATATTTACAAGGATTGCCAGACCGCTATGCAGGGTTGCTAGGTTTTCACAACAAAACCCACCCAATTGATACTCAAAACTAGCCCAAAACTAGCCCAATCACATTCTGGGTGGTAAAATACATGTCTTTTTTTTTGGAGGGGGGTGGTAAATAAAATGGTAAAAATTGCATTCCAGGTGCTAAATATAACTTTATCGGGGTCGTTTCAACCCACTGACATGAAAAACAACCCGCGTCAACAGTGTTAAAGTACCCCAATTCCACGGGAAGACCACAGACTTGGCAACACTGCCGCTATGTAATGGTCTGCTGAGCGCAGAGAAAATACTCAGAGCAAAACAGTTCCTGGCTTTCCAGTAATCAAAACTGCAAGGGAAGCAGAAAGTCTACAGAATATCTCAGGCAAGTCTGGCTTTGCAACTAAGGAAGTTCGAAACCACTGGAGGTTACCTCACATTGCTGTTTGGTCTCACATGAAAGGCCTGGGTAACCTTTTTACGTTGCCGCTTCCTCTCTTTTCCAACTACGGAAAAAGAAGTTGAAACTGGAGGCATGACAAACTCTGTTGTGGTTGACCATGTTGGCCTCCAGAAACCACCACATCATTACTGGAGCTTTCACATTAGGACTTTGAGCTCATCTTACCAAATATTGTTACTCTAGATGTTGCTATCTTTTTTGCTGTTTTTTACATTTTACACGCCACTGAGTTCACTTAGTTTTGCCAAAGAGCTTCCTGAAACACAGACGAGCCTGCTGACATTTCCACCTTGTAGACAGCTGTGTATTTTCGCCTTAGGACAGAAATTTAAGGAAAGGTGTTTCAACACAAGCCAAGCACTCCAGGCAAGCTCTACTGCTTTCTTTAATCATTGGTGGCATGTCCTGACAATGTCAGTGGGTCTCACCATTTCATACCAATTAAGGTTCTGCAGTTCTCTTGTGGTTTGTAAGACTGAGTGCTGTAGTAACGCATGGAATTTGGTTAGTAGCAGTGGAGTGGTTCTTTTTCTATTCATCTCTTCTTTGTTTTGGCAGCAATGTTAAACTGTAAATCTACTGTTGAAGCACTGTAAATTCAACTATTAAGCTGCATTTGGAGCTCAAGTAGGAAATCATATGTGCATGCAACTGTTGGAAATCTTCACGCACTCTTACGAGTTGGGACAGTGACCTTTCCCCTTTGACCATCGGAGCAGCTGGAACTTTCCAGTTTCTGTCAAACAGACAGAATTTGTAATAGCCTCCAGAAATCACAAAGCATAACACTTACGCTTTCTTTCCACAGATGGCCCCTTGGTACCAATTACGGCAAGTGCTGAAGTATTTCTTCTTTGTCCCCACGGCTTGCTGGAGAGCGCACACATTTGGTCTGCAGAAAGGTAAAGGTAAGACAGGATGAAATGAGTAAAGCTAAGACAGAAGAGTGCAACAGATACGCAATATTATATTTATTTATTTTTTGTGACAGCATTGTGCTTTTCTTTAAAACTGGGACAATAAGCTTTAGCTTTGATGTAATAAAGGTAAAATTAAGACAATAAACTTTAATGTACCTACTTCCTTAAGAAACCTATTATTATATAAATATACCTAAAGTTAATGTATTATTAACTTGTTCTACTATTAAGGCCTTGTATTATATAAAAAAAAAATATAAAAAATAAAACATACACTGAGTAATTTTTTTTTAAATATTAAAATTAGTTATTAGAAAATAATAGCGTATACAATTATAAGATTATAATTTGTATAGATTATACCAATGAGAATTTTGAAAAATGTAAAAAACAAAACAAAAAAAAAAAACACAAAAACATGGGTGTCAGGAACTGAATATATACTTTTAAATAAAATTTCATTCTTATTTGGATTGTTTTTATACTCAAAGTCAGCCTGACAACATTTTGGCTACACCAAAAAAGAAATTTTTTTTTAGATAAGATACAATTTCACAGTTTTACAGTTTATTTATGTTGCAAAAGGACAAAGAAAGTTTAAATAAAAAAACATTAATAATAATAATAGTAATATATGTAAACACTTTAAATATTTAGAAAAAGCATAAATGTAAATCATAATAACTACTCTTATTTTAATATTAATAAATGAAATTAATATCTCTTACCCTTCTTTCTTTGCTCTAATACGACTGTGGGCAACTATCTTGTCATAAGCTGAGGAGTCTGCCTGGTCAAAGGCAGACAGCACAAAGAGTGCAAAAGCAGCTGCAAAGAGTAGCTTCATCCCTGCTTTCCCCACTGTGAGACTTCAGAGCAAGAAATGGGCTCCAGCTGAGGGGGAGAGGGCTTTTATAGCTCAGCTCTCAGCAGCAGGAGAGACTGGTAAACTATCAGTGCACCAGCCTTTCCTGTTCACCAGTGTGTCTCTATGATCTCACCTCCCAACACTGAATAAGCAAAACACAAAGAGGAGGATTAATTCAACAACGAGCTGAGGTGTGAGGTTGAAATGTTGCAAAATTCCTAATGAATTAATAATAACATACATGGGGAGCTATTTTAGTCCATATTAGGACTGGTGTAGAACTTTCAAATTTTTTTAAATTTGATAGTTATTCTTTACTGGTGATATTTCATATTTAAGAAAATCTGAATCTATGCAACATACGTACGCTGTTACAAAATTTCATAACTGACGAAGGATCCAAAAGTCTGAGAAAAGCTTCTGTTTTTTTATTACAAAGCATATTATCAGAATAAATTTGAGTGAAAAGTTAAAAAGAAATTTCAGAATGTCTTTGGTATGACAGCAGAACTCAAACATTTGTGTAAAACCTGATGATTTTATGTATATCCAACATTTGACAATGATCCAAATAGTATCTTGTTTTTCAATTTAAGCAAGAACGTCTGAGTGTCTGTACAAAGTTGTTCACATGCTCAATATCAAAATGTGTAATCTACATATAAAGCAAAATCTTAAATATTTCTTTATCATTTTACGTTTTTCAAAATCTTTCTAAAGTATTTTTCTTTCTTCCAAAGTTTCAAGTTTATTTCCAGTTATAAATGAAAATTCAATTCCAGATTTTTTACTGTTCTCAGAGTTTTCGACACTTCATCAATCAGGCATATAATACAAAGAAAGAAAAAAAGGACTTTGTTTTAAAGGAATATTGTTGGTAAACTTGTAACTTAAAGGGAAAGTATTTCAGTGAAGTAAAACATGAACAATTTTGTGAACCAAAGGCTGCAGGATTAAAATATAAATCAATTTTACACAACACTGTAGCTTCACTCCAAGTCTTCAAATATATACACTAATACAAATCAAGCCTCAACGCATCTGATACAGCAGCCTCATCCAGATGCATGTTTCTGTGCTTGGCTCACTCTTGTGGCCAGATGCAAACATAACTATGAAAAGATGCTGGTATCTATGACAACCTTTGGAACCTTTTGAATGGGTGGCTCCATCTTGTGGAAACCCTTAACAACAACAAAAAATAATACTTAACTGACATAGTAGCATGATTTTTTTAGGGCGTCCAGTCTGAAGACATCCATTTTTCTGGCCAATGCCCAATCCAAAGTGCACTTTGTTGATCCTAGTCTTCTAGAAGAAAACAGAGAATATAAATATTACTTACAGTTAGTTATAAGACATGAGGGTGCAGTGAACATAAATAACGACTTTTCAAACAAGTTTTTCCAAACACTCACCCCATCTGCCACTGATCGCCAAACATACTGCCATTTAAGAGCCTTTTTTCTTCTGACCTGCTAACAATCAAATTGCAATGAAAGAGTCTTGGTTGACCTCACACCTAATAAACACTGACTCTGTCAAAACAAGATTTGGCTTATATTTTGAAAAATGTGATGTTTAAAACTGTCATTTAGAATCTCACAGAAACATGTTTCTGAAGTGAAATTACATGAGACAGAAATGAAGACGCATCTGGAAATAGCTTCATCACTTTCTTCCCACTCTTTCTCTTTTCCATCTCTTCTCTGTCAGTGCTTTTATGGCTTTTGGACAAGTTATGCTGCAGTGTCGCATGCAAAGCTAGCGAGCCGAGAGACATTGGTAGTAAATATCAGAACATGAACATAATCCCCTCAAGCTGCAGAGGCTTTGCTAGGAGATCACATGTGAAAAAAAAAGTACAAAGGAAAGGACAAAAAGACCAAAATAAATAATTTATATATATCTATCTGTATATATGACTGTAGATCTATATAATGTGTGTATATTTAAGTGAAAGAAGATATTAGTTTAATAGAACGTTCTGTTCTCGGAACGTTAGTGTATAATTATAAAAAGAATGTTCCTAGAACATTAGGAAAAAGACTCACAGCAAATTTTTCATCGCTACCACATTTACCTCAAAGACACAGGGAGTGACTAATTTCAAAAGTATCAAAGTTTGAGAAACTATCTGCTGACAATTTATTCACTTCTAATTGAAAACAGCATGGTGTGTCCCCAGATAAAGGAACTGCTGTGAAGTCAATTAATTAAAGAACAAGAGCAGCCACTGCGTGTTGCCATGGCAACAAAAGAAAAATAACCACTTGTGAGAGTGAAAGATTACACATAGTATGTCTGTGTGTGTGCGTATAGTGAAAAACTCCCAGTATATCAAATATTTTCATTTTTCAAAAATAAGTGCAGAATGTAACAAATGATTAAGCAGCATGTGGTGGCGCATTAAATTGGGGGAGAGAAAAACAACTGCATGCTAAAAAAGAATATGACATAGCAAATAGTTACCAGGAGAGTGAGTTTTTATTTTATTTTTTCAAGAAATCACAGACCTAATTACTGAATGTCATGTGGTTCATGAAAGTCAGTTGAAATTACTTCTAAGATCTTAACATTTTAAGAGTTAGATACTTATTCCAACATCACAATATTGAGGGTATGCTTAGAAATGTGCAACAGATGTAATCAGATGTATAACCTCGGTATTATGAGCACTGTACTTAGAGTGCATCATATAGATATATATATATATATAATATATTTATATATAATATAGATATATATATATATATATATACATACACCAGTTGCACAGCCTGATTAAAAAAAAATAAAAAAAATAAAAATATATATATACGGATCTATCATAATTTTTTAAATCAGGCTGTGAAACTGTGTATGTCATATCCAACTATCTAGTGATTTGGAGCTCAAAGGGAGATGAAACTGTATTTTATTTATAATCTGCTGTTAAAATTTGGGGTTGTAAGATTTTTTTTGTTTGTTAAAAGAAGCTCTTATGCTCCACCATGGCGCATGTATAAACAAAAAATAGAGTTGGGAAAACAGTAATAGTGTAAGATATTACAATTTAAATAATGGTTTCTATTTTACAATATTTTAAAATAATTGCATTAGTAATATTATGTCTGTGATGGCAATTTTGTCAGAAGCCATTCCAAGAAATATTTGCTTTCTTGGTGCTTAACATTGTTGTGAATACTGTAATACTTTTTTTAGAATACTTTTTTAAAGAACAGAATTTAATTGAATAGAAATATTTTGTTATATTATAAATGTCTTTACTGTCACCTTTGATCAATTTAATGCATCCTTGCAGAATAAAAGTATAAAAATAAAAAAGCAGTATTAATAATAATAGGTAAGCTTTTTTGTCCCCAAGTTATTGAGGATGCTGCACAGTGAAAACGTGAGGTTAAATACATAAAATAAAAAAATAAAACTATTTAACAGGACAGTTGGACACTGTGTAGTGCTTTCTCCATTTCTTATCCTCCAGATTTTTGGCTGCTTTTGGCATCTGTAGTGTAGTTTCTTGAGCCCAAAAACAATCAAGCAAATATCTTTTCTTGAGACAATTCATCTCACAAACCTTCACATCTGTGCATAAGAAAGGATACTGTTTCATCTCTGACAAAGTACATCAACTCAATTTCAGATTCAGATAATCCTTGGTTACAAAAGAAAGAAAGTATGTTTATCTAATGTTCATGTGGAGATGCAGTGTGCTCTTTGTCTTGGTCCTCCAAAACACCTTCCTCTTCGTCCATCAGGCACTTTGATTCATTTTCTTCCTGTTCAGCTTTTTCTGCCAGAGATTTCTCAAATTTTTCCTCTCTCACCCAATCTAATATGTCAGAATCAGATTCCTTTGCCTCTTCAGCGAGTGAGTAGATCTTATTAGGGTTGAGACTGTTTTGTTTCCTCTGGAATAACCCAAAGTCTGTAAAATCCTTAGGGAAGTCCTTCCTGGCTTGGTCTTTAAGTATCGGGTCAGTCAACACTACTGCTGATCCATTGACCAGACGACCGAGAGACTCCCTTTTCTCTTCAGATTTTTGTTGTTGTAGCACTGCAGTGACATCGTACAAATGTAGTTTTTTGTTCTGATGAAGAGCTGAACAATGTTGAAGCAAACTGTCTGGATGTGAAACATCAGCGACCGCTGTGCCCGGCTTATTTGCACGAGTACTTTTCCGGTTGCCCTTCATCATTCCAATGACTTCGTAGCGGAAGCTAGATATGTCCTGCTTCAGCTCCTGTCGAAGTGATTAGAATCCACAATTTACTTGTTATTTTTACTCAAAGTTCTTATTTAAAGGTGCACTAAGCAGTTTTTATCATTTAAAATGTTTCACAATGACTAGAATTTTAAAATGTACACTGAAATTAGATGAAGACTCCAGTCATACTGTATCAGCAGGCAAGAAAAAGTGTTTTTACTCGACCCTCCTCATGATGGATCACAAGACCATCCAAATACAATTTTATTACAGAAACGTTCCTATTTTTGGACACGTTTGTTTGTAAATACATCAGTCAAGGGTATTTTTACAATGGCATTGAAAAGTAAAAATTTTTGGTGTGATGTAATGCTTCATCCACACCAACAGTTGTCAGTATAAAGTACAAGACCATTGGTGTATGTAAATGGTCCAGTAAAACATAAGCAAGAAATCACTTACTGCTTGCGTTTGATCTCAAATCAATGTGAAAATATAATAAAATCTGACAAAAAAAAAAAAGACCATTTGGTAGACAAAATCATTTTCAGTGCTTACTTTGAAATTCTCCTCTGTGAGTCCCTCTTCCGTCTTGGCATCTCGAATCATAGCTGCCACATATCGTTTTACTAAGTTTCTCAAGACTTCCTGCATTTAGGGAAACATACAATTGAGGTGAAACAAATCAATACAATATAGAAAAAATGCAGAGAACTAATATTCTTGGTGATAAGCTACCTGGTATTGGTGGTTGAGTCTCACGTTTTTAGCAGCTCTTCTCTGAAAAGACAAACAGAAGGACATCTGTAATCTAATAATATGTCTGTCCCCTACCATACTAAAGTATCTTCTCCAAGACAACAAAGCATGCTGGACATCTTATGACACATATTTATAATGAAATTCCCTTTGCTCCATTACATAATATTAACATTTTCAATAAAATGTAATTAATCTGTCATGCCATGATTAGTTATTTAAACCAAATTCTATTTAAGAGCCAAAAAAAGGAAGAAGAGGTAGAAGTAGAAAATAATTTATTTTTTAAAGAGTCTTACCCCTAATGTCCCAAATGTCTCAGTCCTCTTTGACCTCCTCTTGAACACATGCACCTTAATCCATGTAATCAGGTAACATATGGATTTGGGACTGGGGATAATGTTGAAGGGAGGTGGCAAGGTGCCTCCTTCCTCAAAATAACTCATCCATAATTTAGTTCTGGCAAATTTCCACTCAATATCAGCATGGTCCTTCAGAAAAGCCAGAACACACTATATGTGAAAGGCAGGTAATTTCTGGGAAAATTACACTAATGCTTTCATACCAAAGTGACTTATAAGGTACAGCACATTGTACCGTATTTTCCGGAATGTACTGTATATCATGTGGTGACTTGTATTACAAAGTGACTTACATAATGCAATTAAGGTCAAGCATGCAAAACGTGCAAAACACAAAATGGACATGATCTCAATTTATTTGTAGCCCATTTCCCACTAGGTGGTAGTTTCAGTTTTGCTTTATGTTTGCCATTTATAGTTAATGTTGTTTATAATGAATGACACTATAATTTCTGTTTGTATAATACTTATATTTTTCATTCCTTTCTGTTCTGAATAGCATTAATAGTCATGTGCAACTTGTTTTTTCCCCAGAAAATACGGTATCTGCAAAAAGCAACAATTACTGGAAGTAGGACGTCATGAAAATATACCTACAAGTGTTCAGGTCAGACCTCAAAATAAACTTACGGCAATGTGCTGATAGGAATTGTTCATCATGGCAATGAGCATATTGAGGAGGACCACCAAGGAGATGATGTTATAGGTACCAAACATGGTGGCACCCACAAATTCGGTGAACTTGTGGTCAGCTTGGACATTGGTCACATACAGATTGATCAACCCAAAAATGGACCAAAACAAAGACTGCAAGGTCTCAAATAGCCTACAAATAGTGTACAAGCAAGATTAGAATGGGTAGTTCCAACTTATACACAACTTTTTCACAATGTTTTCATTTTGATATAGGAGTTAAAATAACTTTTTAAGAGTAAGCTGATTTATTGACAATGACAATACATAAATTAAGCATTGAGATATGAAGCATTAGATATTAGACTTTTCCCCCTCAAACTTACGTTGAGAAAGCATTGTTCTGACGTTCACAACGGATGCCTTTGCAGTTCATGCCATCACTAGTCTCGTAGTAGAAGTAAAGCTGATTGAGTCCATTAGCAAAGGAAAGCAACACCAGGCAGTAGATGAAGAGGAACTTTAGGATGTCCAGAAGCATCCGTCCTAATGATATCTGCAAAGGACCTAGGTGAGAATTGGCCGTGAAGAGCGAGATGAGGCGTAGAGAGCTGAAGATGTTGGCAATGGCAAACACCGCCTCAGCCACTAGTGTGGGGTGCCACATTTCCCAGGTTTCCCTGGGTTTGCAACCACTGTACTGTTAGGAAAGACGAAAGTAACAGTTAGTAACTCTTGATCCATTCCGGATTCCCACCAGTGACTGTTGTGATGTAATGTACCTTAACATATGCAACAATCTTCAGTGAGATGGTTGCAAGATACAAGGAATTCATCACAAAGTCCATGAGATTCCACCAGTCATGGATGTAATCCTGAAATCCACCATCCCACATTTGCTTGATCTCCGTCCATATGAATCCTGCGAGGGCAGCCAAGAAATTTAGCTGGTTCATGTTCAAAGACCTTCTTGGTTCTCTGGTCCAAGATGAACCATGAAAATATTGCATGGAGAACATTACACACAAATAGCACAATTTAGGATCATTTTATGGAACCATATCGGTTCTGTAGGGATGTGACACTACCTAGAACCCAGGGTAGGATCATCCACTCCACAGTGGTGGGTTTTGGACCTTGGCGATCAGGATTGTTAGAGACTATGTGATGAGAGGCCAGCAGCAGGAGGAAGAGGAAGGTCAGGTAAGAGGCGGTGTGGCAAATAAACTTGATGAAAGGCTTGCGGATGAAGAGGCCATAGCGGCTCTTGGGTGCCACCAGGTAACAGAGGGAGAGCAGGGGGAACATGAGGCTGATGAAGACACAGGTGATGAACTTGCCAGCCCAGTGACGTCTCCTCCAGCCAGGAAATTCATCATACCAGCGTGAGGCCAACAGCTGCTGGCAATTTGGCTGTGCTACAAACTGAGAGAGAAAAGAATAGAAGAGAATACAGGGAAATCACATGTTACTAAGCAAGTATGAACAGGTGGTCTGGAAAGCAAGCTGCCAACTCTGTAATTTTGCTTTTTTCCCCATCATTTTTGGTCAGATTTCCCAGAATATCCATTTTTACCATTTGCAAGACTTACGTATATCTGTGTACATATATTATATTGCATAGTTTGTGTATGACATGGGACCACTAACTTACAGAAATATTATTACGACATGTATTCCACTCTAACTGAGCTATAAACTGTCAGTAAAATTAAGTTTCAGCACAAGCAAACTATACATCAGTGTTTTCCGCAGATTCCCAAAAAGTCAGATTCCAAGATACCGTGTGAAGTGAGCGTTAGTGTCTTATATAGTCAGAATGATAAAGTGAACATGAACAGTGAGGCAGGAGGTCTGAGTTTTTTTCCATTTATTCCCCATCAGACTGCTGAGCCTAGTTAACATGTTGCTTCATACTGCACGAGATTCAAACACTTGCACAAAGGTTTGTAATGTGATTTGACAACAATATTGTTGTAGCCAAAACAGTTCAAAGGTGCAGTGACACCTATAAGTTGAAAAATCATAAAACGTTAAGAATTTTGTAAATTACAATAACAAAAAAATGAAATGAAACTAGTCAAAAAATAATTTTAGTACTAGTCTTTGATACAGAATATACTGTAAAGGTTTTACATTTTATAAATTGCCTTCAATTAATCACAAAATGCCATAAAACCTGAAAATGCCACTAGATAACACTACCAATAATGCTATGGCTCTGAGATATTTTTTTTCTAGATATTTTTATAGCCCTGCAATATTCAGTGATACCAAGTTAACACACTAAAACATTCAGCACAAAAAAAATATTACATCTAAAAAAAAACAACTAAAGTCACAGAGTGAAAAAAGGACAAGGACAAACTGAACAAAATAGACATAAAAACTAAATTTCAATTTATAATAACCCTGTGTAACACGCTCTTTAACCGTAAACCACCTACTAGACAAAGTTGTAAATTAAGATTTTAATCTTTTAATCTAATCAAAAATTGAGATAAAAAAATTATAATTCTCTGAATCATGCATAATGCAATGTACATTTTTACTTATGTGCTTTGCCAAGCAAATGCTACAGTACTTGCAGCCGTATATTGACTCTTGTTCTTGATGCTTATTTTGTTCTTCTCCATCATCCTCTTCATCTTGTCTCCAGTGATTTGCCCAAAGCCATTAACGGAGCATCTAAAATGTCAAGCGGAAGTGGGAGGGCGCCTAACCAAATTACAAACAAATGCATTCTCATTACAGCAGAGCCAGGCGTTCTAGAGGCGATGAGGTCAAGTCTGAGACGATTTTAAGTGTTCTCCGTCAGGGATGATTTGCACGGTGCAATCTGTTCTACAGCTCAACTAAAGGACTCTCTGTCACAGGGCTGCTGTACAAGCGACAACAGTACCTTAAAACACCTCAACAGGACAAATAAGGTCAAACAAAAAACAAAAAAAACATCAGGCGCAGTCTAGAGCATGTGCCTTTTTACTGCCGCACTGTACATCAACAAGCAAAAAGTGGGGGGTGTGGGGGGGACATGCCAGCTGACTTTACATAGTACCATGTTCATTTCTTCTGTCACATTTCTTACAAGGCTTTCAGAACGATATGCACAAAAGCTTCACATAACACAACACTTTTACTGAAATGTGAAAAGAACTTTAATACAAGTTCAAAATCGCAGCACCTCTATAAGTATATACAGTCACATATACAGTACAGTGCCCACATATTATAAACTATTTAAGCGCATAATTTGAAATGCTTTACCTCCAAAATAAATAAATAGTACAAGCATTCCTAATGGCAAATGTATTTTTCTTAACCATTCACAGCAAACAATATGCATCATGTTCTCTTCTCTTACAATGACTGATATCTTTTCATCTGAGCTAATACAGAAGAATGCTGCCTCTGATCTGATCTGTTCTCTGATATTATAGTGAACATCCACATGCACAGTTTAACTGGAGTCATTCAAGTAACATTTACAATAATAACATTAGTGCTGGTGTGACTGTCACTGCCATTTTCAACAATTGTGTGAAACAAATGCCATTTAATCGGAATTTAACCATGTCTAATATTATCACAGGTTGAGAAGAATATAACCAATGGATATTTAAGTAGTTCACATACAATAAGCAGAAAAGAAAATCATGCATGTATACTGAATTCATCTAAAAAAAAAATTAAGGGCATAATGCCTTTGCAAACCCAAAAGAGGGCAAAAATAATTTCAGCAACATGGCTCCAGAATGTCACAACTGATTGCTGTGTAATTATAATTTCTTCCTTTATTATTTATTTATTTGTATTTTAGTCATTTTTGTTTCTTGTTCACACTGTATTTAAAAAAAAGAAATTAAATTAGGCTTCTGAATGCAGACTATTTTCTAACCAAATTTGAACAGACTAAATTCAAGAGGCAAAGTAATTAGTAGCTATGAACCCACACTACATGCTGAAAGTGGATATGACTCTTCACTCCTAAACTGCGATAAGTCATAACAGGTCAAACGGGCTCCTTTTTATGAGATCTACATGGCGCTGAGGCATGTGATAACCTTGTCAACTGTGAATAAAATTACCCGACTCTTAGTTTGGGCTTGTAACACTTCAGTGCTTTTGAATTGATGCACAATGGAGGCTTGAGTTTCATCTGGCTCACCTCAGGTATTGCTAAGAGGACCTTCTTGTGCATACAATATACGTGGGAGTTAATTTGTTCTTAGCTTAGTCAATCTTAGGGGAGATAGAAATCACAATTTAGTAATTAGTTTATTAAAACCTTAAAAAGTATTTGACCCAAAAAATGTTTTAGCTTTGTGGCCTAAAATGTTTTTTTTAGGTACGCATAAAAATATATGAATGCCACTGTATTGTTTCTAAAAAAATTTAACCAAACGGCATTTATTTTAAAGTCAAGATACTAATATTTTATAGCACTAATAAATTAAAATTCTGTTGTAAAGATTTTAGTGTCATTATTCATGAATAATGAATTATATCAATTCAAGAAATCATTATTATTAAAGAAAGATAAGTAAGCAAAATATCTGAAAAAATAAAAGTTATTAATAAATAAATTAAATAAATAAATAAATGATAAATTATCCTGAAGCCAGTTAGTTAAAAGCAGATGTAAACACAGTTTGGGTGATGGGTTTGTGTTTGCCACTTTGTTTAATATTTGTCATCTGATAAGTGTCCAAATATCTTTGGGCCAATTGTACAAAAATACATGATTGCAATAACAGATCTGTACCTCTTTTTGGCGGTATTTGATGGCCAACTTCAGTCGAGCCAGCTCATTGTTGGCCTCATCCTGCAGCAGGTTGACATCATCGCTGAAATTGAGGATCAACTCCAGTTCGCGTGAGGACCGGGTTTGATCCAAGAGATCCTTCGCAAAGCGTTTGCATTGATGGGAGAGCTCCTCGTATTCAGCCTTGAACTCATTTTCAACTTTACTGAGCTCCTGGAGCTCCCAGCTGAGCTGGAAGGCGGTGAGGAAAGGATCCTCGCTGGACAGGGCGATGAGAGAGGGGCTGGCCAGGGCCTTGTAGATGTTCAGTCGGGAGCGTGAGTGCCGCAGACTGTCCACGTCTGAACTGGAGACGCACTCCACGCAGTTACAGCGCACCTCGTGAGGCTGGGGGACCGACACACCTTTCTGCACCAGCATCTTGATGATCTCGTAGTTGTTGGTGTTGGCAGCCAGGATGATGGGAGTGATGTCAGGGGTGAAGTCTGAGAACTGTTTATCGAGCAGGATGGGTGGCACCTGGTTAGAAAATAGAAAAGATGGCTTAAATTCATCTGATGACACACATATACGCCATATTTATTATTTTTCACTATACAATGGCCCCAAAAACAAACTGACACTTTTAGAAAATTAATATAAATCTGAACACGAATATTCTTGTATTACAACTGAACAAACCAAATAAATTATCAAATTAAATGTTATAATTTTTATAATAAATGCCACATTTTGTTTGATATTTTGTCATATAATAAATTTATCATTGTGCCTTAATTATGTGCCATAGCTACAGTAAAAAAATATTAAAAGGATTAACAAGAAACAATACTGATTTCATGTTTAAATAAATGTGTTACTGCTGTTTTATTTATTTATTTATTTTTAATTTACTAACAATTTTTATTTTTGAGTAAAATTGTTTCTACACCCAATTCTTTTGTGATTTGGGTCCACTGTAGGTCGTAATATAATTTATAAAATAATCATAATAATAATAATAAATGTATTTGTCATTTGAACACAAGTTCACTAAGAAATTGCATACTAAATTAATAAAAGAAGGCACTTTTTAAATGTAAAGTCGGCAACACCAAAGCTCCAAAAGTATCAAAAATGAATTAAAAAAAAAAACTGTTGCATAGCGTGTGTGACGTTTCGAGCACGCAGGCTCTTCATCTGACAAATGAACAACACTGATATCCTGATCTTTATAGGCCTTCCTCCAGGTGATCAAAGGTCACATGACCGTACCATATTATCATGATAATAATACCAAAACAATAACATATCAACCACGGAGAAAAACATAGAAACAAAAATAAGAAATAAAAATAAATCAAAAACATATAAAGCTATGCAAAATACACGAATATAATTATCAATATATTGTTTAATAACATTAATTGATGCCTGCCTATGTACATAAATACAAATCAATAACCACAAAACATTATTTATTATATGTAGATAGATATCGTATGTTTAAAGAAATTGACGAATATCAAAATCCTCATTTAATCCTCTAGGGGACAACGTGTCTAGTGTATAAATCCAAAAGGCTTCGCGCTGTAAAAGCAATTTATTGATATCACCTCCGCGACGCGGACACTTCACTACTTCAATACCTATGTACCGAAGAGTGGAAACTGAGTGTCTTGAATCTGCAAAGTGCTGTGCTACCGGATAAATAAGTGCAAAGAAACAGCAAATAACACACTGAATAATCTTTGTTTTATTTATCCTAATACATCAATAATATTTATACATCAAATATCTTTGTTTTATTAATTAATTTTTACAGTTTACTGAAATACTGCAATATTTCTTACTATGACATTGTTTTATGGAATAAAATATTTGTAAAATTTAAAAAAAATTGAAATATGCATAATATTGGATAAGTATTCAGGGCCTGTTTTGACGAGCATTTAGTGCTGAAAAACAAATGCCGTAATGAGGATGCATTTGCTTTACAATTGGCATCTCCCCGTGAATTGCTGAATAACCGCACTTACTGGATACAAACCCCACAATTAAGGCCTCGTTATTATTCAGATCTCAAATGTGAAGGACAGCTATGACAACGAAAACGAGAATATTCTAAACGAGAGAGGAACACAAATGCATAAATTAGGAAGAACGATATAAAACAGTAGGAGTGCCCACTGCTGGTTCAATTATGATGAAACGGAAGCTACATCAAATGACCCAGACATTGGCAGGGAAAAAAGATCTTTCCTGAAAAACCTCTGAGCACATAAGAAAAAAACACTTGGAAGAGAGGCTACAGAGAGGCCTGTGATCACTTTGAAGTAGCTACAGAGCTTTTTCTGTTGCGGCTCCTGCACTCTGGAATGTATTACCATTATCTATAAAATCCTCGGCAAGCATGGACATTTTTAAAAAGGACTTGAAGACCTACTTATTTTATCAAGCTTTCGGCGTTTGATTAGGTCGGAGAATTGTGAGGGATTGGCTGTATGTTTTTTCTTGATGTTATGTCTCGTTGTTATTTTATGTTTGCATGAATTTTAGTATTATTTATGGACAGCACTTTGGTCCATTTTAATGGTTTTGAAAGTGCTTTATAAATAAAGGTTGAGTTGAGTTGAGTTGAGCAGCAGAGAAGAACCGTGTGAAATTCTGTCTGGAGTTTGGCAAGGTTTTCGCTTGAAAAGCATTATAGTGACCCAGTTACAATGGGAAAAGTGGTCATATAAGACAAACAAACAACAATACATCCAATCAATTACACTGGGGGAAACACAATGCTGAAGCACTGGTTTTCATCAGCAAAGATGACACACCTTATTAAAATAGAAGGAAGAATGGCTGGCACAATATTGCAGGAAATACAGTAACCTGCTTCAGTCTGAAGTTTGGGAGGAAGTTAATCTAAAGTACAATGTTTTGGACAAGGGCAGGGATAAATTAACATCAGGCAACATAAGAACAAGATAGTGAATGTCCTAAAAGGCTACGGTTGAAGCACTAATCCATAATCCTAATCCAACCATGAAGTACATGCAGTACTCGAATCGTGGCACACAAGTATTATCCATTATCCTAAGAAACTAGAGCAAATCTGCCAAAAATCTGGCCAAAATCATATGTGAAAATAAGTACGGATATTAAAAGACAATTCTTGCCTAAACATATTAAAATAACCTATAAAATAATTAACCCCTATGACTTTCTTAGTCTGGACAAATAATGACTATCCTTAAATGAAGTGGACTATCCCTTGTAAATGTTAAATCTGGAACTTGAAGCATAACCAGCTTAGAACTGCTGTTTTAAAAATAGTGATTGTGGATGATATCTAATCCTTTACTGGTAAGTTTAAAAGCAGCTTAAACTAGAGAGTCATAAAATATACACTGCTACATGAAGACTGGTTTCTGTGATCACACCACATTTGGGGGAGATGGATAAAAAAAAACCTGAGACACAGAAAGAAAGAACGAGAAAAAAGAAAACTACCATGCACAAAAAAAGTGATTACACGTGATAAAGAATAACGAGTGAGCAACGAGTGAAGTGAGAGAAAATTAGTTGAGAGTTTATGAATTAAAGCCACATTGAGAAGTGAAGGTGTGATTTGAAGGTAGGGGGTGATTAGCACATTTCGACTGATATCTTCATCCTTTTCACAAGAGCTCCAAGCCCACGGTGGCAGCGGCAATAGCTTGACTATTTGAGGAAGATAATGAAGGCTCCAGTTGGGGAGACATGTTCAGGCTGGCAGCCATACTGATTATCTACTGCTGCAATACGACGCTTTGAAGCTCATCCTTAACCACAATAGACCAGAGAGGTGAAGGGAAAAGTATTGGAAAAAGTAGAAGGCTTGACTCGAAATGTCAGTAAGATGACAGTTCAAGTCAGCTTTGTGTTTAATAAGTGAAAAGAAGCCTTTCTCATGATTCATTAAGCACATCTCCAACAAAGTTGAGGGACAGCTTTTTTTTTCAATCTGAGACCACCATGTAATTTTACTGACTCCTGATCTGAGCAATGTAACTTACTCCCAAATGAAATAATTAAAAGATAATAATAACAGTTAAAAGTGTATGTTTTGTACATTGCACACCAAGACGTAGTGAGTGGGTTTCTTCTCTGCAGTGAATTGGTGCCATCAGAATAAGAGTTCAAATAGCTGTTAAAAACATCACAATACACAAGTGCATATCTGCATGTTTGTAAGAAATAAGTCCATCAATAAGATGTTTTAACTTTAAACCATCGCTTATGGCCAAAATACCAGTCCATAATCCAAAATAACGCTTCCTCCAGTAAAAAAGTCCATCCCCTGTTGTCCTCTCATTTAGAACTATTTTGATCTGTGCATATTTCTCTCCTGATTTAGATAAGACAACGTTTTTACTGGAGAAAGCAATATTATGAATAGAGGCCGTCTGGACTTAAAGACATTGTAACGATGAATTTGTTTATTACAAGCACAGTTTTTCACTTAAGATGTTAACTGATGGACTGAAGTCATATGGTGATATTGTCATGTTGACAGCTGTTTGGACTCTCATCTGACGGCACCCATTCACTGCAGAGGATACCAATGGTGAGCAAGTGATGTAATGCTACATTTTCCAAATCTGTTGATGAAGAACAAAATCAAGATACATATTGGTGGATGCCTGAGGGTGAGTACTTTTCCAGCAAATTTTTATTTTTGGATGAACTATTCTTTTAAAAGAACAAAAGAGAACAAAATCATTTTTGCCTACATAACAGCAGCTAACTTATTATTATTTGGGGTTTTTTTCCAGAAATTACCAGTTCTGTAAAGAACTTGTTAATGTGATAAAAATCACAAGACATGAAGAGAGCCATAATTTAGAAAATCAAAGCAAACAACCTGTTCCTGTGTACTCATTCGCCCCCTTGTGGTCTACAGACATGCTGATTTAGTTATTTGCATATCAAAAAGTTTTATAAATGTGACATTAATAGACATAGACAGGAAGAGACACAGAGACAGAGGAAAAGAAAAAGCGCTCAGGGATTGAGGAAGGAAAGATCAGATGCGCAGCTGCTCTGGTTTGTAAATGGTGCATCCATCCCATAATTTTGTTCTGAATCAGTGCTGCAGCATCCAGTCTATTCTTAGCCATTAAAGGAAAATGAAATTAAAGTTATAAGGAGTGGACAGAAGAGTAAGACCCATGTTAAGTCACTTACTGAGGGAGCAAAGATTGCTCCATTGAAAAGTAAACACCATTAGAACAATGGTAATTATTCATTCACATGTTTGAGTGTCTGAACATAGAGCTTTTTATAGCACGCAGTTTTCTCCTCTGAGAAGAAGCAGGCATACAAGTGCACTTTTTTCCTGAAGTGTTCTTGTGTTGACAACTGAGGACTTGATTCCTTTCAGCCCTAAAAGCACTCATATCTGCAATATCAGGTTGTTTACATGAGAAGTTGATAAGAGATCTTTTGAAGGTTTTGTGTCCAGGGAGACTCAATGAAATATCTGGATAATAAAGCAAATATCAATATTCAGGTCTGCGCTACAAGTTCTGTTTTGGGGGTGCCATTTCAGGACTAAAAATGATGCAGCTCTGTTCTGAGTCACAGATAGCAGGTAAAAACAATCCAAAACGCATATAACAAAATGCAAATATTCATATACAGTAATTAAGTATAGTTAGGACGGCAAAATAAATTAGCTTTATGACCTTTAGCAGTTGCCACAAATTCTTCTATCACTTGGCATCTGCTTAATTTGGCAGTTAATTGTTTTGTGCAATTAATTATTGGCAGCTCAGAGCAAGAAACCATCAAAATTCAAAGATATGTATAGAAACTAAAATTGTTGATGTGTTTTTGTATTCATGTTAAGAATTTAGCATATTGTTTTTATGTTATTAATACATTATTCAATGTTTTTATGAATGACTGGCTTAAACCAACCTGGTTTTCACTAGTCAGGCTGGTCCAGTTTGATGATTTGAGGACCTTGGGTACATAAGTTAATCAGCTGGTCAGGGTGGGAGACCAGTCAAACAATTAGCTAAACCAACTGAACAGTGAACACCAGCAAGAGACCAGCTAAAACAGTAAACCACCTAAAACTTCAAAAGCAGAACGGTTTTCAGTTCTTAATGGAATATTGTTATTGTTTTATAGAATATTGACAGTGTGTTGTTGGCTAGTTTGAGACAGAAAAGAGATCGAGCTAACTATAGCAGACAGTTCTTCAAACAAACCTGTTTCTCTCCACTGGGCTTCTTGTGGTTCAGCAGGAGCTCCACGGCTCCCACTACCTCTTTACGGATGGCGTGGAGCAGAGCATCCCCGACATACACGTTGAAGCCGAGGAGCAGCTCAATGATCTCCAAGTTCTCATTCTCAATGGCGATGAGCAGCGCCGTGCGCCCTAGAGGATCAATACAATTGATGTTGATCTTGAAGTAGATCTCCGCCTCTTCCAGCGCTAGTTTCACGCTGGCGTAATCGCCCTTCTCCACGGCGCTGAGGTAGGACTTCTCCTGCACCGAGAGCTCCGACTCGGCGCGCACTATCCGCAGCGGAATGCGGTCCCGGTACGAGGAGTTGTCCGTTCTGCGGTAGTACAGCTGCGACATTGTGGCTTAATCCATCACAAAACAGCTGGAGAGCGAGGAGTAAGAGCAACCTAAAGACAAGCACATCTGTATACACTTGGGAATTGACAGACGGCTTTATAATAACAGTCTACAGAGCAGAAGCTGGTCTAAGGTGGCAGGTGCAAGGTAGTAGACCACACAGAACCAGCAATAAAACAGCTAGCAGGTAGTCATACAAGCGGTTAGGTTTTGGAACAATGGCTGTATGCACAGCTAAACAAGTTGGAACAACTAATGACCAGCTGGACTTTACAATAATGGGTCATGCAAAGGGCTGGGCACAGCATAACAGATCAGATTTACATGAAAAAAAAGAAAAACTTCCAATTATCAAAGTAAAACCATTATTAGTCCCTGGTGGTGCGTAATGAAGCAAGCGAAACTGCCACCAAAAAAAAAATGAAATAGAAATACAAAGCCTTTCAAATTACGCATCTTTACGCATGATATCACCTTCTCAGCTCATGTTTTTAGCGACTAAAAATCAAACTTATAATACAAAATATATCAAAATAAAATATCAGTGCTTAGCTATTTGAATTAAAGCACGCAAACCTGCCAAAACACACTAATCTCCAAATTACGCATGCTAGGCAATGGCACCACTTAAACTTCGGTTTCATCATTAATAATCACGACTGAACTTATGAAAGAGCATATGAAGGATATGATGGTTGGATTAAAATCAACACAATTCGCATCGAACCCATTCGGTTAAATAAACAGCAAGCACAGTTTTAAGGCTTGGATAAGGATGCTGTATTGATTTACACAGCGCAGTGTACAAAAAACTCACCTTGCTGTCGTAACAACTTTGATTCTCACATTTATAACGCTGATGCAATCAACTTCACCGATTCATCACCGAAAATACTTTTGGAGCAGTATTCCTACGACCACATGAGGATTGCTGCGCATGGCGACTGTGTTGTGCTGCAAACCAGGTCCCCAAAGCCAACGACGCACCGCTGTAATCATGCTGGAATTGCAATGATCCATTACGCCCCAGTAGACGTCTGTCATTGACCACAGTGCATTGTATTAGCATTTCCTCTCGTCTGTTATTTCAGTTTAGCTGAGCCTCAGTGATGCTGAAAATGATTACCAAATTAATTACATAATGCACGTGCACCAGCACAGAATAACATTAATGCAATCTAACTTACAATCTGAATAAATAAATAAATACGTTGTCTTGTGTGTAGATCAATCAATCAAACTTTTATTGCAGACTCAAGGTCCAAAATTAAAAACAAAGACAATAGGACAACATATACAACCCATCTACAACAAAAAATAAAGAGTTACAAAATACAGCAATACCAATGTCTCCACAGCTTTGACTGATACAGTGTAGTACTCACCCTTATATTTGATAGACCCACAATAATCTAATTTTTTGAAGCATTTAGCCGGCAGATAAATCTATACATAACATTTCGTAACAGTGCTTTAAAAGTGATTACTCTTGCACTCACAAACATTTCACTTGCACTATGCCATCTAGGTCTCTTTAGTAAAATTATCATTGCATCATTATAAGCTACTTGCAGCTTCTGTAAACTAGATGTTCTATAGTTGAACCACAAATGAGCAGTATAAAGTGTTGTACAAAAAGTGACACCTTCACCTCATCTGAACAGAAACTAAACTTACGTAAAAGTATATTTGCCATACATCATGCAGCGTTGTCTTTTAATATCCCCATTGTCTGTCATGTATTCAGTGATAAAATTATTGCCCCAATTTACTCGCATCATCTGGTGGGCATACCAATAAACCAGGATTCTCACAATGTATTCTGGCACCCCTCTTTGTCTCATGTAAAAAAAATAACTTTGCATGGTTAACCCGATCAAAATCTTTAGATGCATCAATAAAACACATAAAAACTGATGAGTTTTTATCTCTATACTTATTTACTATTTCCTTTAATGCATAGATGCATAGATCAGTACCATGTTTAGCCTTAAATCAAAACTGGTTGTCTGTAGAATTAATAAACACATTTAACCTGTGCAGCAAGATTTTTTCCAACACTTTAGACAGGATACTAGCTAAAGCTATATGTCTATAATGATCTAAGTTACCTACCATCAAATGTTAAACATTATTAACACAATGGATCACTAAATTTTGAATGTTTTCACACACCATTCTTAAACATGGAAGCCATGATGAGGTTGTTTTCGAGCAACCTATGGTCAAAAACAGCCACCACGTATGCTTTATATGTATTTCTTTTATAATATTTATTTAGTAGTAGTCTTCGCAGATTCTCTAAAAATGTAAAGCTCTGTATTGACGTAAAAAAAATCTAATAAAGAAAATGTGATATGCTATGCTAATAGAACCAAACTTTTGTTGTCCATTTTAAGAGACCGTTCATTAAATATAAAAATTAACTTACTTCATGTGTTTTAATGTGTATGGACTCCTTCTGGGAAGATACTTTTAAAATGTCAGTGGTTTTTTTGTGTTGTCATAATGGGTTCAAATGGAGTGAGAAATGATGACGGAATTGTCATTTTGGGGTGGATGTATACCTTCAATATATATATAAATATACTAATAAAATAATCTAATAGTAGAGTAGTAATGACGAGAAAATATGTGACAGAAGTAAATATGCATTTAGTGTTACTTTAATTATAATTTTACCTGATATTCAGAATAATTAAAAAAAGATACTGATGGGGCTGTGGAGGCTGGTTAAAACTGGTTATTTAAAAAAGAAAGAAAGAAAGAAAGCAGACACAGGATGATCACACCAATTTATTAGGCCACTGTGGCACAGATTACATTTGTAGTGGTTTGTTTCAGGAATACAAACTGTACTAGTCTCCAATGACAACTAGATAGGCTAATCAAATCAAACTACGGTATTAAAATAAAGCCCCACAAATTAAATATATAAAAAGCTAAACACACCAAAGAGTAAAAACTATATTAAGTAAGATAGGTTATTAGCTTATTGATTGCTTTGCTGTGTGCCTGTAATAAATCAAGCAAAACATTACACACAATTTATCATATTACATAAACTATGCTGAATAAACTATGCTAAATATTGTTTTGGCACTGTTGCAGTTAATGCTAATTAATGTGTAACATTGACACTTCATTGCCTGTTCAAAATAATCCATTAAAACAAGTACGATTTGAGGAGCGTGCACGTAATATTTTCAGTGCCATTCCTTTGCGTGTTGTTTCAAGGGAACTAATGAATATTCACGAAAACTCCACCCACGGGAACAGTTTTTCGCAGGAACCTAATATTACACAACACAGTGGTGTAGGCCTACATTGACATGTAAAGTCAATGTACACATTTCAAAGAACAGATGAACTGTAAATAAATGTAATATTTAAAAAGGTATAATGATATTTGAAAAGGTATGTGTTGGTCGTGCTGTAAGTTTTGATTCAGGAAAAATAAAAAATAAAATCATTAGATTGTGAATCGGACTACACAGAAATGGCTCACAAGAATCTATCAGACTGGGCTGGTCCTATGGGCTGGTCATGTATGCTCTTGATCCAAAAAGAAGAATCAGTTCATACGAGTCATTCGTTCGGAATGAACTACACTCTCTTGTACGTTTGGAGTGACCCCCCCCCCAGAGTTGTCTTCACCAAGAAAAACGGGCTAATATGAGTAATTTGTTCAAGAATAAATTCTGTATGTTTGATAATAATCACTAATTTCGTTTTGGATGGGCTGCTACACCGTCCCGCTAAATGTTTTTGATTCAGTAAAGAGAACCGACTCATGAGCATCGTTCGTTCGAGAATTGGAGAATTGCTTTGTGTGCATTTTTGTTTTTCTACTCTGCATGTTTTGCACTGTAGATTCAGTAGTGGTATTGCAGGTCAATACACTAGTTTACCGTTTACTGTTATCTGCGTCCAAATATGTAGGCTACTTTCCTACTGTACAAAAGCAATACGTCAATTTTGTCCGTATTCGAAATGTAAGGCCAGAGGACTGTGAGCCAGTCAGTTCTCTTCAAGAGTACTGTAGCAACAAAGTTTTACCTTGTAGTTACATACAAATTGTTTAACAACCCCATGTGCAAATTATTTTCGCGGTTTTTATAGTACGCCATGATGTAGGCTACAATCAACGGCGGGTCAAAGGACAATTGGAAAACATGGTGGATGTATACATTCTCAGTAGGCCTATTCATAGCCTAGGCTACTACACACCTCCGAAACGCGATTCAACAACAGCTGAAAAGTAAGTCAAATGCAGTACGTACTAAGTTTCCTCCTGGTTAACTGACACGAAGTACTGAAAGGGTGCTTTTGTAGTTCTGTCAAAATTAACGCGTTAACGCATGCGATTATTTTTTTTTATTTTTTAGTTTAAACGCGTTAAAAATATTTAACGCAATTACATTATATTTAGGGGTGGAGGGTTGGCCACCCCACTCACAACTGCAGCTTCTGTCACTTTTTCTCTTGACAAGAATTGCATTTATTTAAACAAAAAGTAACAGTTACAGAAAAGTTACAGGTGATGGGTGCTTCAGTAGAACAACAGTGAACTGCGTTCAGATGAGATGTTGTCAGGCCATATGTCAGTAAAAACCAAATTTCCTGTCCTGTCAGCCGTTATACTATGCTCGTAGCACATGCTCTTCAGTTGCCAAATTACATTATTCATTATAAATATAATCATATTAACGCACAAAAGAAATGCAAAAGGATGCGTCAGATCGAATCATGTGCAGCCGCGGCAGCTCTTAAAATTAAAGTGCCAAAATAAACTAATAATATCCAGGATGCTGTGATGTCTGTAATAATCAATAACTTTTTTAGCTTTAAGGATTTATCTATATTTAATTTAGTGTTTGATAACTTTACTCAATTTCGGGTTATTTCCTACTTATTGAATGGCACAAGTAAATATGACATTTATTATAATAGGTTTATGTTGCAAAGATTGTTTTTAAGTTCACTTAAATTAGAAGTTGTTATTTTTAAAGTCTGATAAATGTTAAAATTGATAGCTCTTAATTATATTGTAATGTTGAATAGCTAGTAATGGTTAAATATTAGAAGAAGAAAAAATGCATAGGGACATCCCTAGTATTGGTCTTTCTGTCATGACAACTCTCCGAGGGATTGGCATGGTAATGTACATGACAATGTTAATGTATTTAGTCTGGGTGGAAAAAGAGCTCGCTACGTGCTACTGTTGCGGCAGAGCAAGTAACCGAGACTTGACTACTGCCAATACATCCACAGACATGATGCTGTGAGCATGTAAGAAATACTGCTGATGCACTGGCACATAGAACAAACCCATAGTATATAAAATAACCCGTAGCAGATCTATACAGGTGGAGCTGGGGAAGGTGAAGGGTTTCTTAAGCGCTTCAAACTGCTACAGCAAACAAAAGCCAGGTATTTGAATATTGAGCAAGCTCATTGGCTACCGATACAGAAGATAACCAATCAGCTGTGCCATGTGATAAAGATGTCATTAGGTCAGATTGAGTTAGACCTATCAGATTGCGTCATCTAGAGTTTCATGCCAGAACTCTGTATCAGTGATACTTGCCTTCTATTAAACAAATATAAAAAATATATACTGTCTTTATGTTGTTTCTACGTTAATTTGATGATTTAATGTGAAATTATTGAAATATAAAAGTATATTTAAAAACTTTGTTAGGTGTGAATAATTTCAGAAAAAAATGTGTGATTAATCAGATTTTTTTTTCTATTGATAGCACTAGTTTTTTACATTAATTTACACAGTTTAGGGATGTGTTCTAGGCTTTATGAACTAACTTGATGTGTGGCAAATAAATATTAGAATATTATATAAAGTTTGAGATAGCCTACATAAAGCAAAAAAGTTACAGACAAGTGTTTACACCTTCCCAGTCTCCCCTATACAAGTTTCCTCAAAGGTGGTAGAAGCAATGTGGTATCTAATTTCATGCAATTTGAATAAGCCAGATATATAGAAATATTTGCCTAAATGCAGAGCTTGTGTTTCAGAATCACAAGGTGCTGGCAGTTGGGGTCTTTATAATAATGTAGAAAAATAATAATCATATTGCATAACCTAATTTGTGTAATGTTCTTTAGTCTATCAAACTTTAATGGGTATCAAATGAAAATGGAGTTATGGTATATATTCGTGTGCAAAATACATTCAGGCTGAATGCTGTAATAGGATTACCACCCCTTCTGCTGTTGACTTTTAAGTGCTTATTTTTATGGATGTGGGTAACTAATGAATCACAGTCTTTTAAGGTGAATGCATATGTTTAAAAATCATACATATTTTCAGACTGATTTGTTAATGTTAATGGTTTGTTAATAAAAGACTAAAAAAAACATACAAAATGAAAATAACAGCGTCAAATGAACATAACTGGAGAATATGGTTGTGAGCAAGTTGTACTCTACCTGAGCAAGCAGATTAAACATTTTAAAGGATTTTAACTAGACATACGTATATTTGCCTTGACATTTTCATGGTTTTATATAAAGATTCCTGTTAGAATATCCAGTATATTTTAGTAACATTAAGCCTGTTTGATCAGTACGGAAATCAGAAATATCAGACTAGTTTGTCGGTACCATAAGTTACTTGTCAATGAATATTAATAGTCCTCTTTTCAGAAAACAATGTGAATGTTTTAGCATATAATGGGCTACAATGTAATGTAATGGATTGTCTGTTGGACTCGATTGATATGACGCTGCAGCAGAGCAGTATGAATTGCTTACTGCTAATAGATACACAGACACACTGCTGTCCGCACATAAGATATGCTGCTGCATGAATAGGCATATATAAATCCCGTAGCAGATCTAGACAGGTGGAGCTGGGGAAGGTGGAGGGTTTAAGATGACGTCTCATAGAACGAAGCAGAACCAGCTTACAGCGAACACTGAACCAAAAACAAAAAAAAAAATACGATTTGAATGTTGAGCAAGTAATATAATAGACTGTGGAATCAGCAGAGGCCAAACAGCTTATGCCATGTAGGAAATTATTTCTAGCAGATCGCATATAAAGGATCTATCAGCCTTTTAATGCAGAATAAAGTATGTATTTTACATATTGATAATTGCTCTTTTTTCATACTTTCTAAGATAAATGCTCCTTATCACTAATAATTTATCTTTTCTGACAGACATGAACAACTCGAAAAGAATCCTATACATGGCATGTAAGTAATTTTCTTTTCAAATTCTCTCTCTATTGGAATTAATTAATCTGATTAGTTCTGATTAGGTAATGCATGTGCTGCTGCTTATGACAAACCTCTATGGATCCTAAGAGAGGAATAATAGGAGAAAGAGAGTTTCTTATTTGATTATTTTTAGACACATTTATTTGCAAAATGTCTTTCCCTTGAGCCTAGCTTTTTTAGATTCACAGGTGGTAACTTTTATTTGACATTTTATTATTAATGCAAATAGAGCAAAATTTCAACACATCGTTAATGTCATCTCTCCACACTAATGAAGAATAAAATCATTCTTATTTCCATCTATTAACTCCTTTTCTTTAAAGGAGTTAATGAGAGGCAGACACTGCTGACAAAGCATACATCACTGATGTAATTTTCTTTTCAAATTCTCTCCATTGGAATTAATGCATGTGCTGCTGCTTATGACATGCAAAAAAACCTCTACGCATACCGTGTCATTCTCTGTCTCGTTCTCTCTCTCTCTTTGACACACACACAACAGCTTGTTTAGTCACAATTCAGACTCTAGCACTCTGATTAAGACTCTGATTAAGAACTGAAAGTCAGAAAATCATTTGTCTATATATTTATCTATGTGGATAGGTTGTTTAAAAGGAAATGGTAGTTATATTGACTTTTTTTAGTTTGCTCTTTTAGGCCAAGCAATGACATTTCTAGAGTGTGAGAAATCGTTATCATTATAAGATTGAAATATGAATTTGCCTATTCAGAAGTTTTATGAAATTCACACGAGTACAATAAGTTTATAAAAAAAATAAGATTCCTTGTAGCCCAATTTCTTGGCATCCAAATATAAGCTAATATTTATCTGTACTTCACAGGTCCAGAATGCCAGGATGCTTTTTCGGTACCTGTGCCACACAAAATCTAGGCCACAGGTTGCAGACTGGGGATGAGAAAGCAGGGAAGAGTGCAAGTGACTCATGGGGGCCTGGAAAAAAATAAGAGATATATGGGAGAAAAAGTATGAATTGAATTGCTTTCATTTAATTGTACAATTTCTTTACTTAGAACCATGATTTGATTAAATAGTGCTAACTTTCATTACACATTTTATTATTCATGTGAGCAAATAAAGAGATATGTTATCAACACTTTGCTAGTCATCTCGCCACACCAATGAAGAATACAATTATTTTTATTACTATAGACTCCTTTATTTCTATTTTTGTTTTATCATATGTAAAAAAAATCGTCAGTGAATTCTTATAACAAGAATGTAGGTATCCTTGCAACTAAAAGCAATTGCTCTGCAAAATTTATGAAACAAATCAGTCAAACATATATAGGCTGAATATTTTCATAAATATTTCAGTTTACTCACTGTAAACCGTGTCAAAAATAAATAATAAAAAAATTGGTGTAGGATTTACTTTGAAACAGTTTTCACTCAGAAACTGCTAGTACATTTCACAAAATAATTACAAAGAAACAGAAACGGAAGCAAGTCATGAGTTAAACACGAAACTTGCAAAGTAGAAGATTAAATCGTATTTTCTGCGTAAAACACACCCAATAACTTTGTTGTTTAATTACAAGCTTCAAAAAGAAAAAAACATTTACAAGACAAGGAATGAAAAAGGATTGTAGCCAAAATTCTAATGCAACTGAATTGAGTACCAAAAGGGGACCCATACTAGGAGAATACAAGGTTAACTCACCAATCAGATGTGTCATATAATATAAATATAAGATAAATATATAATATAATAATAAATTATAATATGACAATATGGCGACATAATAAAATATATATCATTGTTAGCAGGTAAGTGCTGGCTTATGACTGATGCCCTCTAAGCAGTGGCACAGCTGGCACTAGACGACATTTTACCACTTTGTTTGCACACAGCTCAACTGTATCAATCTCCTCCAGTGGACAGGTTTTATGACACCAAATGAAGCTGTACAAATAAACAGTTTAACAGTGAACAGTGGGAAATGCAGAGCACTAATTCCAAGTACGGGTCACCATACTTGGCCACATATCACATGGCACGTCATGTCAAGCATGTCTTTCAAATTGTGAAGATGTTCTAAAGGGCTCATCATAAGACATTAAGACATAAAACAATAAACTTAATTTTATTAAAGCCTGCTTACATCTCAGGGGGGAAAAAAATAGAAAAAGATAATTGTGACTTTACAAAGTATCTAACAATTGTAACTTTATATCTCATTATGGTGACTTTATATCTCACTGTATAAACTATGAAGGCTGTATGAAATACAGTTTTATTTGTCTATTTATTGTAAATGTACATTTTTAAAACCTACATGTTCTTCCTCTGTCTGGGGCTCACACACACACACACACACAAATACTCTCGCAATATGACTTTTGATCTCACAATTGGTGGGCCCCCCAGCATGTCTCCTAATTTCAATTTTATATCTCACAAGTGTGATTTTTTAAAACCTCCAATATGACTATTTACAATTGCGACTTTACTTTCTGAAAACTTTATTTCTCAGAATTATGTCTTTACTTTATTGGATTTGTCACTTTATACTTTATATATTGTGGAACATTTAAAATATTTAAATATTATTTGAGCAAGCTTCCAAAACGAAACATGGTCTATGATCAAAATGTTGTTATATCACTCTCCAAAACAAAATATAGGGATATAAGGATATCAGTAACATAAAAATATGTTGGTAATGCAAACTTAATCTAACAATGCAATTTGAATTTGTATAAAGTCTCTAATAACCAGGTATCTGTGCCTCATTTTAAAGATCAAGAACAAAGAACAAGATCCCACAGAGCATCACATTGTCTTTGAACTGTTATCGGACTCCAGATTTATGTGAAAGAGTGCTGTGGAAGAATGATTTCTGACCAATTAGTTCCACCCCCTTCCAACCTTCTGAACGATTCCAATAATTCTGCTGCCACTCACACGCTGAGGAGCAGGGAAGAGGCCAGCAGATTTACTGAATACTGAGTTCTCAGAAGGGTAAGACACCCATTATCTGGATTAATCTAATACTTCATCATCACAGTCACTCGTCATGAATAGGGAAGGACACGTCCATGTGGCTTGAGATATCAGCTTACACTCTTAAAAATAAATGTGCTTCAAAAGTTTCTTCAAGCGATGCCGTAGAAGAACCCTTTTTGGTTCCACAAAGAACCATTCAGTGAAAGGTTCTTTAAAGAACCATCTCTTTCTTCACTTTTTATAATTTGAAGAACCTTCTTTCGCCACAAAGAACCTTTGTGAAACAGAAAGGTCCTTCAGATGTTAAAAGTTCTTTATAGAAACATTTAGACAAAAAGGTTCTTCTATGGCATCGTGAAGCACCTAGTATTGTGGAAGAGTGTAGCTATAAACTAAAGAAAAGGGGCCTCAAGTGGTTTAAGTGTGTCCCCAGAAGATGTAACATATTCCACCTACATGTTCGTCCTCTGTCTGTGGCTCACACACACACACACACAAAACACACAACAAATAATATGGATGCTCGTTGGGAGTCACGGAGGGTGCTTTAACATCGCAAATGCAACTAACCATATTAAAATAATAATAATATAATGAGTCATTCTAATGGGGTTTTCTGGTCTTAGCTGGTTTAAGATGGTTTTAGGTGGTCTCTAGCCTATGTTCAAACTATTGATTTAAATAGGTGTGACTCTCCAAATGGGCCCGTATATTTAGTACTATTACGATTTGGACTGCACTGACACTAGTGGATGAGACGTGAATTCAGCTGAAATAATGGACACTATGTCTTTGTTGAGCTGCTTTATAACTGAATCGAATTTTGCAACATTGACACTGTTATTGAACTGAAATGAATTACAGTGAAATGACTCAAGCTGAATAACGACACTACTGTCTTCAGTAGAGCTGCTTATAGCTGAACTGAACTTGTTTAATAATTGATTAACTTTACACAGTTATTAAACTGAACTGAATCAACACTGAACTGAATAGACACTATTGTGCTTTCAGCGATGCCTTACAGCAGAATTAATGGTTCATGATGAAATTTGCAGAAATTGATTCTGTTTTTTCTGTTTAAAACTGTGAAGCTGCTTTAAAACAATCTGTATTTTAAAAAGCTCTATAACTGTCCAGTTCAAAAGAATAACCATTGTTAATTCCTTTTCTGTTCTCACCATATAGCCATGAATATCACGATGACTAATAAGGCAACATCCATAACACTGGAAAGTCTTATCACAATTGACGTGAAACAAGTCCAATTAGTCTTTTCACACTTCCATGTTCCTGGTTTCCACACTGGTGCTTGCAGGGTAAAATTATTTCTGGCAACAGCAATTGCAAGTTTTGGATAGCATTTCATTTTCACACAGAATGAGCTATGCAAACTCTCACTGTAATGTTTAACCTCCTACATTTTATATTCTAGAAAACATTGGTCTAATGTGAACAGTTGCAGACATCTGTTACTTAGATTTGGTGATTTTGCTGAGAGATTATCTGTGTTTCCTTCCATGTTGTACCTTTTCTTGTACTCCTTTCATTTTGTTCTTTTAATCGTTTTTTTTTTCTTCAGTAAGCCTAAGTGCATGTAGTCTGCTAGATTTGAATAGTTTGGATTACTTTCCTCTGTGGCAAACAACAGCTTTTCATGCCACAGTGAGGTCACCACAAAGTGGATTAAGACAAAGTGAAGCTCTCATGCTGTGCTACGAAAGTGGATGACTGCCAA